>OU015751.1:68918712-68928867 GCA_907169655.1 Acomys percivali | reverse complement strand
ACACACACACACACACACACACACACACACACACACACACACACACACATTCTTGTTGACCCTATCACATGTAAATGGCAAATACTAGGAGCATTTGTTATCAACCAGTTCCCTTTCTCATATGTCTGCCAGACAAACTATCAATAATTGATGATTATGGCTCTTAGTAGTCAATGGTAATTTGCCATGTAAGATGAAACCCTGGCGCAGAAATCCCATGTGTTTCCTTAAACAGAAAATTGCAGTAGGAACATGCTGGATAAAAAAAAAAAAAAAACCAAACCAAATCACCACCACCACCAAGAACTCATTGGAGGTCAGAGGCCAGTCCTCAGCCTCAATGCTATTTAAATGATGCCACTTTGTCTCCCAGCACTAGCAGTTTCAGCCGAGCAAATTACTAAGGAACTGAGACACAATTCAGTGGTGGAAGTCGAAGTCACCACTGGCACTGCAGGTGAGGATACCTCGGTGCTGTACCTTAGCAAGAGCATCCTGGGAGACTGAAGCGCTGTGGCTTCTCTGATCACCACATAGCTCTCCAGCATTTAAGTGGAACCATTCTTGCTGCCAGGAATTAATAATGACTCTGAGCTACATAGCCCGTCACTTAGTGGTGTGGATGCAAAACTCTAGTCTAAAGCTCCCTACCTGAGAGCTGGCGGTTCCTTCCCACTTGTCTGGGAGAATATGAGCACTTGTATGAAACCTAAATACCCAAGTCAACAGGGACAGAGAATGGCCAGGCCATTTCCCAGCTTCTTCTCCTCGTTCCCGCTTCAGACTCTTACTCTGAGGAAATGTCCATAATGTAGCCAAATATCTGTGTGCAAATTGTGTTTGTTTGTGGGAATGACAGCACACTTCAGCTAAATATATACTATCAAGTATCTTGGTACAAAATAGAAATATGCTATCCCTACAGATTAATTAAGGGTTCTGAAATCCAACAGGAAAGTATTAATTAGAGTTGAGCCAATTCACAAAGAAGATAGACTGAGTGAATGGGCCTGAGTTTGCAAAAGCCCACACCAGGTCCAGTGTCTCAGTCTCTCGATCTGATGTAAAGATTTCAGCTACCTCTCCAAAGCCATTTTTTTTTGTCTGCTTCTAGCTATGACGATCATGAGCTAATGCTGTAAAACTGTAAGCAGGCCCACAATGAATACTTTCTTTCGTAAGAGTCGCTTTGGTCAGGTGTCTCCTCACAGCAATAGCACAGTGAATGGTTCGCTTCACTTACCTGCCAGTGCCAGGGGCTACTTCTGCTTTCACCACTGAATAGCACAGCCTAGAACCGCAAATTAAATGGTGCTGGTCTTGGTTTGGCTTCAGAGAAGATGATCTTGGCTTACAAACTGCCAGAGGGCAGAGAAAGGGTCAGTCACGGGACCTTAGTTTGGTGAATATAGTTTCCTTCTGTTTTCATAAGAAAGACACAAGAATAAGATGTGGGAGAAGCCTGGAGTCAATTAATTATACAAAGGCAGAGTGGAAATGGATGTCAGCTGAGTCATCCTGATTCATTGTGGATCTGAACTGGAAGATTTTTTTTATTTTCCAGGGGTTGGGAGTTGAGCCCATGTCAAACGAGCAGTTATCAAGGGAGCAGAGAAACGGATACTTCCAGAGATTTTCTCAGAATCTGTCTGGCTTGCAAGGTTGGGCCACAGAACAGATAACCCCAAAATGGAACACCAGACCCATCATGGGACCAGGGCTTGATGATACAGGACTCATGGGCAAGAAAGAAGTTGATTGTACTCAGAATGTAGGATGCTGTGGGAAAAGAGATATGATAACTCAACAAATAGGGCCCAGAGGCATGCTGTGTTTGTGCTTCACAAATGGGGGAATGGGAGATGCCATCAGTGTGACATGGTGGCTTGGTTGTGTTGAGTTCTGTGTACCTACGCTGACAGAGAATTGTGGGGACATTCCTTCGTGTGAGTCAGCAAAAGTTGCCTAGGGCTCCAGCTCCCCCAAACCTTTGCATTTCTGTCCTCAAAGAGTCAGCATTGGCTGGAGAAAGTATTTACAAGTGTGTTCTGGCAGAGGCACTCCCTCCGTCACTGGGGACACCTTGGGAAACGGGAACACCACTCTGCAGCTGACTCATCCTCAACCCCTGCGTGAGGCCGTGCTGGCACTACCCACAGCTGTCTGTATTGATACCTCAGGTGCTATCAGACCTCTGGTTAAAAAGCAGTTTCCCACCACACATGGTGCCACTCTTAGGAGACTGCTGGGATGGCTGTACAGCGCTTTGGGGTGAGGTTGTTCTGTGCTGGAATTCCCATGCCATTGTGGGGTACAGCTACTTTGAGGAGGCGTATTCTATGGGGTTGGAGGAGTTATTTGGGCAGATATAGTCTGAAGCTGGGACTCACTGGCTCAGCCAAACTAGCCGGCCAGCAAGCCTCAAGGCTCTCTCCACATCCTGATAGCTCTTCTTACAGGTGCTTATGAAGTCATGGATACTCAGTCCCCTAGGGATGGTGGTATCCCTGTTTCCAATCTCTGCTAGTCTGCTGTGCTGGGCAACCTTGATGACGTCATCATGCTCACGTAGCAGGTTCCTGATAGGAAGTCTACAGAGTGCCATTTTCAGGTCAAACTGAATGAGGAGACAGTATAGACCTTGGAGAAAGTATCTGACATTTCTGGACCCTGTTTTATTATTTTTCAATCAGAGAGTCTACCTTGGGTACACTGCAAGCCTGTTTTCGCCCTGAATCAGAACCTTCTGTTTACAAGGACTTTGGCAAAAATGATGACCTGGACCTTGTGATTTGTCCATATACACAGTGTCCCTGAGCCTAGGCCACCACAGCCAGCTGGGAGCCAACAGAGCAGAACTTGAAGAGACAAGTCCAAGGGCCAGGCATGATCTCATCTGTCCTCAAGTGGCTTCTTTGTTGTTACAACCTCTTCAAAGGCAGCGGCTTCACCGGCTTTGTGGGAAGGGAATGTGGCGGAGTTTTGCCTTTATTTACGGAACTGAGGTAAATGAAGGGAAGCACGTTTTTTAAAGCAGACACGGAGAAGAATTAGAATGCTGGGGGTGTAAGGACGTTAATGAGATATTCATCAGACTGACAAGCAACCAATGCAGGTTGTATTGGCACAGTGAATAAAGCCAAGGCTATCTGATGATTTTTGCCTTTGCTGTATGTCAAGATTATGTGGCCATTAGGGTAAGTTTGAGGACAGCTCCAACCATGGGCCAGGACTTTGTCATGAAGGCCTGATGCTCTATCCTACCATTGGTCAGATTTGAGAATCTTATAATATTTCACCTGTAAGAGACCCTCAGGATGATTCATATCTTACCTGTCCTGAGAGGAGGAAATGAAAAATAGAAATGAAGAGAAAGGAGGTCTGGGAAAAGACTCAGATCTTTTTAGCCAGCATGCACAGATCCTGGGCTTGATCCCTACCAACATATAAAATGGCGTATCAGTGAGGTAGCTGCATTTGAATGTTGCATGAATGTCTTGTCTCCGTAGTCTCCAAATAACTCCTTCAACCCCACAGAATACGCCTCCTCAAAGTGGCTGTACCCCACAATGGCATGGGAATTCCAGCACAGAACAACCTCACCTCAAAGCGCTGTACAGCCATCCCTGCAGTCTCCTAAGAGTGGCACTATGTATGGTGGGAAACTTTGCTTTTTAACCAGAGGTCTGATAGCACCTGAGGTATCGATGCAGACAGCTGTGGCTGGTGCCAGCACGGCCTCACACAGGGGTTGAGGATGAGTGCGTGCCTGTAGTCCTGGCCCTGGAGAGGAGGAAGCTGGAGGATTCAAAGTTCAAGGTTATTTTTGGCTATACAGTGAATTTGAGGCCAGCCTGGGCTACATGAGACTATGTCTCAATCTTTTAAATTAATGATAAAACTGGAAGATTGATGCATCATCCATCCAGACTCAGCTACTGGGTGTGGCCTTTGGGCGGGTAGAGCAGTAGACTTGGTATTAGAGTAGCTGGAAGAAGGCATTTGGGTCTCACTTCCCAGGAGCGTGCCCAGGAGTCCAGGGGTGCGGAGATGAAGGTATTAGCCAGGCTCACCGAAAGGTGAAGGGTTTCAGGATGATGTGAGAAAAGTTGGTGAATGCTCCAATATCAGAAGTGTCCCTGAGC
Organism: Acomys percivali; assembly: GCA_907169655.1. Classification (NCBI taxonomy): domain Eukaryota; kingdom Metazoa; phylum Chordata; class Mammalia; order Rodentia; family Muridae; genus Acomys; species Acomys percivali. Next base: position 68,924,722 of record OU015751.1, on the reverse strand, counting down.
AGGTGGCTGAGACACAGACTTAGGCACAAGCAAGGACAGGACCACTCTACAGGGACAAGACATTCGTGCAGCTGTCAGAAGTGAGTCAGAGCCAAGGTGATTTGATTTCAAGCAGCAGGTTATTTCTCACTAGTTTCAACTCTCGGGGCTTGGACAGTAAGCTTGCAGATGAGAGTACTCCCTCAGAGTAGGGCGGACACAAGCCAAACTCAGCCAGGTGCTTGAGATTACCTCCTACACACATTCCCCTCAGTTCCACCCCACTGCAGCCCTGTCAGCATTCTCACCAGGACCTCATGTGTCCCAGGACTCAGTCAATAGCATCTCATCATTCTCCACTGGCAGCCATACAGACCATATGCCAGGCTCACTGCACTAAATGTGCTCGCTGCAGTGGGCTGGGTCTTCCTACATCAGACACGCCCACAGCCCAACTTGAGTTCTACAACCTCTCACTGATACTCTTTCCCAGATGATTCTAGATTATGTCAGGTTAACAATAAAATGTGACCACCACAGACCTTCAAGTGGGAGGATCTGTAACCTTCTCTCTTGAGCTTCTGAGCGCACACTGTGGTCATTCTCGTCATCCTCTGATCCTCGTATGATTCCTTGTGGTAAGAAGAGATATTAACTCCCTTCCCAGGCAGGATCCAGGCTGGTTTGGACAACCTGAGACAACCAAGCGGTTCTTCATCAGACTGCATCCTAGCTCTATCATTTTTCATCACTAAATCTTATTTAACTGCTTCATGTGAGGCTAATGATACAGTCCATCTCTTGGAGCTTTTGTAAAAGGAGCATGTGTCTAATGCTGAGTGCAGGCCTGGCCTGGGAAGGCCATGATTGTTTCCTATTATAACCATTGCTGCCAAGGCTGCCCAGCAACCCGGTGGCTCAGGTGAAACGAGCAATTGTATCGCTAGGCTCCTGGCAGCATGTTCTCTCCCATGGCTAAACCTGCCCACTATTTAAGAAAAAGAAATCAGGAATTGCTCAAGTATTCCCCCATCCTAGGAAAAGCAGGATTCTCAAGAGACCATCCCTGCTAACCGATTGAAATATCATAAAACCATACATTAAAGAAAAGGAAACAGAAGCAATGAACTGTAATAATATATTTTATTTAGCACAGCCTATATGGAAATCCATCATTTTGATATATAAAATTACATTAAATTAAATTTAAAAATCCCTGTTTTTTTTTTATACTGAGCATTTACAATTCAAGATGCATAAAACATAGCTCAACTGAAGTCAAGTTGAGCCAGTTGCCAAGTTGTTATGCTTGCCGCCACTCTTTCTACCCCCCCCCCACTCTTGGTACACCCTTCATCCTACCTCCATGTCTTTCGTCTGTGTGCTGCTGGCTTGGTAGGTAGCCACAGTTGCCATGTGTTTGTGGTTGCAACAAGCCTTCCATATCCGGAAGCCAGCATTTCATAGCATCCCCCTCCATCCGTCTTAGGGTCTTACAGTCCCCCTTCCTAGTCCCTCTTCCAAAATGGCCCCCTGACCACAAAGGGGTAAAAAGAAATATACGCACTTGCTTTAGGTCTGAGCACTCAACAACAGCCACTTGTTCTCAGCACTTAGGCCAGTTGTGAGACTCCGTATTAACCGTTTTCCTCTGCAAGAAGAAAAGACTCTGACTCAAGCTAAAAGCAACAGCAGTCTACAGGCTAAAACAGAAATATTGAGGAGGTAGTTTGGCCACATATCCACTAGTAAAACATTTGTAGTGTATTCTCCCCTAGGGCTTATCTCTGTGCCCCCTCCCTGTCCCCTCCCGCCCAGCCATAGGCTTGAACGAGGTATCACATGTGTTTCCTCCTGTGGAACAGGCCTCAGATCTGATTGGGAAGTACTTGGTTGCTTCTAGAACATTCTGGTCACTATTGAATCATCAATTGGTACATCTTGGGGGCTGGTCAGAAGTGGAGCCTGTAAGTAAGGTCCAGGGCTGAGAGTTTTCTCCCTTGGCAGTCGGCATGGCAATTTTCTGCACTATGAGAAACAAGACAGCCAACAGTGAGGAAGCTTCAGCCATTGGCTTGTATCCGAGGTGTCTATTGTGGTCAGAGCAGGGCCTTACCACCTGCATCCAGTAGGTAACCAAGAGCAACGGTGATGACGTCGCCTCAGGAGCCTCCGGGGCTGCTCAACCGGCACTGGGATTTTTGTTTATAAATCGACGGCTTCTGGGAGCAATATTTTCAACTCATACATGGCCCCTCCACTCAAACTCTTTCTTGAATTATGTTTTTTTAGGTAGTTTGTATAGTAGTAGGTTTCCATTGTTTTTTCTATACATCTTTAGTTTTGGTCGGTCCATGCCTCAACCTCCATCTTTTCCCCATCCCTCCACGTCCGTCCGTTAGGTTTGAGCTCTCCTCCCTAGAACCCACCCCCAACACATAAACCTAAACATTTCCAAGTGAGAAGATGAATGTGAGAGACAGCATGAGGTATTGGTCTGCCTGGATCTTGAATGAAAATAAAAGGAAAAAAGAAAAAAAAACCTATGATTGCCTCTAGGTATGGTAAAGAAGGTTTACTGTGCATGTAAGGGAGAGCATGGCCAGAGGCAGGGACATCTGGGAACATGACCCTGAGCCAGGCCATGTAAGGAGACAGGAGAGGGGAGAGGGAGGAGGGGAGGGAAAAATAGAGTAAAGGGAAGGAAGATGGAGGAGTGAGGGAGGTGGGGGGGCGGGTGGACACAAGTAACCAAAATGGCTGGATAATATAGGGAAGGGCAGCCCAGTCCCTGGGATGGAGAAGATGAGGGTTGAGGATGGGTTATATAAGCCATACCCTGCAACAGGTAAGGGTGGAAGGATGCTGGGAGAACCTAGTGGCCAGGTCCACTTTGATATGTTAAATAGGCACCTCAGCCATTTGTTTGAGAGCTAACAGGTCTGAGTTACCTCTTTCAGTTAGTCTTTTCCATCTCAATTTAACTCAAGTACAGCTTCCAGAAAATCCTGACACAGCATCTCAGCACTCATGAATGTGCTTGTCACTTCTAAACACCCCCAGGTCTCCATTCACCTGCCCAGCAGAAGCCACAAGTCCCCCTGTGCTATCAGACTACCTTGTCATCTCTTTATATGCCAAATGGAGGAACTGTCATCCCTGAGTCTGTGGGTGGTGGCCTCAGATCATCTGAAATACCTCCTACACAAGCAGGGGGTCCACTCCTCTCCGTCTTGTCTTTGGGGAGTGGGGTAGAAGGTGAGGACAATTAGTGACCAATAGGGATCTGACTGTCACTGCTGATGGAATACAAGCTGGCAGGCCCTGGGTGCCCTCAAGCGCCAGCACTACATGCTCCTGGCAATTTTAAGAGGTTAGCATCCAGGAGGAGGGTAATGAAGTCACACGGGCTTTACCAAGAGCCAGCCGCTGTCCCAAATACCTCACTCAGCTGCTGTCATCCTCTCAGGCAGCCGCCATCTGAGGCTGTTAGTCTTATCATTTCCATCTAGCAAATGGGGAAACTGAGGCAGAAAGAGTAACGTGGCTCATGTGAAGAGGAATCAGACCCTGAAAAAGTCACAGCCACCACTAGCTCTTCAGACACCTACTCAGTTGGCTCATTGTGTTTTCATTTCGATGGTGATGGCCACTCCCATTCTTTTGTCCCCTATTCTGACCTCACCCAGAAGAGAGTGCTTGACGCAAACTAGAGGATAAACAGTTGCTTGCTTGTCAGCTGACTTCTACCTTCATTGCTGCTAGTATTCAACCTTGTAGTAGATCCATAGCAATGCAGAGACAGCCTTGCCCCTGCACGGGAGATGATGCTGACATCGTGCCTTGCCCCTGACTACTAGGCAGAGAGGGGTCAGATGCTTGGGGGATAATGCAGGTTCAAGGCAGTCAAGCTCATAGCCGAAGTCCACTGAATTTTGTTTTCCTGTGTGCTGCCTGACACAGACTGGGACAGATAATCACAGAGAATAAAGGAGCAGCAAGTGCCCGCCCATCACCTGACAAGCTGAAATTGATGGGTTCAGAGACTGAGAGCTAGGGGTGCATAAAGGCCAATGGTGCCAGGATTTCTGTGTGCAGAAGTAAAGTAAAGCAAAGCAAAGCAAATCAAAGCAGGCACACCAGCAATATCACTAAAGCTAGCGGTGTACAGATAATAGGAACAGCCAACATTTACAGATTAGATACTTTGGTGCCTCACATGCATCTGTTGACACACGGATATACTAAGATTGTTTCCAGTTGTGAGGAGATGAAGACCGAGACTGCCTCTCTCCCAGCCACCCAGCTCCTATGTTGTGGCGCTGGGATCTCAACCTAGGAAATTTAGCTTCTGGGCTCCTTCTCTTAGCTTTTCTGCTATCGTTTATAGTTTTAGTGCCATCTCTTCTCAAAGGAGGATTTTAGGTGATTTACAATAAGATCACACATATGCACACTACACTTAAAATGAACGAAACCAGGAACATAGAAAAGTAATGACACACTTGTAGTACAAATGCGAGGCTGGGAATTGTTTGACTTGACTAGCCCCCACCCGAGCTGTCTGAGAGGTGTACGCTGTGGGGTTGCAGACCTCTCCTCCTTTCGGGTACAGGAAGGAGTACATACACTGTCATCTGGAGAGAAAATGCTTTCTTTCATCCAGTTTATTATTTAATCTCTGGCATCATGCCCTAGCAGGAATACAGTATTAGTCTTCTAGAACTGTTGTTAACAAGTGATTCCATATTTCATGGTTTAAGGTAACAGAACCTTATTCTGTCACTGTTGCAGAAATCCAATGTCCACAATCAAGACGTTGGGGACCTCTGACGCAGACTCTGTTCTAAGCTCCTGTCCCAGTTCTGGAAGCTGTAGAAAAGCCTTGCCCTTCCTTGGATTGCTGGTATAGTTCTCCAGTCTTGGTCTCTGTTTCTTTTTATTAAAAATTTCTCCTATCTCTCATTAGGATACCAGGCATTGGGCTAAAGGCCCACACCAGGCCCAACACAGTCTTACTTCAAGATCTTTAGTTACAGTTACAAAGACTCTGTTTCCAAATAAGGTCCCATTCCCAGGTAGCAGAGATTAGGACTTGGGCATCCCATTGGAGGGTCCATTCTACAAGATTATATAAGTCATTCAATAGCAATTCTGCAAAAATAATTAGAATTTTTAGATAACTATTTACCACAGTGATAAAACCATTTCTTGCAGTAATAAAGCCAAAGGAAGAGTTTTGATTGCAATTTAGCCCACTTGAGATTGGAAGCTGCATCTAATTGGACCACCAAGGGTTTATTTGTCCTCTGGAAAGAGCCTCCAAATAGAACGGCATGTGACTTTTATCATTTTAGTGGTGAGGGCGCCACAGTAGAGGAGTCAGGTGGTGTGCTGGGATGTTAGTATGAAGAATTAGCTGTTCTAATTTGCTCTCTGCTGTTATGATAAACTCCACACCAAAACCACTTGGGAAGGAAAGGGCTTACTTTAGCTTACCGGTTACAGTCCATAACCGAGGCACTCCAAGGCAGGAACATGGAGGCAGGACCCGAAGCAGAGGCCCCAGGAATGCTGCTTACAGGCACATGTGCAGGCTCACGCTAAGCAATCAAGTGCTCCTCTAAGGGTCCACAGACTAACGTGAGGGGGTGGGTCTTCACTTGAGGTTCCCCTTCCTGGGTGTCTCCATCTTGTGTCAGGCTGGCAAAAACAAAAACAAAAACAAAAACAAAAAACAAAAACAAACAAACAAACAAAAACAAAAAACAAAAAACCTGACCATCACATGAGCCAAGATCTATTGGTAGCCACTTGATCTAGCAGAGAAGGTCATAGCTAGGGCATGCATGAACCTTACCAGAGAGCATTTTTTTCAAAAACACAATTGGCCCAGTGGTACCCAAGGTAAATGACACTGATGTCTGTTCTTCCAAAAAAAAAATTTATTTTTCATTTTTATTTGTATGTGTGTACGGGCATGCGTGTGTGTGTGTGTGTGTGTGTGTGTGTGTGTGTGTGTGTGTGTGTG
>OU015751.1:68898483-68918702 GCA_907169655.1 Acomys percivali | reverse complement strand
TGTGTGTGTGTGTGTGTGTGTGTGTGTGTGTGTGTGTGTGTGTGTGTAAAACCTTTGGATTAAACCCAGCGACTTGGTGAACTATCATTGAGCTACACCCCCCAGACCTCTTCTAATACATAATCTAGCCAAAACCTGGCTGGCATGCAGCCTTGCAGGATCTGATTCCAACTTACCTTCCAGAGTTACCAGCTGCATCATCCTGTTTTCACCAAGTGCTGATTAGGGTTATCATGGCAAAATATCATAAATTGGATGCTTGAGCAAAATAAACTGTTTTTTTCCCCCAGGGGCTGCAAGCTCAAAATCAAAGTGTTGTTAAGAATGGGTTCTGGTAAGGGTTCTTTTGATGGGCGCTTTCTTGCGTCCTCAATGGCTTTTTCTGTTGTGGAGAGTGACTTTTCTTATAAGGACATGTTGTGTGACTTTACCTGGCAATGATGTGGATGGATCTCTCTTCACCCTGAATAGAGTGCTGATGACAGACCAACGAGACGCTGCACAAGTCCAGCTTACTGTGCCTGTGTGTGTACTTGCGTACTCACATTAGCATGGATGAGACAAAGGCATCTGCATCACCAAGAAGTCCACCCAAGTATCCCGGGGAAAGCTGCACCCCTAAGCTCCTTGCCTAGCTTGCAGGCAGCTCCACCACAGAGCGCTCTCTCTGTGTTGGTTTGAATACATTGTAGATGAACGCAGAGTCACTAATAATGTGTTGATGTCACATTAGGGACAGGAAATTGAAAGTATTTCCCCTTGGAGTAATTTAACCAAGAGCAAGCCCAAACTTCCATTTCATATTTCTCTCTCCTGGTGTCTTGTATGCCCCTGTGCCTGTCTGAGTATATCCCTGACAAAGGTGTTTGCTCTGTACTTATTGACCACCACAGGAAGCATCACATGGGATACTTCACTGAAACCTTTAGCAGCTTTACAAGGGACTAAGTCATCTGCTCCAATTGATCCCATGTAACAAACAAACAAACCAACAAACCCTATCAAGAAATATCTGTGTGCCTTCTAGCATTTATGATAGATATTTGTTTTATAAGGTTTCTTTTTTTTAAAAACATATTTGTTGCTTCCAACAAATGACTACCATATCATGTATGCAAACACATGTGCATTATCTCGGTCAGGGGTATGGAGGAATGCATAACTTAAGATTACAGCTATGCATTATCTTAGATTACAAAAGCTGATTACATGGGAAAGCCAAGGCAAGTAAAGGACTGGCATTTGATCCCCTAGAAATCTTATTCATAAAAAGCCAGGTGTGATGGTGTATGCTTGTAATCTCAGATCTAGGGAGGAAGAAACAGGCAGATCCCTGAGACTTTTTGCTAGCCAATCTAGCCTACTTGATAAGCTTCAGGTCAACCAGAGAATTTGTCTTAAAAAACAAGATATATGATGACTGAGGACCATTAGCCAAGGTTGTCTAGAACATGCCCCCTCAAAACATTGGGGGGGGGGGAAGAGAGAGAGAGAGAGAGAGAGAGAGAGAACAAAAGGAAAGAAAAAGGAATGACTTCGTCATTTGTTGTATAGGCGACACATGGAGAGCTGCCAGGCAGAGGAATGAGTGAATGGGAAATACGGATAAATGAGTAAATGAGTGGAGAAGGGACTAGTTCCACAGGCTGGGGTTCAATGTGGTTTTCATGAGCTGCGTGACGTCACATAAATTCCCTCATTGCACCCAAGTCCTTGGGCTCCATTCTGCAGCCACACTGAGCATTGGCCAGTTCTCAGAGAGACTTGCAACTCTAGCTTTTAAACTCCTGTCCCTTGATCAGAACGTGTTTCCTCTTCCCATGTGTACAGTGGGCTCCAGTGCAAACTGCAGGGGTTTATTTAAGGACCTTTCCGGAAGACTTTCTAGACCCCAGTGCAGAGCATGGCCCCCATGTCTCTATGGCTCGTCTTTCCTCCTCAGAGAGCCAACAGCCTGCAATGGTCAACGGTTCCAATGAGGGACAAAGGTGAACCTCTGGTTCGTTTCTCCCAGCCACATACTGTGCTCCATTTCAGAGTCTGTGTGATTGAAATCTCTGCAATGTCCTCTGATGGCTTAGCAAGGAATGTGATGTTTCCAGAAGATGCCCCTTCCACTGTCATGCCCTACAGCCATTGTTTAAATCTTTCACATGTCAGTCTATAGACTTCTCCTAAGTGTGAGTTTCTGCAAAGACATCTGAGCATCATGAAAACAGTCTGTCCTCTCAAGTCAGAGTCAGAGGGGACAGCAAAAGACTTCCCTATGAGTTGTGCACTTTAAAGATAAGAAGATGACAGCTGACTGACAGCGCCTCACCTCCCAGGGTCACACAGCACATTAGCACAGGCCTGAACCTCAAAGCTATTTCACTGCTCCACACCCAGCTGCCCCTACATTCAAGTTTTCTTTGGAAAGCTCCCCAAATGCTAGAGCTTGGGGCCGTCTTTGTGCTCTCAAGGTTAGAGCAACCCTGTGTGACTGAAACTCTGTTCTGTGGCTTGAATGTTAGTCTCCTGTAGGGTCATGTATTTGAACACTTGGTTTCCAGTTGGTGGTGCTGTGATGGAAGGCTGTAGAAATTTTAGGCTGTGGAGCCTTGGTGGATGAAGTGAGTCACTGGGCAGCTGTGTCACATAGCTCAGCCTCACTCACTCCTGGTCTTTCTGGCTGTAGATGCAGCATTACCAGCTGCCTCATCCTCTTGCTGCCATGCTACCCAGCATGCCAGACTACATCCCTTCACAAGCCAAAGCCCTTTCTCCCTTAGGTTGGTTTTTGTAAGATATTCGGTCATGACAATGATAAAAGTAACTGACACACCCTCCTTTGAAGCCATCATTGACAGTGGAGGTGGAAGAGTCACAGAGAGCCAGCGTGTCACATCTTACACATCACTTCCTTTTAGGGCATCACTGTGGAAAGCCTTTGAAAAAGTTTGTTCTGGAGAATCAGTACTAATGATCTCACTAGGGCATTTTAAAGGAGTGGTGGCAATTGAGGGAAATCCTGGCTTGGGGGTAAGGGGCAGGGATACAGAGCTGGATACTGATGCCACTTAAGGATGGAGGAAGGAAGAGGAGGCCTTTGCTTCTTTAAAAATAGTTTTTACCACCTGTCATCCTTTCTTATTCTGTTTTACTATACCCACCTGTGCATTTGTTAGTATATATAAATGTATACATATAGGCTAGGGTTTGCATATGATAGGGTTTCCTCCCTCCCTCCTTCCTTCCCTCCCTCCCTCCTTCCCTTCCTTTTTTCTTCCCTTTCTTCCTTCCTTTTTATCTTTTTGAGATTGGGTGCCCTTACTTAATAGTATACCTTCTAAGCCCATCCACTGTCCTGTAAATGTTGTGGATTTAATTTCCCTTAGGGATGAACAGTATTCTACTCTGTCTTTGTGTTTGATTTTTATTGTCCTTTCATCTGTTTAGGAGATGAGGAAAGATGGAATGTAGGCAAAGGATGTGAATCATGAAAGAGGCTTTAAAGCTAATTGTTTTCCTGATTTTTAACTCTGACATAGATTTGTTGTTTTGTTATGCATAAGTAAATTAAAATGGTTTTTGTTGTTTTTGGTTTTGGTTTTAGTTTGTTGTTGTTGTTGTTTTGAGACAAAATTTCTTCATGTAGCCTTGGCTGTCCTGGACTCTCTTTGTAGACCAAGCTGGCCTCAAGCTCACAACAATCCACCTGCCTTTGCCTGCTGAGTGCTGGGATTAAAGGCATGGCCACCGCACCCAGCTAGTAAATTAAAATGTAATTGACAGTGAAGGTATAAAATCACAAGTATAGCCCCAGGGCTTCAGGATAACAGTTCCGACTATACAGTTCTCTGAGGTGCACAGACTTTGGGTTTGGGCAAGAGCTTGAGTGGTCTGTTAAGTGTGTGTATGTGTGCACGCGTGTGTGTTTATTTTGTAAGTTCTTTAAGTTCTTTATAACAGAGTAATTTTTACTTTAAAAGTATCACACTTATTTATTTAGTGGTATGTGAGTGTGTGTTGGGTGTGGCTCTGGGTTTCAAACTCAGGTTGCCAAGCTTGGTGGCCAGCATCTTTGCCCACTCAGCCATCTTGCCTGTTTAGCCTTTACTTCTGAAACAGAAATTACATTACTTTGCTACCTTTTGTGGGGAAGTGTATCAAACACACTGCAGTATCAGAGCAGTGGTGTCAGTCTCGTGATCTCTGGCAGAACTTACCTACAGACACATTCTTCTGAAAAGACTGGGGGCCGAGTTATCTACCTCAGCCAGTATATCTAAAGGGAAGAGGTGTCAGCTGAAGATCTGGAATCCCATGAGGCATTGCAGGAGGAAGGACAGTGGTGTTGGTCCATTGAGACAGGCTTGAATTCAGGCACCCACAGGCCCATCACGCACTAGCTGCTGTGTTTGCCTTGTGAAGCTGTCAAGTGTGGCCAATGGCTCCACCTCCCTCTATCCTGCCTATAATTGGCCTTGAGTTCTGCCTCACATCACAGGTTCTTGGATGGCTAAGCATTCTCTCCAGTTGCCTCCCTCTAAGAGACTTCAGTACTTCCCCCAACCTAAGTCTGTTAGCATGCCTGCCCCTAGTCTGCCTGGCAACCTATGATGTCATCACCTGCCTGCCACTGGGTGGGCCAGCTGCTCAGGATATAAAGAAATGGCAAACCGCCCTCGTCTCTCTCTCTTCCTCTTCCTTCCACTTCCTCTCTTCTTCTCTCTTGTACTCTCTGTCTGTCTGTCTCTCTCTCCTTATGTCTTCCCAGAGACCGTCTCTGTCTACCCCTCCCCCAACAAAACCTCTCACATAGATCTGCTGCGTGGTTTCTGAATTCGCAGTACAGCTCTGCCACACAAATCCTAATAAAGTCCTCATGCACAGCCCTGGTATATTGCAGATATTCAGTTAATATTCTTGGGTAAAAGTGTTTCAGGCTTCTAACTTAAAGGCTTTTAGCACTGTAACATATTCTCATAAATTATCAAGTAGTTTGGTGTACCATAAGACATTAAAAAGAAGCTTTCTCCAAAAAAGTCACTTTAAAATGTCACAAGAAGGAAACCACAATAATTCCTTTTCCTTTTTTTAAAAACATACTTTAAGATACATCTCATGGACCCAAGGCAGTGCGAGTGTGGCTGCCGCATCAGTGCGTGGCACAGAGCAGAGGGGCTGGGTCTGTGTTCGGTGCTCCGACCTGTGACCATCTGAATGATCAATACCTAACATTCCTGCAAAAAGTGAACCTGAGGCGACCACCAGCCCAGCAGCACAGGCCTGGGGAGAATGTAGACCATGCCCGAGATGTCCCCTGCCTGGCACCGTAATACATGGGCATGAGGCCACTCCTGAGATGATTCCAGACCCTCAGAGACCCCGGGAACCACTAAGAGGAGCAAGTAAGTGATGGAGAAGTGAAAGAGAAAGAGAAACAGAAGCATGTGTGCACAATGAAGAGAGGCAGAACTGGAGACTCGGGGGTAGCGAAGAACAGCCTGATGTGAGTAACCAGGGATGCCACTTGGACCTATGGTGGGGTCCTGGTCTGTGCTGCCACTGGAGACCACATCTGGGTCCATGGCCCTGCAGCAACAGAGGTCTGTTACCACCAGTGGCTAGGCAAATGTCCCTGGTCTGAGATGCCACCCAGGGACATGTTGATAGTGGAGAAATGTGCAGACCTGACCCCACCCCTCACCTGGCCATCATGGGAAAAATGGCCCTGGGAGCATGAAAGCAGGATAGTTTTTCCCACCTGTAGTCAGTAGCTGTACTCAAGAGAGTAGGCCTCACACATTGCTGGAGTTTCAGGGTGAGCAGACCTCAAGGATATAAGCATGGGAGAGCTGGGCCTGCCACTGTGATGGTATGAACAAGGGAGAGATACCCTTCTCCCACCTCACCCCTTACCACCTGAGCAGGGCAGGTGGGAAACCTGGCCCTGGGATCATGAGACCAGGAGAGCTGCCCCTGCCCCTCACCTGCTGCAGCACTTGGGAGAATAGGCTCTGCACCTCACCTGGGCAGCACAGTAGGTCTGGCCATGGATGTGAGATTTGGGAATGAGCAGCCCCAAAGGCATGTGCATGGGAGAGCAGGCTCTGACTCTTGTCTGCTGTGTGGAGGATTGATAAGGGAGAGATTTTCCCTCCCTTTTGCCCTCACCGCTGGCAGGGGGTGGGAGAGCTTGTTCATGTTCTTCTGAGTTTCTATTCAGTGTCTTTCAAAGAAGAGAAACTGAGTGGTGGGGTGAGGATATGGGCCCAGCAGGAACTTGGTAATGCAAGGCCAATGGATTCAGGACCTCAGGGTGCTGCCTCCTTTAGCCTGAGGACAGTGATGAGGATTTCAGGGAGTTCCTCCAAGCCTGGGGCTCCTTACATCCTTCCTGCAATAGAGGTGCTGCTTCCCTTAGATTCATATGCAAAAGATCTCTGCAAACAAAAGGACTAATAATTATCTAGGATAAGTAGTATGATTTTGCAATTTAATTTTATAGTTTTGATACAAATTGCCACCTGGGGTTGTGTGATTTTTAAGTGGTATAAGTCTTTAAGTTACAGCTCTCACAGTAAGCAAGCTATTTTTATATTGATTTTTATCTGTACCAAAATAGCAAGCAAGGGAAGAGAGAGTATTATGGGCCACTTGACAGTGCATCAAGTCCAAGTTCACTGTTTCTGTGTCAATGGTGGCAGCACAGATTTACTGGAAGCTGCTGGAAAGACAGGAAAGGATGGCTTTGTCTTGACTGAACACTCATAGCAGGCCAGTTTGGGAAGAGTCACACTGATTGGAATGGCCTCTTCTCACTGCTCTGAGTAGGGGTGAGGCTCTGTGAAGGCAGTGACCTCAGATGCACACTGGAAACTTGGAAGGGGTTTAAACCCAGAGGTCCAGACTACCCCCTTGCCTAACACAGCTAAGTTGGATGCCATTGAGGTAGGTGAGATCTGATCCGAGAGAAAGGTCACCACTTCTGTGAGTCTCCATCTTCCCTGGCTCTGAGCTCAGTAGGGAGGAGTGGAGAGAAGTGAAAAGGAGAAGCAGACATTTTACACTACCTCAATGTCTTAGGCTTCCTACGGTTGTGATAAAATGTCATGACCAAACGTCATTCGTCATTCGTGGAGGAAAGGATTTAGTGTCAGCTTGCAATTCTCAGGTCACTCCATTTCTATAGGAAATCAGGGCAGGAACCTGGAAGCAGGAACTGAAGTAGAGGCCATGGAGAAGTGCTGATGACAGGCCTGCTTCTCAGGGATTACTCAGCCTGCTTCCTTTCATACACCCCAGGATGCTTGGGGTGGGATGGGGGACACATCCTTCCCTCGTCAGTCATGGATTTGTCTACAGGCCAGTGTTATGGAGCATTTTCTCAGTCAAGGTGTCCACTTCTCAAGTGACTCTAGCTTCGGTCAAGTTACAGAAGGTGCACACCACTATGGACAAAGGAGCCCCACTTCTCTGGTGGCTGTGAATGGGAAGGAGCTAGAGATGCCAAACTGTCTTTTCCAGAATCAAAATAAAACTAATAAGCAAAAAAAAAAAAAATCTTAGGCATGACTGGGTGTGGTAGCATAAGCTTTTGGTCTCAGCACTCAAGAGGCATGAGTTCTGGCCAGCCACGCATGTCTACAAAACAAGTTCCAGTACAACCAAGACTCCACAACGAGACCTTGACTCAAAAAAACCTTCAAAAATATATATGTATATATGTACCTATTTTTAAAAATAATATTTTTGTCTATAAGTATATATTTTTATGTGTCACATACAAAGGTGATATTTTAAAATGTGTCCACTCTCAGGAGCTCTAACTTATGCAGAACAGACAGGTAAAGGGAGCCCAGAGGCCTTCGATGCTTTCTCTGGGAGCATCTGATGCCCTAATCTGAAAACTTGGGGTTGAGTGACCTCATCACAAAGTGGCTCTTACCACTGAATGACCTGCACCTGTCCCCCCTTGACTCCCCACGTTCCAGCAGGACAGCACACACCTGCTCTTTCCAATACTTTTAGATTTGGTCCCAGTCTTAGTTCCAATACAGACTCCAACTCTGGGCCTCCATGCCTTTCTTTTCTGTTTTAAAGCATCACATATGCTGCTGGGGCTTTGATCCCAGCACGCACAGGGCAGAGGCAGGAAGAGTGCTATTAAGTTTTGAGGCCTACAGAACGAGTTCTAGGACAGGCAGGGCTACACAGAGGAATGTCTGGAAATAATAAAATAAAATAAAAGCCATTGCTTATATTATGACTGCATGAGCCTATATATAGAAAGCCATGTGTCTTGTGTGCCCCATCCCCTTAGAGAACAGTTCCTGCCCTGGGGTGTAATGTGGGTTCACAGCCTCTGTCTGAGGCCGCTGTGCTCAGCTCACACAGGAAGCTTTTACCTAGCGATGTGCACCACATGGCGGGGTGGAGGGTTTTGGCCCTGAACTCCTCTGGGGGGGGGGGTCTTCACCATCATGTTCACTACTTCTCTTTTTGCTGTGACCAATTATTTGATAAGAAGCAATTTAAAGGAAGAAGTGTTAAATTTTGGCTTACAATTTGGGGGAATACAGTCTACCATGGTGATAGAAAACATGGTGGCAGGAGTGTGAGGTGGCAGGCCACACTGTATCCAGAGTCGGGGAGTGGAGGGATTTGTCACGATTGGACTCGGGTTATGGTTTTCTGGTGAGAATTCCAGAGGTGAAGCCCCTGGCTGCCCATCCTGGAGGCTATGCTGCCACCGTATGCACAGTGCTTCTCTGTAGAAGGCCAAAGGCCTCCAGAGGCTGGGTAGGTAATGTAGGTAAAGTCAAGAAAAAGAAACAAGTCGAGTATCTGAACGGTTATCATCAGAGGGTCTGATAAGCCTGGGGTACCTGCTTAAGCCTAGTGGGATGAAACTCGTGTTGCTTCCTCTGTAGTCTGCTCTGATCAGATCCATCCTTCTCCAGCTGGATTTAGCTTGTGTTGCTTCACAAGGGGGAGACCCCAGCCACACTCCTAAGCAGAACTGTGTAACTTCACACACAGAGGACTCTGCTGATGTCGTCAGCTTTCCATCCGAAGGCTGCTCTTACGGAGGTGTTTCCTTGGCAAGATCCTTCGGAAGCCAAGTATTCTGGATCTTAGCAGATTTCTTTTTTTTTAAATTTAATTTTATTAATTTATTCTTATTACATCTCAATGGTTATCCCATCCCTTGTATCCTCCCATTCCTCCCTCCCTCCCATTTTCCCCTTACTTCCCTCCCCTATGACTGTGACTGAGGGGGACTTCCTCCCCCTTTATGTGCTCATAGGGTATCAAGTTTCTTCTTGGTAGCCTGCTATCCTTCCTCTGAGTGCCACCACGTCTCCCCCTCCAGGGGATGTGGTCAAATATGAGGCACCAGAGTATGTGTGAAAGTCATACCCCATTCTCCACTCAACTGTGGAGAACATCCTGTCCATTGGCTAGATCTGGGTAGCAGATTTCTAACTTGGCAGATGACTAGAGCTGACCTCACCTCAGGCCGGCATGCATAACCCACGCTCTTTTTGACCCTGAGAGTCACGCTGAGGAGCACACGGTCCATCTCCTTACCTTCTGAAGATGGAATATTTTTACTCATGCACTGACATGAGTATTGGCAATCAGAATAGGCTGAGCTGTGGTGCTCTAAGCCCAAGACTCAGTGATTTAATACAAGTTTACAATTTGCTAAGACAGCCACACTGTTTTCAATTGTATCTACTGTCCTTTTAACTTATAAAATTGTCCAGTGTAGAATCCTGGTTTGAAGTCATCTTCCGTGTCCAAAGCAGGTCAGAAGAAAACCTAGCCAAAGACTGAAGCTAGCAGAGACATCATTTGGACACCCGTTCTTAGCATTGGTTCAGCTGTCAGGGGAATTTGGTGACTGTGTACCAACTAAATGATCGCATCTAACGTCCAAGGGGAAGATTAAAGAAGATGGCCAGGGCTGGGTGGTATTGACCGTGGTGTACACCTTTCATCTCAGCACTTGGGAGGCAGATCTCTGTGAGTTTTAAGCTAGCTTGGTCTACAGAGAGAGAGAGAGAGAGAGAAATCCTATCTCAAAGAACAAATAAACAAGCAAGCAAACAAAAAGATGCTCAGGAAATGCCACCAGAAGTAATTTGTAATTAGCACTTCTGATTGCCCCACCAGGGGTCACATATTTTTCAAAACCAGCATAGTATTTAGAAACTATTGATGAAGTTGATGTTTGTATCTTCTTCATCAGATGTGCCAGTATATTCAGTGTTGGAGATTATCTTGACTGATGTATGGGATGGCTGTGTAGCAAAAATAGCTATACCTCAGAGTTTCTGTGAGGGTGCTTCCAGAAGGTGATATTCTCTGAGTTCTTGGGCCAAGTAAAGAAGAAGATTCACTCTCACCATGTGCAAGCCATCATCCAATCTTTTGAACACCTGATGACAAAACAAGATAGAAAAAGCAACTTCATTTTCTGTCTGGCAGGGCCTCCTGTAATCTTCATTACAGACCAGAGCACCTGGGTCTCAGACCTTTGTAACTATCTTTCCTTTATGTGAAGAAAAATCATAAGATTTCCATAATTGTGGATCAATACCTATATGTTTATTATCAGTCTGTCTGTCTATCTATCTATCTATCATCTATCTATCTGTCAGCCTATGTATCATCTACTCTATCATTTTTATATCATTCAGATATCTGTTGCTTGTCAATTGTCTATCTAATCATCTTTCATCCATGCATTGGGTAATTTTCTATTGCTGTGACAAAACACCATTACAAAACGAACTTACAGACAGAAGGATTTATTTGATCTTATTCCAAAGGGACAAGAGTCCTCGCCATCATGGTGGGAAGCACAACAGCAAGCAATCACGGCAGCTGGAGCAGCAGCTGAGAGCTCACATCTTGAAACTGAAACTAGGAAACAGAGGGAAGAAACTTGGCTTTGGAATGTAAAATCCTGTCCACCTCCTTCAGCAAGTCCATCCCCTGTAAGCTTCCTTAAACTATGTCACCAACTGTGGGCCAAGGATTCACACACCAGAGCCTTTGGTGGGACATCCTAATTCAAACTACCACATTCTGTGACCTGGCCCCCATAGGCTCCTGGTCATATCATAATGCAAAATGCATCTAGTCCAACTTCAAAAGTCCCCACAGTCTCTCTGTCTCAACACTGGTTAAAAGTCCAATGTTTCTCCCAAGACTGAAGACAATCTTTTAATTGTAAGTCCCGCTAAAAGTCAAAAGGCAAATTACATACTTCCAACATACAATGGCACAAGACATACATCGCCATTCCCAAAGGGAAGAATAGGAGCACAGTGAGGAAATACAGGACAAAAGCAATACCAAAATCCAATAGAGCAAACACCAAACCTTGTAGCTCCGTCTCCAATGTAAAAAGGCTGGATGTCTCTGCTCATCTAACTTTCTTATCTATAATTTGCTGCTCCCTCTTGGACTGTCTCCATGTGTGCAGCTATCCTTGGCAGACGTCTCGTCTCTTTGTCGTCTCCAATATCTTGTGGTCTTCAATGCAAGCCAGGTTTTACTTTCACAGGTTCATGCGATGGCCTCTCAGGACCTCCATGCAGGGACTCCCCGGCCACTTGTTTCCTAGCCTGGGCTCAGCAGCTCCCTCAAACCACTGGGGAAGATCTTTTGCTCACAGACCTTTTACTCATGTATCCTTCGAGACTGGTTGTCAGCTTGGGATGGACCCCGTGACTATGTATCACGTTTGCATTAGGTTCTGACTGTTGTTATTTTCTGGGAGCAGAAAATGCATTATGTCTTTTCGTTTCACAAGTTGGAAGCTTAGCTGGGTGAGGTGCTGCCCTGAGGACATTCTTCCCTTTAATTGAATGCAGACACCGGTCTACTTAATCTCTGTATGTCTTTCAGAACAGCTTTGGCTGTAATGTCAAGTTTCCTGGTTCTTTTTTCCTCTCTTCAAGCTATACATTTTATATTTCTTTCTGCTTGACTTGCTCTTTTTCATTCTAGGTCCACATAAGGTCCTAGCTTACCAACTATGTCACAGGTTAGTATTAAGCTGTCTTGAAATTTCTTTTACCAAATAAACTAGTTCATTATTTTTAAATTTAGCTTCAGGCATGCTCTTAGGACAAGGGCAAAAGCAACCACATTTCACATTTTTATTTTTTACTCTGTTTGCTAGTACTGTTCTCCTCTGAAACTTCTTGAGCTGGGCTTTGACAGCCCTCACAGGTCTCAACACTACTGTCTTCCAAGATGCTACTAGAATGGACCAGTAAGGGCTTCTTGCAGTGTTCAACGATCACTTTTCTAGTCCAGAGTTGCAAAGACTTCCACATTCCTCCTAAAAAGAACATGGTCAAGTCTATCATAGTCATATCCCATTCCCTAGTACCAAGTTTGGTTTTTTTCTTGATGTTTGTTTTTTGTTTATTTGCTTGTTTGTTTTGTGGGGTTTTGTTGTTGTTGTTGTTATTGATGGTGATAGTGATGATTGTTATGATTAATAAAAGGAAAATAAGATGGTAAGATAATAAGATGCCTGGCAACAGATATTATATGAAGTTTATTAAGTGAGTATGGAGAGAGAAAGAAAGGGAGAGGGGCACCCCAGAGAGAAAGAGAAAGAGAGACAGAGGAAGAATACGAGGGGAGAGAGAGAAGGAGAAGGGGTAGAGGGGTAAGAGAGGTAAGAGAGAGACCCTGAGGAGCGCCTATCATTTTATATGGCCCTGGGCAGGGTCACGCCCCCGTGCAGGTAAGCAATGACGTCATGGCGGACTGAAGCAGAATGCTAACAATGATGATGACTTTTGAGATTGGGTTTCTTTTTGTAGGCCTGGGTCTGTAGGCCAGGCTGGCCTGGAACTCACAGAGATCCACGTGTCCCTGCCTCCTGAACACTGGTATTAAAATGTGTATTCTCACCACCTGACTAGTTGGGGCTTTTTTTTGCTATGATAAAACCATGACAACTTATAGAAAAGGCAACTTATAGAAAAAAAATGTTTACTAGGTCTGACACCCTGTCCAAACCTAGTTTGAGAAGGAAAGGGTTTATTTCAGCTTACAACTTTCAGGTTACACTCCATCACTGATGGAAGTCAAGGCAGGAACCTGAAGGCAGGAACTGAGGAGGAACTCATGAAGGAGTGCTGCTTACTGCCTTGCTCACCATGGTTTGCTCATCTTGCTTTCTTGTATATTCAGTACCATCTGCTCAGGGTGCTATAACCCACAATAGTCTGGCTTTCTCACATCAACCACTAATTAAGAAGTCCCACAAGCTTGCTTATAAGCCAATCTTATAGTCATTTTCTCAATGTGGCTTCTTCTCCTCAATAAATCTAGCTATGCCCACCAGTTAAAACAAAACAATAACAACAACAGCAATATCAACAAAACCCAGTCAATCCTATCAAAGTTCGAGAGGGATAAGAATCCATCATCGCTGCGGTGTATAACAACAAGCCATAGGCTGGAGCAGGATGCTGAGGGCTCACATCTTGAACTGCAGGCAAGATCAGAGTAAGAGAACAGTTGGAATGATGTGTGACTTTTGAAACCTCAGATCCTGTCCCCAGTGACATAGTTCCTCCAGCAAGACCACATTTTCTAAGCTTAGCAAAAGACTGCTACCAACTGAGGATGAAGTATTTAAACAACTGAGCCTATGGGGGCTATTCTCATTAAAACCATCAAACTACTATCTGTCAGTCATCTATCATCTGTATATCTATCACCTATTATCTATCTATCTATCTATCTATCTATCTATCTATCTATCTATCTATCTATCCATCTATCTATCCATCTATCTATCTATCTATCTATCTATCTATCTATCTATCTATCTATTTATCTATCTATCTAAACTCTCTCTTGTGTGTTATTTATTTACCTGTATGGCCAATTAATGTTTATTATCAGAGCTATATTTATTATTATGATAGTATAACCCACCAGCAATCAATCAAGACACAGATACCTGTTATATTTTAAAATAGCCTTAGTTAACCTGGGGCAGAGCAGACATTAATACTTAAACTACTTCCCGTAGTGGGTCAGGTATGGGATACCTTCCCCAAAGCCATGCCATCTACTTTTAGTAATTTCTATCAAGCTGCCTCTCACCCATAATCCCAAATACTTGTTAATGTTCTCCATCTGGGCCAATCTCCATCCACACTGGCCACATGCTTCTCTTTCATCTAACCCACAATGGCGCAACCTTCTTCTCCTCCCTTCTCTTCTGGTCTCTCTTTTTCTCAAGATTCACTCAGTCTTCCCCTACCTCATTTGCCCTGCCCAGGTGTGAAGGCTTTTTACTAATTAGCATCAATTCCCCTTTTTTCTTTTTAACCCCTATCTCCATACTTCTCAATGACAATTTACATCTATAGCACAAGAAAGCAACTAGAAACCTAACCCCCACCCCAGGGAAACAGAGCATCTTTCTCTTAAGGTTTCTTCAGGCTGATTTAGGGCAAATAATACCTATGTAGGGGCCCAAATAAAATTGGAAAAAAGGTTAAACAAGCTAGGAATAGTATTTGTGGTCCAGTCTCTAAATGTTGAGAAATTTCAGGCTTAATATAAAGTCCTGTGTGGGACAGTCTGAAATGCTGGACCAGGAGCCTTTTTTGGAGCTGTCTTTTTCTGATGGGGAACAGCAATAGAAGCACTTGGGGCTGGAACATGAAGGATGCAGGATGTCAGCATCTCAGCATGTTGGAGTAATCCAGTGTCAGGGTCCAGTTCTTTTATTTTGAAAACATATAATTTCTCACAATCATTATACAGTCCTAATACTATAAATTTATGATGTATGCAGGATGCACAGAACAATTAAGGCTGGTTTTTTGGTCTTTGCATGAGCAGAAGAAAGACATCTGTAACTCTTTATTCATGCCATATGAAGAATGGCATCTTATAGTAAATCATGGGGATTCTGTAACCAACAGGAAGCTTTGTCTGTGTATAGAAATTCATGTCTCAGCCAGTCTCAAAGCTATTCTCATGTGGTGCGATTAGTAATGAAAGTCAACTGCTTGTTCTGCAGTTTGAGTTCGTGTAAACATAGACTGATTTAAGTTAGTAGCTTCTCTTTTTTGCAGGTTATACCACTGTAATAGTAGTTATAGGCCTGATAATAAACATTATTAGGTTGTACAGGTAAATAAATAACAACAAGTGGCACCCAACATGGGGCCTAACAGTAATATTGGTAATTTAACAACAATATGTGTGTGTGTGTGTGTGTGTGTGTGTGTGTGTGTCTATTTTCTATCATCCATCTATATTGACATCCTCTATGGGCTCCAGAGAATACAGTAGGGACATTTAATTAAACAGCTCTTCTTAACACATTCACTAGACATTGCAGAAATGGGACATTCTGTGATGCTCCATCTACTTGTGACTTTGAGTTTGAGTCTACTCTTGTCTGCTCATATTTTGTGATGCTACTCTGCATTCAAACTACTTTATTACAAGTTTTGATATTTTTCAACTCAGTTTTTCTTTCCTCAATTCTTAAGAGCAAAGAGATATTTCACTCATGCTTTTTCTTCTGGCCATGGCTATTCAGGTAGAAACATTTTTTCCAACTCCAAAAGCTATTGTCCTTTAACATAAAGATTTATCTCCATGATATATATATATATATATATATATATATATTAAATGATCAATTCTATCAAATATGTTTTAGTAAATATGAGGTAGGTTACTCATGTAGCAGTTGCTGTCAAGTTCCCAAATGCAGATATTCAGACCACAGAAAGGCTAGATAGTGCTTCTGCCCTCTGCTCCAATCAGACTATATTTGGGACCCTCTGGTCATGTGAGGACCCAGGTTTAAAAGCTGTCTTTGGGTGTATGAAGAGGGCTGTGACCAAGACAAAGAAGAGTGGATGTGGTTTAACCAGGAGTAGGGCTATGCAGGACTGGTAGGTCTGTAAAGGTTCATGGAATGAAAGGACGGCACCAGCTAACATGACCCATTATTGAGTTTCTAATGTGCAAAGCTGAGTTTGGTCCTGGTACAAACATTTCAAGATGATGGCATTCATTATTATGGCTGTTTTCTTAATTGTGGTTTCTTGGCATGATTCTTCTGATTTAATTCAGTTGAAGCATTGTTCAAGGCATGAAAAGAAAGGAGTTCTTAATGGGCACTAGGAATGCTTGCTTTGTTGCTAGTTTCAGCAGTCAATGCTGGGTAGCTTTTGCAGAAAATTCATCTGAGCTGTTTATTAAAAACATCTTATGGCACATACAGCTTGCCTGACAAAAAATAGTAATCTGACCCATGGGTGTGATTTTGGAAACCTTGAAGACATCTTTACGTGGCCAATAAAATAGGAACTCCTTATCTCAATTATTTATGTGCTGTATCAGCCATGTTAATTTCCAATTGTAGCTTTTTTATTTTTGATGGGCTAGCCCAGAGTAGACACACCCAGAAACATGGAAAATGTCCAAAATGTTATACATTTAGTATTGTTACAAAAAACAGAGACATAGTTTTCTCAGTAAGGTTGTTCATTTCCTGCTGTGGTTAAAATTGCAAGTGTGTAAATAAAAGAACGTTGGAATGGTGTAAAATGAATATTCTGTAAGTGTAAGATATTTCTAGCCAATAATGATTCATCTTGCACACCTTTATCTCTCACACTTGGAAGCCAGTCAGTCACTTTGTGTTTTAGAATCCAACGCAACTAGAGAGTGATATAGAATGTTAACATATTATTGAAGAGATGAACAAAAACTCATACAGAAAAATAAGAATCTTTGATTTATACTTCTACCACTCTGGTATCTTTTAAGTAGCCAGGGCTTAAGAAAAAAGATGAAGCCATGTTTGATGTCAAAGCACTTGAAGGGCTCAAGAAGTGGGTCTAGAAAGACCAGAGACTCACAGCTAGCCTCAACTACACAAGGCCATTATAGATTACATGTGATCACACCTCAAAAGCAGATGGAGGATGAAAAAGTGGAAAATTCCATTTATCTAATTGTTTTCTCAGTCTGCCTCCCACTCAATAATACTATCAAGAAGTACCATAAATTAGAAAGAAGTCATTTATAGTTTTTCTAGCTTTTAAGTAGCTCATCTAGTTTCTCACTGTTAGATAATGAAAATATACCTACAATCATTAGATACATGCTGTAACCTCACTGTCTATACAAGGATGCCTAACACCCAAGAATCTGACATGGAAAGACATCATGAGCTCAGAGCCAATGTAGATGGCACCAAAGCAGGAGATCCCTGAGGTAATGTCTTGGAGAAAAGTTACCTCAGCCAGTACACATGGTGTGTGTTATCATTTGAAAAAATTGATCAGAAAGGTGTAGAGGAATTTTAACCCAGCAACATGGTTGTGTGATCACATCTATAGACTTCTAGGTCTGGGTAAATCTGCTTAGAATACAGGCATGCCCTTAGTACACACCTTTAATCCAAAATAATGATGTCTAATTGAGGGACAGACAAAGTGATGAATAAGAGAAAGATTTGACAGGATAGGATATGACTAACTCTCACAAGAACAGGCTAGAAAAGAGAAGCTATTTAAGAGAGCACAGGGAGTTCAGTCAGCCAGTTGGGTGGAGTGGAGATCAGTCAGGGCAGTTGGTTGAGAAGCAGTGCAGAGGCAGGTCGGATCAGTTCAGTGCATTTTAGTGGAGTGGAGTTGAGTTTGAATGCAGTGTAGAGGAGTTTGATTATGAGTTCATGTAGAGGCAGTTGATGCCAGAGAGTGAGAAGGAGCCAGAAGATTAGAACAGATTGATAGAGTTAGTTTGAGACCAAGCAGAGCAATTCAGTCAGAAAGCTGAGAAAAGCCGGCTTGAATCAGTCAGCTTGGAGTGGAGTTTGAGCCAGAATAGCTGAGTTGAAACAGACTGCTTGAATTCAGGGAGACATAGAAAAGGTGAGCTTACTCAGCAGTAAGCCTCCAAGATGACAATTACATCTGGTGAATAAAAGATACATTTACAAAAAGAGACCTGTGATATGAGATTCCATGGTAGAGGAGGACAACGTACATGTGACACAATTATCAGTCAAGTGCCTGACACTAAGTTGGATTGTTAAAACTAATCGGTGGATATATAATTCTTTCAACTTTCTTTATTTGTTAAAAACTAAATAAAACATAACCCACAAATTAATGACGGTACTTGTTAAATGAAAATTAAGTTCAATTCTGCTTATGCAATATGCAAATATGTATGTGCAGGATATTAACCATCTTATTTGGGGTTGGGTTTCCTGAGTTTCTTGATATTTTACCTTTTCTTCTCATATCCACCAATATGTTTTAAAAAGATTTGTTTTTTAAAAACGTGTGAGCTGGTGGGGGGCAGTGGCACACATCTGTGATCCCAGCAGTCAGGGAGGCAGAGGCAGGCAGATCTCTATGAGTATGAGGCCCGCCTAGTCTACCATAGCCAAAGCTGCACAGAGAAACCCTGTCTCAAAACAAACAAAAATGTGTATGTGTGTGTGTGTGATGCTCATGAGTTCAGGCTTATGTGGAGGCCAGAGAGAATGATGGATCCATTGGTGCTGGAGTTACAGTTGATTGTGAGCCTGAGTCCTCTTCAAGAACAGTTTATGCCCTTCATCACCAGCAGCCCCTCCAGAGAGTTTTAAAATGAAGACAGTCACCACTTCTTGCTAAATGACTGGGTTACATGCCCTTATTTGTCCATTATATTTACAGGATGATGTGCCCTTGATATACAAGTGTCTGTCTTATCTTTATGCTTCCTTCAACGTACATTCTGGCACAGAGAAAGTACAAAGAAAGTCTGTACTGCAAAGTACTGCTGTATATCCACTGCTTACTGTTTATTAGGCATGTCTACTCTGAGATCCCTTAGGTGTGCTTTGTCAACAGTGATACAGGAGAAAGATGTAGGGCTGATCTTGGCCCAACCATCCGAAAGCTTTCAT
Source organism: Acomys percivali (assembly GCA_907169655.1). NCBI lineage: Eukaryota > Metazoa > Chordata > Mammalia > Rodentia > Muridae > Acomys > Acomys percivali. Next base: position 68,899,729 of record OU015751.1, on the reverse strand, counting down.
TTTTTTTTTTTTCACATTAGCTTCTCTGTCCTCACCACTCCTTAGCCAGGCTGAACTGAAGAAGGCTCTTTTTTCTCAAACAACTCCCTGTTTCTCTCTAGTGGACAATTACAATAGGAAAAGAAAAAAAGGTGAAAATAATTTCTGACACAGAATGAAAGCCTAACATGGCCTCTCAGCATGCACCTTTTGAAAAGACTGGAAGTGTGGAGTAGATAGAAAGTCTGAAGGACACAGGTGGCATGCTTCAGAAAAACTGGGAAACACACATATCAAAGTCTCCTGTCACCCCCCTGCTTTCCCAGATCATCCAGCCCTCTTCTCTCACACTCCCTCTCTTTTCTCTCATTCCAGGGGTTTGTTTTGGAAATGCAGTCACTTGTTAGCATAGCTTTTATCTCAGTGGGATGCCTTTCCTGTCTGCTGTTTTCCTTTCAAGGAGGCAGGGCCATCACTTCACTCTGGGAGTTTTATCCCACACACCCCTGTTGTTAGATGAAGCTGAAGAAACTTTGATTAACCAGTCTCTAGGAGGGGCACTCTAACCCTGGCCTGAGGCTCACTTGGGGCACCCCCTGGGGCTGGAGTAGAAGCTTCTGTTCTGAAAGATGGCCTTGTAAATACCGCCTCACCCTGCCCCCTGAGGTGGGAACCAGGGGGTGAGATGTGGGCAACGGCCTTTAATGAAAGTTGCTCCACAAGTTGATACTAGGACCATGATTTGAGTTCTCAGGTTGCTTCCTTGCCAAGTCAGTCTTCCCAGGCAATGCAGAACTTTCCTTTGAGAATTTTGGAGCCTGGGGAGATGACAAGGAAACAAAGAGAAGTCAGGAACACAGAAATGGAAGGGCAGAAAGATGCTTTTATAATTAATAAGATAATAAGAAATAAGATGCCAGGCAGCAAATGTTACATTATATGAGGTTTATTAAATGAGCATGGAGAGAAGGAAAGGGAGGAGGAGGGGTGAGAGAGAGAGAGAGAGAGAGAGAGAGAGAGAGAGAGAGAGAGAGAGACAGAGACAGAGAGAGAGACAGAGACAGAGAGACAGACACACACACAGAGAGACAGAGAGAGAGACAGAGACAGACAGACAGACAGACACACAGACACACAGACACACACACACAGAGAGAGAGAGAGAGAGAGAGAGAGAGAGAGAGAGAGAGAGGGAGAGGGAGTGAGAGCACAGAGAGAAAGCAAGCACACACACACACACACAGAGAGAGAGAGAGAGAGAGAGAGA
>OU015751.1:68841625-68865509 GCA_907169655.1 Acomys percivali | reverse complement strand
TTATTATTATTATTATTATTATTATTATTATTATTATTATTATTATTCACATTACATCCCATTATAATCCCCTTGCTCTTTTCTTCCTGTTCCCGCCCTCCCTCTTCTGCCCTATTCCCCTCACGTAGGTCTTTGACAGGTGGAATCCTCATCCTTCACCTTCTGACCACAGCCTATCAGGTCTCACCTGGATAGCTTGCATCCCTTTCTCTGGGTTCCCACTGGGTCTCTCTGCCAAGGGGCAGTGATAAAGTCTTGTCAGAGGCAGCCCCCATTCTCCCACTACTTTTCCCACTCACCCTCCCCCACTTTCCCCACATGGAGAATGAGCTGTCCATCTGCAACATCTGGACAGAGGGTCTAGGTTCTCTTCTTGCAATGGCCTTGGTTGGTGCATCAGTTTGTGCAGGCACTGCCCTCCCCCCACCACATCCAAATCCACCAGCCTTAATAGTCTCCTTGTGGACCTCCTAACATCCCCCCTAGCCCAATTTTTCCATCCTCCAACTCTTCCATATAACTCCCCATGCTTTTCCCAAAGTCCAGCTATGAGTCTTAGTATCTATCTGTCCTGATGCCCCACTAGATGGAGTTTCTCAGAGGACATCTATGTTGGGCTAATATCCACTTATAAGTGAGTATATACCAAGCCTGTCTTTCTTGGTCAGGATTACCTCACTCAGGATAATCTTTTCTAATTCCATCCATTTGCCTTCAAATTTCAAGATTTCTTTGTTTTTAAATAGTTGAATAGTATTCCATTTTGTAAATGGACCACAGTTTCTTTATCCATTCTTCAGTTGAGGGATTCTAGATTCTGGCTATTACAAATAAAGTTGCTATGAACACAGTTGAGCAAATGTCCTTAATGTACGGTGGAGCATCTTCCGAGTATATGCCCAGGAGTGGAATAGCTGAGTCTTGAGGTAGCACTATTGCCAGTTTTCTGAGAAAGCACCAGATTGATTTCCAGAGTGGTTGTACAAGTTCGCACTCTTACCAGCAATGGAGGAGTGTTCCCCTTTCTCCACATCCTTGCCAGCGTGTGTTGTCCCTTGAGTTTTTGATCTTAGCCATTCTGATAGGTGTAAGAAGGAATCTCAGAATCATTTCAATTTGCATTTCCTGATGACAGGACGTTGAACATTTCTTTAAGTGTTTCTCAGCCATTTGATATTCCTCTGTTGAGAATTCTCTGTTTAGCTCTGTACCCCATTTTTAATTGGGCTATTTGGTTTGGTAGGGTTTAATTTCTTGAGTTCTTTATATATTTTGGATATTAGCCCTTTGTCAGATGTAGAGTTGGTGAAGATCTTTTCCCAGTCTGTTGGCTGTCACTTTGTTCTGTTGACAGTGTCCTTTTCCTTACAGAAGCTTTTCAATTTCATGAGATCTCATTTATTAATTGTTGATCTTAGAGCCTGGACTGTCAGTGCTCTGTTCAGGAAGTTGTCTCCTATGCCAGTGAATTCAAGGTTCTTCCCCACTTTTTCTTCTAACAGAGTTAATGTGTCTGATTTTATGTTGCAGCCTTTAATCCACTTTGAGTTTAGTTTTGTACACGGTATAAATATGGATTTATTTGCATTTTTCTACATGTAGACCTCCAGTTAGACCAGTACAATTTATTGAAGATGCTATTCTTTTCCCATTGTATGGTTTTGGTTTCTTTGTCAAAAATCAAGTGTCCATAGGTGTGTGGGTTTATTTCCAGGTCTTCAACTCAATTCCATTGATCAACTAGCCTATTGCTATGCCAGTACCATTCTGTTTTAATTATACAGGATTGTTTTAGCTATTCTGGGTTTTTTGTTTTTCCATATGAGGTTGAGAATTGATCTCTCAAGGTCTGTAAAGAATTATGTAGGTATTTTGATGGGAATTGCATTGAATCTGTATATTGCTTTTGGTAAGATGGCCATTTTTCCTATGTTGATTCTCTCAATCCATGAGCATGGGATATCTTTCCATCTACTGATAGCTTCTTAAATTTCTTTCTTAATAAACTTGAAGGTTTTTTTCATACAGGCCTTTCACATGCTTGGTTAGAATTACCCCAAAATATGTTATATTATTTGTACCTATTGTGAAGGGTGTAGTTTCCTTAAAATCCTTCTCAGCCTGTTTGTCATTTGTATAAAGGAGGGCTACTGTTTTTGTTTTAGTTGATTTTGTATGCAGCACTTTGCTGAAGGTGTTTATTAGCTGTAGGGGTTCCTTGGTAGAATCCTTGGGGTCACTTATGTGTACTATCATGTCATCTGAGAATTGTGATACTTGACTTCTTCCTTTCCAGTTTCTGTCTCCTTGATCTCCTTTAGTTGTCTTGTTGCTCTAGTACTGAAGAGATATGGAGAGAATGAGTAGCCTTGCCTTGTCCTTGATTTCAGTGGAATTGATTTAAGTTTCTCTCTGTTTAATTTTATGTTGGCTATAGGCTTGCTGTATATTGCCTTTATTATGCTTAGGTATGTGCCTTGTATCCCTGATCTCTCCAAGAGTTTTAACATGAATGGCTGTTGGATTTTGTCAAACGCTTTTTCTGCAGCAAGGAGAAACAACAGAAAGCCTACAAACTCATGGAAACTCAACAACTCCCCATTCAGTACCTTCTGGGTAAGGGAATAAATAAAAAGAAAAAGAAAATTAAAACTTCCTAGAAATCCATTAAAATGAAGGCACAACATACCTAAACTTATGGGACACAATGAAAGCAGTGCTAAAAGGAAAGTTCATAGCACTAAGCATCTTTATAAAGAACTTTGAGAGGTACCATACCAGCCACATTATAGCACACCTGAAAGCTCTAGAACAAAAAGAAGCAGACACACTAGATAGGACTAGATGACTGGAAACTATCAAACTCAGGGCTGAAATCAAACAATCAGAAACAAAGAAAACAATTCAAAGAATCAGTGAAACTAAGAGCTGGTTCTTTGAGAAAATCAACAAGACTGACAAACCCTTAGCCAAACTAACTAAAAGGCAGAGGGAAAAGTATTCAAATCAATAAAGTCAGAAATGAAAAGGGAGATATAACAACAGACACTGAGGAAATCCAAAGAATCATTAGGTCTTAATTAAAAAGCCTATATGCCACAAAATTTGAAAATAAAAATGAAATGGACAATATTCTTGATAGCTACCAATTACCAAAATTGAATCAAGATCAAGTAAACAAATTAAGTAGTGCTACATATCCTAAGAAAATAAAGGCAGTCATCAAAATCTCCCAACCCAAAAAAAAAAAAAGCCCTGGGCCACATGGATTCAGCACATAATTCTACTACCCTCAAAGAAGAGCTAATACCAATTCTCCCCTAACTATTCCACAAGATAGAGTCAGAAGGAACATTACCAAATTCATTCTATGAGGCCACAGCCACCTTTATACCTAAACCGCAGAAAGACTCAACAAAGAAAAAGAATTCCAGACCAATTTCTCTTATGAACATTGATGCAAAAATACTCAATAAAATACTTGCAAACTGAATCCAAGAACACATTAAAAATATCATTCACCGTGACCAAGTAGACTGGGGCACCCAAGTTCTAGATGCAGCACCTGGCAGGATACTGGAACATATGTATGTTAGGGGAGGTGCACATTTGAAACTTTGGGGCCCATGACTTGGTAGTTTTGGGAGGGGAGTCTCAAAATCAGAGAATGAGGGAGGAATCCTACCCTCGGAAATAGGAAATATGTGGGAAACTTAGACTGTTGATTGATAGCGGTACTTATCTGGAGTATGACCTGTGGATTCAAGTAGATCTCCTGAAGCTTACAAGAATCTTGGGAGGCAATTTAATATATGATTAATGATAAAGCTCTGAACAGTGTAAGTACAACAGTAGCATAGTATTTATGTGCCTTAAATCACTTTCTTATTACCAACCTTAAAACACTTTCTCACCTTCAAACACTTCCTTAAATTCTCAGACCTTACATAAACTTTACACTCTTCTGAGAAGGCAGCTGCAGCCTTGGGTTGTGTTGTTAAACTGACCTTCAAACCCATCAGAGACATGTGAAGGATAAATTACTACAGGGAGCATAATTCAACTGGCCTATGTATTGATCAATATGACAGAGGCTTACCCATTATCCAGACGGCCTTCCCAGTAGGCTCCTGAGGTGTCTATGGGCAACACCAGTTTTTGGCTGCCAGGCCCAGAAAGTTTGAGAGCCTGATTGGCTTTATTTTGTCTAGGCAAAGCAGGGAAGTCAAGTCTCCAGGTGTCCTGTTTGTCCATAGTCCAGGCAGGGCCTTAGCAGTGGGAGAGTTGAAGTTGGGGCCGCCTTGCTCAGTATCATAATCCAGGTGGAGTCGCCTGCCATTCTGCCCAAATCTTCATGGGGACCTTGGGGTCACCACTAGAAGCTGGGGGTCTCTGTCATAGTAAGATTTTTTTAAATTAAGCATTTAAATGTAAGTATTCTACAGAGTCTCTGACAAGTTTGAGGACCATCACCTATAAAGTATAACTGAACTAAACCAATTGATTGTTTTTAGTTACCCATCCTAGGTTTAAACTTGGAATATGTAAAACAAGAGTAGTAAACAAAAGGTAAAGCTTGATCCTGTTGTGAACTGCATCAATTCAGACTGAACAGCAGAAGCTTAGAAAGACAGAAGTTGCATTTGGAGTTCAGCAAGGATTTGAATGGGGCTGGCAGCCCTCAGTAAAGATGGTGGAATAGCCACAACTCTCCCACAACAAAGATGGAGACTAACCATGTGGTTACCCTTGGTCCAGGTGGCAGTGAAGCTATGGCTCTACCCCTTTCATCCCCAAATCAACATGGCAACCATCCATGTGTTGTAAGCAGCCAGCAGTTGTGCTGTCCAGCAGGACCAGTAATTGCGGGGTCACGAGGGGAGCCATACCTGAGAGATGGGATGTGAAAGAAAGAGGCGAGACCAAGTAGTGTTCCTATCAAGGCCCGTTTATTGAATCAAAAGCAAAAGCTTATATGGGGTGGAGGCAGGAGCTAAGCAGTAGGGGGCCCCGAGAATGTCTCCAGATAATACTATCAGGGGAACATCCTGTGGTCTATCTCAGAACAATTTCTATCTTAACTTAGCTAACTATCTCATCTTATCTTAGCTAACTATCTTTCGGAAAGTCCCAAGCTAATCTGCTAAACAGCATCTGCAGAGGCTGAAAAGAGGAAGTTAGCTTTGGAACGGGGCATCAGTATCTTTCCAAAGCCAGTAGACTCTTTTAGCCTCGAATGACCCCGGGCTGGCTCCGAACATCTCCCCCTTCGTTATTGAGTATAAGCAGAGAGAGAGAGAGAGAGAGAGAGAGAGAGAGAGAGAGAGAGAGAGAGAGAGAGAGTGTGGGGGGGAGTAGAGGCCTAACCCCCCTCGAGATGGGTGTTGCATAAAGAGGTCAATGCGTGGCCATTTTTTCAGGTCACACATGTCCCTAACCTCCCAGACGCGTTTGCGAAGGACAGGGAAAGGATAGTAACATCCTTTATGCACATCATCCTGTATGCAGTCAGGCGTCCTCCTCAGAACCTACCGAGATGTCTGGCATGGTTCCCTGCAGTGCTTAGCCTTGCACCCTCTCAAGTGAACAATCGACTCAAGCCCTTAGGTCTCAGTTTGTTGAAATCGAGGCCACTTTTAGCCGCATTATCAGGGGCAGCACAGTCTTTCACCTTGGGGTTGAGTCGTTCGAGCCTGTGGTAATGAACTTCCACATGGGTGGGTCCCTGTATGGCAGAGTCTATCTGGCGTTTGACAAAGTCAGTAATCTTTCTGAAAGCCCACGGTCCAAAAGATATTAGTAGCAAGAACCCTATAAGAGGTCCCAGCAGTGAAGGGAGGAGGGTAGTCAGAAGAGGGGAAGCAGAAAACCAATTTTTATACCAGGATTCAGCTCTATCTCACTCCAGCTTGCGATTTTCTAGACTTTCTCTGACCTTCTTCATGCTATCTTCTATGATCCCGGTTTTATCGGTATAGAAACAGCATTCTTCTTTGAGTGCTGCACATAATCCCCCCTGCTGTAAAAACAGCAAATCTAGCCCTCTCCTATTTTGCAGTACCACTTCTGCAAGGGAGGAAAGCGAATCCTTTAAAGCTGCCATAGCAACCTGTATTTCAGCAGTATCCCTATCTATGGCTGCACTAAGCTGGTGATAGTTTTGATTGGAGATCACTAAAGAGAAAATGCCTGTCCCGGCTCCGACAGTCCCGAGCCCCAGTAGAACCACGATGGTTGCGGCCGTAATAGGTTCGTGTTTGACTCTGGACGGTGTACCCGGAGGAGTCCAGAAGTTGAGAAATTCATCTGTAGAATAAACTGTTAATCGAGGAAGTAGCTGAACAAGCACACAGTAATCATATTGTTGTAGGAAGGGCTGTACCATGATAAACGGGGTTAGGCCAGTGGAAGATGCCAAATAGGTATCATTTGGGGCTACCAGGTAGGTGGAGCCACCACTGACCTCAAAGGTCTGATTACACAAAGGGGAAATAACGGAGGGTAAATGCATCCTGGGTCCCCTGATTCAGAGCCCCAGGCCTGAGACTTGGGCCAGTGTCATGCCTTCCCTGGCCTCCAGGTTCCAGCGAATCAGGGAGGAGTCGTTAGTAACAGTAAGATCACCAAGGATAGCAATGCCCTTATAAAAGGGTGGGGAAGCATGATAACATAACCAACAATCATCTGCAAGGTTGGGACGAACAGTGTGCAGGGCAGACCAGGATTCATTAACCATGGTCAGGATAATATTAACAGAAGGTGAGGGACTGGGAGGTACGGTGGGTTGAAACAGGGTGGTGTGGGGTGTAACAGTGGCTGTTGGGTGGCGTGCATCAGTGTCAGACCGTTGGTCCTGTAAGACCTGATTTGGGCCAATGGCCACTGGTCGACCCAGACAGGAGCATCACTTTTCCAAGAGATCTTATCTGCCTGGGGTGCAGGGGATACAGTGACCCCTATGAAAAACCCTCATATCCCAACCCTTTTCTATCAGATTTTGATGACATGGGGAGGGGTTGAACAATGCCTTGATTATTTCTTCCCAGGCCTTGACCTGGCAGGAACCTATTGGCAAGCATCTGTTGGGCTATGACTTCATTAGGGCTACACATCAGAAGTTTCATTTGAGAGAGGATGTCTCTGCCCCAAAGATTAATGGGGAGGTGTTTGATAACATAGGGCTGCACTGTTCCCGTGTTACCCTCTGAATCAGTCCAAGTTAAAATTTTGGAACTCTGGAGAGTATTGTTGGGGTAGCCTATCCCTTGAAGATGGGTAAGAGAGGGCTGGAGAGGCCATGTAGATAGCCAATGGGCCTCAGAGATGACTGAAGCATCAGCCCCAGTATCTATAATCCCCTCAAAAGGATTCCCATCCCAGCTAGATGTAGCCGGAGGGTGGGGCAACTCTGGGAAATGGCATGTACCCAATAGACATCTGAGGACCCAGGGAAGGATGCACCTCGAAGACGTGACATATGAGGGAATTGATGAGACATAGGCAATGGCAAGGCTTGGGTCAATCTCTGTCCCTTAGCAATGGTCACGGGGCCAGAGGAAGCATTGATCAATACGTTTATTTCCCCAGTATAATCATTGTCTACAATGGAGGGGTGAACAGTCAAACCCTTGAGCGTAGTTGAGGCTCTGCCAAGAATAAGAAAGAACATATCTTGGGGCGGAGGCCCACATATCCCAGTAGGGAGGGCCTGGACACCATCTTCAGGGGTCAATATTGTGTCGGTGGAGGTACACAGGTCCAGTCCTGCGCTCCCTGCAGTGGCTCGGCAGAGCGAGGAGGTGGGGATGATTGTAGGGGGACTGATTGTGTCGAGCCTGTCTGTGTCCCCGAGACTGGGCAAAAAGGTATGGGTCTCAGGGCCCGGAGCTGGCCCCTCAATCCGTTTCCCTATGGTAGAGGCAAGGGATTACCCTGAATATCGGTTTTGGAATGGCAAAGGTTTGCCCAATGTTTTCCTCGTTTACAGCATGGGCAAACAGTTGCTGGTGCAATGCTCGAGGTAGGCGAAGGCGCCTTGTCAGGGAGACTAGTGGTAGCAGCTGAGACAGGGCATTGCCTAGCGAAATGACTGGGCTGCTTACAGCGAAAACAGGTCCTGGGGCCAGAATGGGCTGCCTGGAGGGCGGCTCCTTTTGCCAGATGTACAGTTTGGGATACCTTATGGGCAAAGGGGTCAACATCAGCACAGAGTCTGATATAATCATTAATATCCTTACCCCTCGTATGGCCGCGCAAGGCGGTTTTACAGGCACCATTAGCATTTTCATAAGCAAGCTGTTTTAAAAGCTTATTTTCAGATTCATCTGGCCCCAAGACCCTCTCTGCGGTCTCAAATAGACATGCAATGAAATCACTGTAAGGTTCATGGGGGCCCTGAACTACTTTGGTTAACGGGGTGGTGAGGGAGCCCTTCCCTGGTAGAGCGCGCCATGCCCCCAAGGCTGCATTTTTAACTTGTGTAAGAAGCCCGGGAGGCAATGCCGCTTGCTTTGTTTCTGAAGAATAGAGGCCCTGCCCCATTAATTTATCAAAAGTGCAGGAAGAAGAAGTGGACTTTCTTTGATTATTTTTTGCCTTTTCTTGACAGCGGTCCATGAAATCAGCTTTCCAGAGTAAATATTGTCCAAGCTGGAGGACTGATTGGCCAAGTTTGAGCCACTCTCCTGGGATGAGGCAGCCCTCGGGGGCAAGAGAATCGAGCAGAGAAAGAGTAAAAGGAGTGGTGGGCCCATAGTTTTTAACCGCACTATGGAGTTCTTTTAGGATCTTGAATTTTAGGGGCTTAAAAGTTGGCTTGGGGTCCCGGTAGAGGGATCATACTTCGTGGCCATGTTGGGCGCCACTTGTCCCGTCCAGCAGGACCAGTAATTACGGGGTCGCGAGGGGAGCCATACCTGAGAGATGGGATGTGAAAGAAAGAGGCGAGACCAAGTAGCAATCCTATCAAGGTCCCTTTATTGAATCAAAAGCAAAAGCTTATATGGGGTGGAGGCAGGAACTAAGCAGTAGGGGGCCCCGAGAATGTCTCCAGATAATACTATCAGGGGAACATCCTGTGGTCTATCTCAGAACAATTTCTATCTTAACTTAGCTAACTATCTCATCTTATCTTAGCTAACTATCTTTCGGAAAGTCCCAAGCTAATCTGCTAAACAGCATCTGCAGAGGCTGAAAAGAGGAAGTTAGCTTTGGAACGGGGCATCAGTATCTTTCCAAAGCCAGTAGACTCTTTTAGCCTCGAATGACCCCTGGCTGGCTCCGAACAAATCCAAGCCAGATGAAAAGTATAAAAAGGGCAAGTTTATTTGGGAACCGAGACTCCTGGGTGAGTTCAGCAGTCTCAGGGGACCAGGCCAGAGGGAATGGTACCCAGAGGAAGTTGAACCCAGACTATGGCGGGGAGTGGTTTTAAAGGATTATAGGTGAAGGAAAATGATTCATCTGCCACCTACTGGAATTGGGCAGCTGGTGGCTCCAGGTGAGGGATTGGGGCAGTCCTCTGGAATGCCAGGAATGAAAAGGCTTTCCTGGAGGGAGCAAGGTTGGGGTATGGGGTGTTCCTCTTTCTCCACATGCTCGCCTGCATGTGGTGTCACTTGAGTTTTTTATTTTAGCCATTCTGATGGGTATAAGATAGAATCTCAGTGTCGTTTTGATTTGCATTTCTCTGATGACTAACAATGCTGAGCATTTCTTTAAGTGTTTCTCAGCCATTTGATATTCCTCTGTTGAAAATTCTCTGTTTAGTTCTGAGCCCCATTTCTCAATTGGGTTATTTGGTTTGGTGGCGTTTAATTTCTTGAGCTCTTTATATATTTTGGATATTAGACCTTTGTCAGATGAAGGGTTGGTGAAGATCTTTCCCCAGTCTGTAGGCTGTCACTTTGTTCTGTTGACAGTGTCTCCTGCCTTACAGAAGCTTCTCAGCCTCATGAGGTCCCATTTATTAATGAGGATGTGGAGAAAGAGGAACACTCCTTCATTGCTGGTGGGAATGCAAACTAGTATAACCACTTTGGAAATCTATCTGGTGCTTTCTCAGAAAAATGGGAATAGGGCTTCTTCAAGACCCAGCTATTCTACTCCTTGGAATATACCCAGAAAATGCTCCACCACACAACAGGGTCATATGCTCAACAATGTTCATAGCTACCTTATTCATAATAGCCAGAACATGGAAATAGCATAAGTGTCCCTTAGTAGAAGAATAGATAAAGAAACTGTGGTACATTTACACTATGGAATGCTACTCAGCTATTAAAAACAAGGAATTCCTGAAATTTGTGGACAAATGGATTAAACTAGAAATTATCATAATGAGTGAGTTCACCCAGAAGCAAAAAGAGACAAATGGTATATGCTCACTTATATCTGCACACTAGCCAAAGGGGCATGTCCCATGAAAGTCTTCATGTACCAGGAAAGTGGGATAGAGGGGAGGACATCCTATTGGGACTTTAGGTGAGAGAAGCACGGGAGAATGGGGAAATAGAAAGATTCAGAGGGCCCTAGAAACCTACAAGAAGAACATTATGACGTGCGGATCTGGGTCCAGGGGTCTTGCTCAATGTATGGCACCAGCCAAGGACAACATAGGCAGTAAACTTCGAACCCCTACCCAGATCTAGCTGATGGACAGGACATTCTCCACAGCTGAGTGGAGAGTGGAGTCTGACTTTCACACGTACTCATGTGCCCCATATTTGACCAGGTCCCCTGGAGGGGGAGAGGTGGCACTCAGAGGAAGAATAGCAGGATACCAAGAGGAGACTCGATACCCTATGAGCATATACAGGGGGAGGAGGTCCCCCTCAGTCACAGACATAGGGGAGGAGAGTAGGGAGAAAGCAGGAAGGAGGGAAGAATGGGAGGATACAAAGGATGGGATAACTATTGAGATGTAATATGAATAAGTTAGTAAAATATTTTTTAAAAAAAGATTGGGGAATGGGATTTACAGGATCATGTGGGGGAGGGGGCTACTGGAGATGCCAATCAAACAGTCTTTTGTTTATTTTTGTTTGTTTGCTTCTTTTTCAAGACAAGTATCTTAGACTTCTATTTCTGTGAGAAAGCACCATGATCAGAAGCATCTTTACGAGGAAAAGATTCATTTTGGTTTACAATCTTGGGTCACGCTCCATCCTTAAGGGAAGTCAGAGCAGAAACTCAAGGAAGGGACATAACATGAAGGAAAGGTACGGAGAGGTGCTGCTGGGCTTCATCAACACCCCCTGAGCTTTTTAGCTCAGGACAACAGCCTAAGAGTGGCACCACCACAGTGATCTGGGCCCTCTCACATCAATTATTAGTTAAGAAAATGCCACTCAGGCTATCCCTCAGGCCAACGGTGGGGTCCTTATATCCATTGGGGTTCCCTTCTCCCAATAATTCTCTCTTCTGTCAAGTTGACAGAAAACCATATTAGGGCATTACGGTCTCATGTAGGCCAGGTTAGCACTTCTGCTCTTCCTGCCTCCACCTCCCAATTGCTAGGACCACAGGTGTGTATCAGCACGCCTGCACAATGCAGTGATGGGAATTGGACTCAGGCTTTGGGGGTGCTAGAAAAGCCCCCTACCAAGCAAGCTACACCTTCATCTCCAAATGACACCTCTTTGTCAGTATCCCAAAAGGATCCTCTGCCAAAGCAAAATCACTTCTGTGGAAGGCATCCACTCAGCTCCACCGTGCCCTGAATCCTTACCTGGAGAATAGCTGAGCTGAGGTTTTCCAGCGTTTGAAACTAGAGGCAGAACTACCAGGTGCAGAAATATAGACTGCGATGGGGGAGGAGAATAGGTTGGGACACGTAGATTTCTGAACCACCTTAGTAAAAGGATCTGAGGAGTTAGTCTGGGCCGGGAGAGGGTGGGCACAGCTAACGGATAAACAGGGTGGAAAGCATTTGTCTCTGAGATCCACCCAAATAATGAGTGATCCTCCCAACAAGCTCTATGTACTCTTAAATGGATCATTAGTGCTTGGGTGCCATCTACTAACACCTGTGGGCGTGACCAGCTGCACTGAACTGTCTGGGGTGCAGCAGAGAGAATCTGCGAGAGGACCTTAAGAGAAGGACAGAAACGTGGTGAGGGTAGGACTCACGCAAACCCCCCTCCCACATCATTTCCTCCTCACCTGCTCACTCTGTCATTTAGAGTCCCCCAGCCTTTAGAGAGCTATTGTGTAGAAAGAACAAGCAATGAGCCCTCCCCAAGTGGGAGCCAGGGCCCCATCTCAGCCTTGCCTCATCTTCTAGTCTCTAGCTAATTTTCCTGTTGTCTTTTATCCCCACCAGGTCACTATACTCCCAGATTATTGGTGGTCCTGCTGGAAGTCTGTTGCCATGGCTACCACTTCTCCTGTACTTATATTATCACCAGCAGATATGTGATAGTCTCCTCTTCTTGTGTGGGGGTCCTGCAGCTTGGAGATTGTCAATAATGGCTCTTTCCTTCACCTCCAAGCTTTTCCTTTGCTTCTCTGCAGAGTGCGAAAGGATCTCCTAGGGGAAGTGTCTTGGTTTGGCTTTGACCCTCTTTCTCCTATGGCCATAAACTGCTCCCCAGCTCTTCTGGCCCACTCAACAATCCCATAGCCAGAATGCATCAGCTGTCAGAACCATAGGACCCTGAATTGGCAGTGGCTTGACATAACACACATTTATTTTTGGCAAGGCTGGTGAGCTGATTAATATTGATTGTCCATTTTATGGGAGCACTGCGTATAAAGGGAGGAGTAGAAGGAGCAGGCCTCAGCCAAGAGCAGCAGTTTTGATGAGGAGCCCGAAACCACTAGAAGGGGGACAGATATAGCTCAACTAAGGTGCTTGCAGGGTCACAGCTATCACAGGGCCATGGGGTTCATTACATCAAGTGTTTATTCATATTGTTAGACTGTTTCTGAGTGCACAGTGACTAAGGGGAAAGCTTGTGCCATAAGTGGGCCAATATATGCTTCTCATAAGTGGGGCTAGGAAAAGGTGAAGGGCAGCTAAGCGTAGCGAACAGTGCTCAGGGGGAAAAGCTTGCCAGGATCTCCCTGGTGAGGGTTCATCTTCGTTCATTGGCGGCTTGACCACCCTTAATAGACTCTCTGCCGTGTGTGTGTGTGTGTGTTATTAGAGGGGTCTACTTGAGGAGGAAAGATATACCTTGTGGGTACCACTCTATGGGTTGGGGTCTCAGGATGAGGAAAAAGAACAAATTGAGCTGATCAGCAGCGCTCACTCGTCTCTCTCCTCCTCCTGACTGGACACAATGTGACCAGCTGCCTCATGCTCCTGTCACTACGCTTCCCCACCACGGTGGACTCTGTTCTCTCAAACTACAAACACACACGTCTCATTCCGTAGGTTGCTTTTTGCCAGATAGTTAGTCACAGCAAAGAGAAAGGTGAGTACAGACAATCGGTATGAGATTTCCCACCCCGACTCAGCTCTCATCAGACAGAGAACAGCAGGACATGGTGGTGGGTGGGGAGGGTGTACAAATCTGTATTTCCCTTATTTGCCTTCTGTAGCTGCCCACAGAAAATGTCCTGACTATATGACAGAGTCTCTCCAGCACTTAGGTAACATGTGGTGAAGGGGCAGAGGGAGACTGGATGACCTACTTGAATGAGAAAATCACTAGAACAGGGCTCTGCTGCACTCTCTTCTGCATCCTAAGCATCATGGAAGGCACATGGGACACCTGACTGTTGCCCCTTTGGTTGCATCCCGAGGATGCAGCTCTAGGATGCTGCCAGCCATCCTAGACCTGCATCCTCAGCTTGGAAGCCCCGTCCCCTGGAAGGGGGCTGTAATTGGCTCTCACTCCTCTTTAAAACCTGTTCCCCTCTGGTTTCTTTGGATGAGCTGTTGCCACCCAAGGATTTTTAGTTGGGAGACTCAGCTTACACAAAGCACAAGTGTTACAACTGAATAGGTTTTCCCCAAGGATAAAATAAGGTTTCTGAAAAACACCCCCAAATACATGGATTAATCACACAAGAAGAGGATACTTCGAGGGAGAGAGTGAATGATTTTAGAGCTCATGTTTTTAACTTTGTATTTCTGGTCTGTCTTACTTCTCACTGAGCCACATTTTTAGATCTTCCCCTTAAAACTGAAACTTCTTATGTCTTTGAGGAAGGTTGCTTAAAGACCATCCACAATGCAAATTTGACTGGTGGGGGGGGTTATGTTGAGTGACATCATAGTAACAGGAAGTTCTCAGGGAAACATTATTATTCTTTCCTGAAGGAGCAGCTTTGAGTAACCAACTCGTGCAGAAATAGCTGAGAGAGCGGGCAGGACAGCTCAGCCTGTGAAAGTGCTTGCCGTGCAAGGCTGGAGACCTGAGTTCAATTCCCTGAACCTATGTAAAGGGGAAAGGAGAGATCCAGCTACACACACACACACACACACACACACACACACACACACACACACACAGAGAGAGAGACACAGTTATAATTGCTTTTAAAGAACTAAGACATCAGGATGTCTGGCTTCAATACATAATGTTCAAGGTGTGGCCCTGGAAAGAGCATATTAGAAATGGGTGATGTTAAAAAAAGAAAAAAGAAAGGGCAAGAGTGCCAAATGCCACACTGTGGGAAAGGGAGGCACATATATGACTGGACCAAATCTCCATGATCTGTTTGCGTGGAGGAGGGGTCAGGCTCTGGATTCTCTGACAGACGTGTCAACAGAGCAAAGGCGTAACCTGGGCAAGGACACAGTGACAAGTGTTTGGAGAATCCCAGAAGTTACATGCCTAGAACAAATGTGATCTTCTGTGGGGTTAAGAGTGGAGACAGGGCAGACCCGACAGTCTACCTTGAAAAGGCTGCTTAACTTATTACAAAACAAACGTCTCATGGCTTTTAATGTGAGCCATGATTTACTTCATACACTGGAGTTCAAATCATGAATGGCTAGCAATGTTTTTGTGGTAAAGTTCCAATTTCAGTAACATTGGCTTGTAGTAATGAGATGAGCTTTGTAAAAGTGAGAGTCCCAGCTCTGTAGGGTCTGCCACTGCTCTCTCTGCCTCAAGATGGAATTGGGATTAATAATCCACGCTCATCTTTCTCAAAAGATTGGGGTGCAGCCTCAAAGCCTGATGAATAGTTTTATATGTAGGTTTATATAACTGTGTATATGAATATTTAAACACTGGGAAAATTCTCCCTCTTTCTGAACCAAGCAGAAGATACCTGTGTTTTGGCCTGTCACAGGCAAAGGCTAAACATCAGGAAGCAACCATCCACTCTTGATGCCAGTTGAATTAGAATCCCCCATGTCAAAGGATGCTGCCTTTTACTACAGAAAGGCATTTAGTGTGTGTGGTTTAAGAATAATATCAAGCAAAGGGTAGTTAACATTTCTCCAAAAAAAAAAATATATATATATGCATAAAGGAACTGTCTGGAGGCCTGCTGAGTGGTGTTTTTGTTGCTTTTAAAAATGATGGCTTCTGGGGCTGGAGAGATGGCTCAGCAGTTAAGAGCACTTGCTGCTCTTCCAGAGGTCCTGAGTTCAATTACCAGCAACCACATGGTGGCTCACAACCATCTGTGATACAATCTGGTGCCGCCTTCTGGTGTGCATGAAGACAGTGTGCTCGTATACATAAAGTAAACAAATATTTAAATAAAATGGTGGCTTTAGGCACTTTAGGAAGCAGGGTCAGGGAGGTGGGCACCATCTTGGGGTCTCCAAGGGGCAGGAGAATAACTTCTGTGGCGCAGTGGAAGCTGCTGAAAACCCAGGATGTGGCAGAGGTTAGTGAAAGATGTATGTAACACCTGCTATCTTCAGTGTGCCTGGAAATAACAACACACAGTAACTAGACTAGAGCTGCAAACATGAGTTGAGAAAAAGTATGACCTATAATTTTTTGTTAGAAGCTAAACATTGACAGTTTGACTTTGTGGAATCCTGAACATTTTTCATATTGATTTTTATTAGTCGGCTTTCTGTTACTATAACAAAATACCTGAGGTAGGATGTTTTTGAAGAGGCTTATTTGGCTATCTTTTTTAGAAGTTCAAGGAAATGGTTCTGGTGTTGGCTCAATTATGGCGAGGGCCCTTCACTTGCATTACTTCGTGGCTAATGAGTTAGTCAAATGCCACATGTCTTCCCTTTGGTGATCCACTAATTGAAGCTGTCTGTATTCTGATCATGAAAGTGTGAACATATTCAAGGATCATTAACTCTACTGTTCCCCCACATGCTTTTATTCTGTGCTAATAGCACAAGTCTATTTTAGCCATATACTTCAAACTCATATCTTCCCTTCTTTCCAATTAGATGGGTAGCCTTCAGACCTAGTTTTATACCAATTAGATGGGTAGCCTTCAGACATAGTTTTATACCAATTAGATGGGTAGCCTTCAGACCTAGTTTTATACCAGGACTTCCACAGAGGGCTAGTGAGCTGTCTCAATAGCTACACTCAATTTTCATGGACATGGACACACACACACACATACACAGACACACAATGACATACACACACATACAAACACACATGTACACACACATACACACACATACATTCTGAAGGTCCATTGTCACCTGCAAACTGCAATCCTCTCAATTGTTGTGTCGCTCTTTTGAACACCCTGAAGTCTCTTTAAAGATGAACAGACATGGTCTCACTCCTCTCTAAGAACTATTTATTCAGACTGTGAGGAAACATGGGCCTCCAGTCTGAGTGCTCTACAGGTCATGGGACTTGTTTAGCTAAGCTACATGGCTTCAACTCAGAGCACTATGGGTAACAGAAGCCCCTAAGGAATTCCTGCCCTGATCTTTGAAGTAGATCTCAGTAATATATTCTCTCAGCTTTTATTATATCCTTCCAAACATCATGATGTCATAATACTAGAGTTTATTTCACCAAAGTACTTTTTTTTTGGTTTAGAAAATAAGAGATACCAGGAAACTCCCATCATGTTTTTCAGTTAATCCAGAACCTTCCATGAACACCTGCCCCACAGCTAAGCAGTCGCTCTAGGATCTCACTTCAAGCTTCCTGGTGGTCTTCTCGTCCTGCTCACCTATGTTCCTGACATTGGAGCCGGCTCCTTTGG
Organism: Acomys percivali; assembly: GCA_907169655.1. Classification (NCBI taxonomy): domain Eukaryota; kingdom Metazoa; phylum Chordata; class Mammalia; order Rodentia; family Muridae; genus Acomys; species Acomys percivali. The sequence goes on along the minus strand of OU015751.1, from coordinate 68,848,397 downwards.
TTTGTGCTTAGGATCTCATATGAATACAACCCCCCTCCCACACCACCTCACCACACCCGGCCCACAGGGGTGCTTTCCAGCCACTTCTAACCACATCAGTTACTCTCCTTGCGGTGGAAACTGTAGTTGGCTGTGTAAGCATCTCATCCTCTGAAATCTACACACTACTCTCCTTGTGTTCCGCACACAGATTTGCCTCATGCTTCCTGAGACTCAGCTATTAACTACTGCATGGTTAAGACATTTATTGAGGATCTATTTTAGGGAACGCTTACTGACAAGCGTCATCAAAAATCTATAAACTGAGTGTAAGATGGCAGTGACACGCATGCACGGACTGCTAGAATCTCTGGGAAATAAATTGGGAATCACTGGAGGACAGCCATCCTAGGAGGAATGGTGCAGAATATTTGATCCCATTGTGAACGCTGAGATTGTGAACTGTCAAAACCTGCTTATTGCTTGGTGTGGTTCCGCCCTAGCACACACTTTTAATCCAAGAACTTTCTGTTTATTGTAAACAGATGACTATAGAGTGTCTCTGCAATAAGACACACCTGTAGTCCAAGAACTTTCTCTTTATTTTCAACAGGTGATTATGGTGTGGCTCAGCCTTAGCACACACCTTTAATCCCAGAGCTTTCTGTACATGGGTTTTAATAAAGTTAACCGTAGGTCAAGTGGTAGAACAAGAAACCAACTGACAGGGATTAAGTAGATAGGGATTTTGAGTGGAAGGGTATTTAAGACAGCATGGAGAAGAAGGAACCATTAGCTCTTTGGCTTTCAGCTTTTGGCTTTCTCCTCCTGGGCTGTTGGGTGAGCCAGCAAGCTTTTAGCTTTAGGTTTTGGGAATTTTGGCTTTTCTTTCAGGATGTGAGCTAAGTAGGAAGGTCAGCTGGGTGCTTTCTCTGCTTCTCTGAGCTAATAGGCTTTCTCCCCTCACATCTGGTTCCTGAGTCTTCATTGGTAAAATCAAACAATTTGGGGTTTTCTTTCTGACTAGCAACCAAGGAAGACCACCAGCAGAAGGACACCAGCTTCAGTAGCAAAGAAAGAAGAGATACAGAAAAGAGCAGGAGAAAGTTTAAAGTTAAATATGGAGGCTCGGTCCCAGTTGTAATTAGGATGCTCTTATACTAGCGTGAGAACGTATAGCTGCAGAGGGCCAGAGCCATGGCCTAAGACAAAGAAAGCCTCCAGTTTCTCATTGGATTTTCAGTAAAAGATGGCAGTCTTTGTCAGAGGTCATCGTCATCGTCATCGTCATCGGCACAGTGGCGGGGAGGGCATAAAAGTTGCGTAGCATCTACACAGGCCTAGAGAGGGGATGTGCTATGAAACGCTTTTGCTTGAGAACATGACCAAAGTAGTGGCAAGAAGACATTTGAAAACAACTTCTTTTGGGGGCTAGAGAGATGGCTCGATGGTTAAGAGAACTCGATGCTGCTGCTGCAGGTCTGAGTCCAGTGCTCGGCGTCTATGCTGGCAGCTCACAAGCACAGGTAACTTTCCGAGTTATCTAAGATCCTCTTCTGTATTCTGCACATACTCATGTGGCAAATAGTACACACACACACACACACACACACACACACACACACACACACACACAAATAAAATCCATAAACATTAGAAGACACGTGTTGAATGAGTGTGTGGGTGGATGTGGAGACAAAGGTCCCTCCATGCATATAGCATGCGAACGCAGAGAAGTCTCATGGAGCACGCTCTAGGATGGGCCTGTAGAAATACCACATGAGCTATATGTTAGAGTAGAGCACAGAGAGGCAGGCACGTTACTTACACCCATGTGAGTAACTGCACAGAGAAACACGCTTGGTTCCTGTGCCCAGGCAAGGAAGCGCACACGGACTCTCTACCCATTCCTCTTTGTTCACATTTATACTTCCCTTATCTAATACCTGACTTCACCTCAGCGGGCCAGCTTTGCCCTGCAAGCCTCACTCTCTCTGCTTCCTTTCTCATAGGCTTCTCAAAAGCACGTGAGTGGGCCTGGCCTCAGCTGCTGAGGTCCGGGATCGTCTTATTACACCTCTTTACCACGTTCTCTTTTTATTCTGCCTTTAGATGGAGCTGCCAATCATCTCCTTCAATCTCTACCCTCCTCCCCTTTTACTGTTCCTTCTATGTTTCTCTGTTGCCACGATACTAAAATCACTGGTTTTATCACACTCATTTCCTTTTCATTCCTACCCTTAGGGACCAATATCTTGATACACATCGTACTATTCTTGCTCCCTTACTCCAAATTATTGGAGTTGAAAGAATGTTTTTTGTTATTGCCTAACACTGTATTTTCACAGTGGGCATATCCATCAGCTGTGCATGGTATTCTGTTCTCAGAGTGGAACTTCAGACAGAGCCCGGATCTCAGAGTATGTGGTCTGAGGGCTGAGCCACTTACCCACTGAGCCACAACCTTGGTCTTGTGGAGAGAAACATCAGCTCAACCCTCCTACCACCCAATATCACTTGAACATTGCAAATGCTTCCACTGAAATGATGCAGGTGACTAAGGAAAAAACAAAGAAATAAAAAACCAACCCACCAACAAAACAATACCAGATGCTTAAAACCCAATACTGAAATACAAGAAATGTGAAAAATCAAGGCAATATGAATACCCCTGAAATTACAAGTTGTATATTAATGGAATCCAAAGAAAGTTAACTAGATAAAATCCCAGACACTAATAAAATGATTATAAAACTGTTCAATGAAATCAATGGAACAAGAATAAGCTCCAGGATTAATTCAAAGAGAATACAAATAGACGCTTGAATGAAATAAAGAATTAGATAGAGACCACGAAGGAGAATTCAACACAAAGGTGGCATCGTTGAAATGTTTAGAAATTTAAAAATCAATAAGTCAAATTTAAACAACCAGTGGAAATCCTCATCAAAAGAGTAAGTCATGTAACAGACTGTCATGGCTTGAGGACAAGGCAGATGGACAGAACACAAGATTCAGGGGTGGAATTAAATGGTCATATTGATGAGTCACCTCAGAAGAAGGAAACAATGAATCTAATAATACAGAAAACATGTTCAATAACAGAAAAACTTCCAAGTTGTGCAGAGATCACCACACAAGCACCAGAGATGTTTAAAATTTTAAACAGATGAAAGAGTAAAGAACGTCTCCATATCTTCTTAGAGCTAAAACATTAAGTTTACTGAACAGGGAAAGAATACAGAAAACTCTGAGAGGAAGCACCAAGCCACACAGAGGGAAACACATTAGAGCAGCATTCTCAACCTGTGGGTCACAACCCCCTTGACGTTGCATATCAGATGTTTACATTACAACTCATAACAGGAGTAACACTGTCGTTGTGAAGAAGCGATGAAATAACTTATGGTTGTTGGGTCACTACAGCACGAGGAACTGTACTAAAGGGTCCCAGTGTTAGGGAGGTTGAGAACCACTGTGTTGCAATAACAACAAATTCTTCAGTTGAAACTCTACAAACCAGGAAGGTGTGCAAGGATGTATCCCAAGCTCGGAAAGACAGTAACTACCAACGCAGCTTACTCTGTCAAGCAAAGGCATCCTTCATAAATGAAGGGGGGAAACTTTCCATGATTAAAAAAAACATCCATGACCACTCAGACAGTGCTATGGGAGATACTTGAAGGAATTCTATGTACAGAAGAGAAAGACAGAAATATCTATGAGGTCACAGTAAAGAATAAACTTCTTTTGTACCTAAGTAAGCAAATAATATAGAAAACATTATAAAAAAAAAACGACAAAGGTAGTTCAACGTACATAGATCAGTGAATGTGACAAACTAATAGTCTCAAAGACAGAAGTCATGTGATCATCTCAACAGACACAGAAGAGGCCTCTGTTAAAGTTACTATCACTTCTTGATAAAAGCCCCAAACAAACCATGAATAGACAAATATACCTCAACAGGAGCAAAACCAACACATGGTGTCTTCCTTAGGGTTTCTGTTACTGAAAGAAAAACATCATTGGCAAAGCAACTTGGGGAGGAAAATGTTTCTTTGGCTTACACTTCCACATCACTGTTCATCATTGAAGTATGTCAGGACAGGAACGCAAACAGGGCAGGGACCTGGAAACAGGAGCTGATGCAGAGGCTGTTGAGGGGTGCTACTTACTGGCTTGCTACTCATGGCTTCCTCACCCTGCTTTCTTTTTTTTGTTGTTGTTTCTTTTTTAATTAATTTATTAATATTACATTTCAATTGTTATCCCATCCCTTGTATCCTCCCATTCCTCCCTCCCTCCCTCTTTCCCCCTACTCCCCTCCCTTATGACTGTGACTGAGGAGGACCTCCTCCCCTTATATATGCTAATAGGGTATCAAGTCTCTTCTTGGTAGCCTGCTATCCTTCCTCTGAGTGCCACCAGGTCTCCCCATCCCCTTACTCGGATCTAGCCAATGGACAGGATATTCTTCACAGTTGAGTGGAGAGTGGGGACTGACCTTCATATGAACTCTAGTGCCCCATATTTGACCATGTCTCCTGGATAGAGAGGCCTGGTGGCACTCATCCTGCTTTCTTATAGAACCCAGGACCACCAGCTCTGGGATGGTCCTAGCCACAATGGGATGGAGCCTCCTATATCAGTTACTGATTAAGAAGATGCTCATCAGGCTTGCCTACAGCTAAATCTTTTGCAGGCAGTTTCTTAGTTGAGACCGCCTCCTCTCAGATGACTTTAATTTGTGTCAAGTTGACATAAAACTATCCTGTACACATGGCAAGTCTACAGCCAACACTATACTAAATAGGAAAAAAAAAACCCTGAAAACATTTCTGCCAAGGTCAAGAATGAGCAAGAATGCTAACTCTTTGTATTCTTACTAAATATACTGAAATACATCTTAGCTAAAGCAATAGAACAAGAGGAAAAAATGATGAAACAGGAAAAGAAAAAGCCAAGTGCTCCTATTTACAAATGGTGCAGTTGCTCTGTACATACGAGACACCAAAAGCTTCACCAGAAAACACAGCAAAGCTACCGGATAACAAAATCAACAAATGAATGTCATTAGCTTTTCTATATACCAACAATAAGCATGTTGAAAGAAAATCAGAAAAACCAGCTTAGTCATAGTAACTAACTAAATAGTGGGTGAGTCAGTGAATGAATGATGCCTAGGAAAACACCTAACCAAGGAAGAGAATGACCTCTGAAGTGAAAATATTTTAAATACAAAAGAAAGACATTGAAAAAGCCAAAGAAATAAATGAAAAAGAGACTAGAATATAAGAAGACCCCTCATGTTCATGAACAGGCAGAACTGATAGAGTGAAGATGACCATATTGCTAAAGGTGATCTACAAAGTTGGTACAGTCTCCATCAGCATTCCAACTGCATTATTCACAAGATTAGAAAAAGCAATCCAAAATTAAAAGGAATCACCAAATACACCAGAAGTCAAGACAATCCTGAGGGGGAAAAAATGATGCTCGAGGTACCACAATGTCTGATTTCAAATTACTCTACAGAATTGTAGTGAGAAAAACAGTGTGGCACTGGCACAAAAGAGTCACGGATGTCAATAGAAGAGAGGACTCAAAAATAAATCATTTAACTGTAGCTACCTAAGTCTTGACAAAGTGCCGAAAACATTTAATGCAGAAGAGAGCCTTGTTAACAAACAGGGCTTCAGAAAGGAAAACTTCAGTGTCAAAAGTGGATCAAATACCTCAGTGTAAGACCCAAAACTCTGAAACTGTTGAGGGAAAACATGGCAAAACCAATTCCCAACATGGACACAAGCAAGGACTCTCTATTAAAGACCCCAATAGCACAGAAAATAACACCAAGAAGCGATCAATTAGAGTGCATGAAATTGAAAAGTTTCTCTACAGCAAAAGAAAAGAAAATGAAGAAAAAAACTCTACAAAATTAAAAAACAAACAAACAAATTTGATAGCTATATATCAGATAGATGATTACTATCCAGATCATATAAAAAATTAAAATGTTAAATTCTAAGAAAATAAAACAATCCAATAGATAAATGAGCTGATTAAACGAACAGGCAGGTCTCAAAATATGATGACCAATAAAAACATTGAAAAATGTCCAAATGGTATGCCATCAGAGAAATGCAAACTGAAGCTACACAGAGGCCTCGGTGTCACCTCTGTCAGAGCGGCTGACATAAAGACAGTAAATAAGAGCTAATGCCAATGAGCAGGCAGGGCCAAAGGAACCTTTCTGCACTGCTGCTATGGATATAAACTGGTGCCGCCACTATGCAAATCGGTATGCAGATTCCTCAAAAACTAAGACTAGCACTATCACAGGACCCAGTTATCCCACTCCAGGGTACACACCCAAAGAGCTCCAAGCCAACAAACCACAGAAACACTCGTCATTTGTGTGTGTGATGGTTCCATTCAAAGGAGCCGCATTGTAGAATCAGCCTCAAGGCCCAGTAACAGACAACTGAACATGGAAATCAGGGTATACGTGCCCAGCAGGATTTTCCTAGAAAGAAGATTGAAATGATTAAAGTTTTTGGAAAAATGTATGCAATTGGAAGTTGCACTATGTGAAATAAGCCTTATTTAAAAAGATATTTCCTGCCATTTATGGATCCTAGGCTTTTATAGATACATAGAACTAGTACATATGCATAGATCTCAAAATTTAAACATATGATATATATGTATATATATGTATACATATATGTGTGTGTAGACATACACACACACACACACACACACACACACACACACACACACACACACA
>OU015751.1:68786936-68841615 GCA_907169655.1 Acomys percivali | reverse complement strand
ACACACACACACACACACACACACACACACACACACACACACACACACACACACACACCCCCAGAGGAAGGGCAAAGAGGGAGGGGAAAGAGGCTATGGAGTATCCATATGAGTAAAATACTTGAGTTTGAGGCCACCCTGGTTTTCAAAGAAACACTGCCTTGAAACACGACTGCCACACACACACACAAATCGTTTTGTGTATGTGACTATGTGACTACGTGTGTGTGTTTACGTGTATGAGTGTGGTGGCCATGGAGAAATTAGAGGTCAGCCTTGCGTGTGAGTGCTTGTCTGTGCCCTGTTTGAGGCAGCCTCTTGCTGCTCAAGCTGTGCAGCGAGCTCTGTGTCCCTGGAGCTTCTCCCGGGGTAGTAGGGTTGTGACTACAGATGCTCTGCACTGCTGCTGCCTTTTTATGTGGGTTGTGCGACTCAAACAGGGTCACACGCTGGTGTGGCATGGTACAACTCCCCAGCCCAGACTTTGGTTTCTTTAAAGAAAATCTTTTTGCAAGTTCAAAAACAGCAACAACAACAACAACAATTAAAATCTCCACACAGACCCCTTTAAAGGAGAGAAATCACAGCAAGCTAGCAGTGTTCACTTGAATTGTTTTTATCAAATCAGTATTTAAATAAGAACAACCAGAAAGCTTACAGATGTAGCACTTTTCATTTTGACTTTTGTTTGGCAGGACAGAGTTTACTATGCTGCCAGGGCCGGCTGTTTCAGACTCAGTAAAAACTCAGGCTGGTCGTTAGCTTGTATTCTGTCTGCCTCGGCTTCCTGAGTGCTGGGATTATACGTCTGGGCCACCATGCCGGTTCTGCAATCACGCTTAACACTTATAAAACTGAACTACATTAAACATTGTAACTAATAAAATGATCTTATTGTATGAGCTACAATACAGTGCCTGTGGCCAGCTGGGAGGAAGTTGACAGAGCGCAGGAGTCCACCTTGTTTGAGCTCTCCCTGCCAAGGCTTCTGCGCATGTCGGGAAGATGTGTAGCGCTTCCGGCTAGGTCCTATGAGAGCATCCACTTGTGAGATGCTCAGTAGGTGACAGGGGATGTGAGAGACTGCAAGCAAGAATTCTACCCCCAAGTCAGAAAGGCCAAGAAGGGTCCCACAAACCTGTGAAAGCAGCTTTCCTGGACTATGCCTCTGGAGATTTGCTCTTTGGCTGTTCAACCTTTGTACTAGTCTGGTCACTAATCACCACAGTAAACTGATCGATAAGCACCACTGTTAGTGATCGATTAGAAAATGAACTTAAGGCTGTTAAGAAAGGCTTTATATTTCCCCAAAGTCACAAGCCCTGGTCAACAAGAAAGCCTTGTGTGGCCGCAGTCTAAGCCCATAACTAACATGAGGGGACCTGGCCCTGTGAGACCTTTGCGTTTGCTTTTAAATGGCAGCCAGGGTTGTTATGAGGAAGGTTGGCACTCCTCCTGCACATGTCAGTCACTTAGGATGTGACACCAATCAAGATTGCCTGCACCCTCCAGGAAAAGGTGGGGATGAACGAGGAGACTCAGAAGGGAGTTTGGGGTGGACGGTCAGGCATTCGTTGTGCTTAAAAGAGACGGAATCTCAGACAGACGGTTCCCTGCGACTTCACTCTTAAAACATTGTTTCTCACTTCAAATTCCTTCTAAGTTGGCTCTCTGTGCCCAGCCTAGCACATAGTAGTAGTTTAAAAAATTATGTGTCTGATGTTTGTGTTCCTGTGTGAATGTATATGCAATGTGTACGTGTATGTGTGTGTGTGTGTGTGTGCAGGAGTTTGAAGAGGCACAAGAGGGAGTCAGAGTCCCTGGAACTGGAGTGACAGGTGGTTGTGAACTGTTACTCGGACACTGGAAACCAAACTCAGACTACTGCAAGAACGGTCAGTGCTCTCAAGTGCTGGGCCATCTCCAGGATGCACTTGGTTTTCACATAGGTGCACCTGTAACTCCACTTGTAACTCCAGCTTCAGGGGATCCATATATCTATATCTGTATCTGTATCTGTATCTGTATCTGTATCTGTATCTGTATCTGTATCTACAGGTATCTTAAAAGAAAATTAACAACAAATATCTTGCCTTCACTAAAAAGACATTTTGAATATAAAAATAAGATAAAGCAATGTATCTTTCCTCCTGCATGTGCATAAGAAATTTTGCTTTGTTATTTATAGATTTTATGACCCGTGATTCATGTTCAGAAAAGAAGCAGCAACCCACCAGAAAATTGCTCACATGGAAAGTGCACTTATTACATTAACCCAATTAGATCAGAGTTAAAAATCTGCTCTCCATGTGGAAGAGGATGCATAATAGCAGAGAAAATCACAGCTATCTGAGATCCTGGCAGCATCCTAGTGCTCAGGATGACTCACAGGAAGATAATAAACAGGGTTGAAAGGAAAAGGCCCCTGTCACTCATCAGCAGCAGTGATAGAACAAAATAGCAAGTTGCCACAGAAATCAAATAAATCATTGCGATCTTAGGATATTTGTGACATGGACAACAGGCAGAGAAATGGCTTATGGTTCTCGAGTCAATTCGTAAGGACTCTAAATACATTGAAATGCAGTGATTTCTAATAAAAATGTCTGTTTAATTTGTAAAGAAATTGTCAAATCAACACACAAATGGCACTCTCTTGTTTTTATTAAGGAAGCAGGAGAACAACTCAAGTATTCATTTTTCTTGAACAAATATTGTTTGTGTGTCTATTTTATATTATCAGTGGCAAAGGAGAAGCCAACCAGGAATCTGAGACGGGTTCATTTTCTGTATCAATGTTTAGCTGTGTGTATGTCCATACATATACACATCTACACATGTGTTGTTTGTAGCTGTAGACAGATGTGTGTGCTTTTTAAATTTATTTTCATTTTTATTTTTTTATTTTTTATTTTTCATTTTTTATTTTTTTGTCGTAGCCTCTTCTGAGATGAGAACAAATGCACTAGGGGCTCTTGGCTGTAGGCTCATGGCATAGAGGTGCAACAGTCTGGATTTTACTAAAGGTTTGTTTCCTTGCCCTTAAGAAAGTTCTGAAGGACTAGAGTACTCAGAAATGGCTATGTCAGAAATAAATGGTCACACTGAGACCACCGTACTGATGGGCCTTTCTTAATGGAAACAAGAGAGCAGCATTCATGTGTTGATTTTGCAATTTCTTCCCAAATTGAATCCTTTCTGTGCCTTTCGCTCTGGCAGATCTGAAGTTTCTGCAAGCCTGGCATCCAAATAAGCCTCTGCCTGAAATGAATGCAGACCAGGTCTGTCTAGGACAAGAAAGTGACACCTTTTACCCAGCACTGGGTATCAATAATCAACTATGCTGCTTTGCAGCTGACATGGCTCAGTAGTTAGGAGTGCAAAGGGCCCAGGTGGGTGGCTCACAGCTGCCTCAAACTCCTGCCCCAAGTGTCCAGCGCTCTCTTCTGATCTCTGCAGGTGTCTGCACAAACTCACAGACATACACCTAAAACTAAAAATAACATATTTTAAAATAAAATATAAAATCTAGTTTGACAATTATAATTGCTGGTGATTAGTCCCCCAGAGCGGTAAAGTTCTGACCCTGGGTAGCTGTGACTGTGGCTTTATCTGGAATAGGTCATGATAATTAGTTTAAATATGGCTGCACTGGGGCTGAGTAGCTTCTCAATCCATTGTGAGGCATGAATCCAGGGAGGATGGGAAGAAACTGGCATTGCACACTTTCAACTCATGGGCATCAGCGCTACCAGAAGCATCCAAGCTCTGAGACAGCATGGCCCTGCTAGCACCTGGATTTCACATTTCTGCTCACCAGAACTGCAAGGCAGTACATTCCTGTTTTAAGCCACTTAGTTTGTGGCACCTATTATGGCAACCCCAGGAGATAGACTCAATGATTATAATCATAATAAGAATCCCAACAGCAGTGTCCTATCTTTGAGTGCTTCTGCCCACCAGTGACAATTCCAGGTGTTTTATGTTTATTACCTCACTCAGTTCATGTTCTTGTTCTCTGGACAGGCAGCAGCAGCGGAAGCTTGCGTACATGGTGGAAGTTGGTGTCTCACTCTCTGAGCACCTTTGGGCACCGTTCTCCTGAACGGGGTGTCTCATAGGATATAGGAGACACCCACTACACTATAGTGTTTCTTGGGTCTCTGTTAGGAAACAGACGAGGGCACCTTAAGGTCGTAAGGACATCTTAAGATGAGGGCAGTCAGATGACCTTAAAGGAACCTCCCAGTTACGAACACAAAGCCTCCAGTGTAACCATGTAATTGAAGTGGTCAAATAGTGAGTGGAGTTTTTTCTTAGGGGGCTGAGAGATGCCCTGAATTCAGGGCTAGACCTGAGGGCTCCGACCTTTGACCTGAACACATGAGTAAGTGCCTGGAAGTGGCTCTTGTCATGTGTCATCTGCCCGCGGGGCAGGCAGGACAGTACTGGTGATTTATATGGCAAGGTTCTATGGCTCCTGGTCCTTCCTCGCACGTGGCCCTCACTGGGTTCCATTATAGAATCTTCATACATGTGTGCAACTGGTTGGATCCTTTCCTTTCTTTCCCACTCTTATTGAGCCCCTTAGATAATCTCGCCTCTGTGTTCATGTCTAACATTTGTCAGTGTAAAAACCAGAGCTCATCCTGAAAAGGCAAATAGGTGGTTAATCTAGAGGTATTTTTATTGACCGTGGCCTGGGAACACAAATATTGGTTATCCCAAATTCCGTGTTTCAATGTGGAAGCAGTTTCACAGGGTTTTTCTAGTTCTATAAAACAAAGTCCTAAGTCAAAGCAGCCTTAAAATAGATTGGCTGGTACACAAGAGGCACATCCACTGAGATGGGGGACGCTTCTGCATAGCCCAGTGGTGTTATCTGATGACATTCTTAGCTCTTGGATAGGTGGAAACTAGTGTTCTGCTAAGCTAATAGCTTCTAAGCAATTTCTATTATCACAAGCTATTAGTTCTCACAGAGTGGCTGTTCCGGGAGCTAACACTAGCCTGAGATAAAGTAATTAGCCTCTGAACCTAGAAAATCCCTGTCTGACCACAGTCCTGAAGTGCCAGTCAGTGTCTGCAGACTGACTCCTTCCGGGAACAGTTTGTTCACAATCAGACACAGCTTCTTTTCAGGAATTTTTGTTCACAGTATGCTTTAATCTAGATTCCAAATGGAAGAGAAAACATTTGGCATTTGTCTTTCTAAGCCTGGCTTATTTTGTTTAGTATGATGTTGCCTAGTTCCATCCATTTTTCTACAAAGGATGTAATTTTGTTCTTACAGATAAAAATGCTACATTGAAGTCCAAAGAAACTTTAGAGTCTTCTTTCTTTCCTTCCTTCCTTCTTTCTTTCTTTTCTTTCTTTCTTTCTTTCTTTCTTTCTTTCTTCCTTTCCTTCTCTCTCTCTTCCTCCCTCCCTTCCTTTTCTTCTTTTTCTTGTTTCTCTGTGTAGCTTTGACTGTCCTGGATTCCCAAGTGCTGGGATTACAGGTGTGTGCCACCACCACCACCAGGCTCAAATGTTTCTTGATACTGTACTTGCTGTACCACCTTGATCTGGCTTTTCTCACTTTTTGTTGTTGTTGTTCATTAAGTATAAACTTGATTTTTCAGAAGAAACATGTTTTACTCACTTTTCTGTCATGATGAGAAAATAAACCATCACCAAGGCAATTTATTTAAGAAGGATTTATTTGGATACGCAGTTTCAGAGGGTTAGAATCCTTGATAGCGGAGTGGAGGCATGGGGGCAAAAGCAGGAAGCTGACAGCTCACCTCTTGACCCATAGGCAGGAAGCTGAGGGCAAATAGAAATGTTTAGAGCAGCAGTTCTCAAATCTGTGGGTTGTGTCTCCTTTGGGGGTCAAACAACCCTTTCCCAGGCATTGCCTGAGACCACTGGAAAAGGCCTTACATTACAATCCATAATACCTGGAAAATTACAGTCATGAAGTAGCAACAAAAATGACTTCCTGGTTGGGGTCACCTCAGCATGATGAACTGTGTTAAAGGGTCACAGTGTTAGGGAGGTGAAGAACTGTTGCTTTGTAGCCCCAGTACAACACTTCCTCCAGCAAGGCCACATCTCCCAAACCTTCCCACACAGCACAGCTGGAGGCCAAGTATTTAAACATCTGAGCTTATGGAGGACCCTCATTCAAACCACCACAGGACATGAACAAACTGTCACTTCCTTTAATTGCATGCTCTTCATGCACCTACTAGTGCAGAAGGAGATGGGGGTTCCTTGCATTTACTTATTTATCTTCCTCTCTCTGTCCCCATCTCTCCATATCTCTGTCTTCTTGTCTGTCTTTCTCTCCCTCTCCCTCCCTGCCTCTGTGTTCTGTGTGTGTGTGTGTGTGTGTGTGTGTGTGTGTGTGTGTGTGTACACGCACGTGCGCGCGCACGTGGGTAACTTTCAGAACTCAGTTCCCTATTCCACCATGTGGTTTCCAGGGACTGATCTTAAGTCACTAGTTTTGGCAGCGAGTGCTTTACCCATTGACTCATGCTGGCTTTTCTACTTTAAGATTATTTTGAAGAAACACTTGTACCCTTCACCCCTCTTTGGGTATCAGACCATTGAAATGATGGTCCCGAAAGATTTAAAATCACCCTAGAATTTCTACACTGGGGAAGAGGAAATGCTGGCGGGAAAGGCTCTGGCAGGAGGAGGAGCTTGCCTTCCAGGATGAGACTCCACAGAGTGCCAAATGTGCAGGCAGGTGTGAGCCAAATGGGAGGGGTTAATGATGGGTGAGATCACACTCTGACCAGGACTTCTTAGATGTGAATATGTCTAGCCTTCGGTTTAAACCTAAACCTGTCTTTCAGGACCATTGAGATGGATAGGGGGATGGGACACTGAGCCTCTTTACTTGCTCTTTCTAGAGTACCCAATTGAATAAATTCCTCTCTCTGCCTTTACTGTCATGTTGCTGTAACTGTGGATGGGTAGCCAGGCCAAGCTTTTATCCTAAATTCTCCATTAATACTCAGAGGTGGTAAACCTTGCTGTTTCCTTCATCTTTTGATGCTTTTCTCATGCATCTCTCTCTGTCAGTGCAGTAAAGCTTCTGCATGACAAACACTTCCTAAGCATAGTTCTCCATATTCTTAACATCCCAGATTACAGATGAGCATTGTTTTTTTTTTTAATTCTTTTTTTTTATTTTTTATTTTTAATTAATATATTCTTGTTACATCTCTATGGTTATCCCATCCCATGTATCCTCCCATTCTCCCCTCCCTCCCATTTTCCCCTTATTCCCCTCCCCTATGACTGTTCCTCAGAGGGATTACCTCCCTCTGTATATGCTCATAGGGTATCAAGTCTCTTCTCAGTGACCTGCTGTCCTTCCTCTGAGTGCCACTAGGTCTCCCCCGCCAGGGGACATAGTCAGATGTGAGGCACCAGAGTACTTGAGAAAGTCAAATCCCTCTCTCCACTCAAGTGTGGAGACTGTCTTGTCCATGGGCTAGATCAGGGTAGGGGTTTAAATTTTTCGGCCTGTATTGTCCTTGGCTAGGGCCTTAGTTTGAGCGGGACCCCATGACCCAAATCTGCCTATCATAATGTTCTACTTGTAGGTTTCTAGAACCCACTGGATCCTTCTACATTGCTATTCACCCATTGTTCTCTCATCTAGAGTCCCAATAGGATGTCCTCCCCTCGGTCCCAGTTTCCTGGTAAGGGAAGGCTTTCATGGGACATGTCCATTGGGCTAGTATGCAGATATAAGTGAGTATATACCATTTGAGTCTTTCTGCTTCTGGGTTAACTCACTCATTATGATCATCTCTAGCTCAATCCATTTGTCCACAAATTTCGGGAATTCCTTGTTTTTAATAGCTGAGTAGTATTCCATAGTGTATATGTACCACAGTTTCTTTATCCATTCTTCTACTGAGGGACATTTAGGCTGCTTCCATAATCTGGCTATTATGAATAAGGCTGCTATGAACATGGTTGAGCAAATTTTCTTGCTGTGTGCTGGTGCATCTTCTGGGTATATTCCAAGGAGTGGAATAGCTGGGTCTTGAGGAAGCCCTATTCCCAGTTTTCTGAGATAGCACCAGATAGATTTCCAAAGTGGTTGTACTAGTTTGCATTCCCACCAGAAATTAAACACCACCAAACCAAATAACCCAGTTGAGAAATGGAGCTTGGAACTAAACAGAGAATTCTCAACAGAAGAATATCAAATGGCTAAGAAACACTTAAAGAAATGCTCAACCTCCTTAGTCATCAGGGAAATGCAAATCAAAACAACTCTGAGATTCCATCTTACACCCATCAGAATGGCTAAGATCAAAAACTCAAGCGACACCACATGCTGGAGAGGATGTGGGGAGAGAGGAACACTCCTTCAGATGAGCATTGTTTTCAGTTTCCGTCTATGCGGTTCATTTGCTGTGGCTGACCTGCCTGGGTAAATACCTTGAACTCTAATGTCTTCCCTCATTCTTACTATCCTTTTCTTCCTGTTGGTCCTCTCCTCCCTCCTTCCCCTCATTTCTCCCAACCTCAGCTTTATAAACGTACATTTACATAATCTTTTTTTTTTATTACTGATGCTTTTGCATTTGAAAAGTGTTTGATCACATTCTTCGTTATATTGCTTTTGATAACAACCCCTGGGATAACCATAGAGGCGTAAATTGAGAGATGTGACCTGGGACATGTAGCAAGGAAGGCTTGATTCAGTGTTTATACCCTATGCTCCCATGTATCAATTTGCAGACGTTTTGCAAAGTAGCTTTTTTTTTATATTTATTTAATTATTATTTATACAGCATTCTGCACTAGATTTTGCTATAGACAGTTGTGAGCCACCATGTGGTTGCTGGGAATTGAACTCAGGACCCTTGAGAGAACAGACAGTGCTCTTAACCTCTGAGCCATCTCTCCAGCACCAAGTAGCTTTTTATTTCACAAAGCTTTCCATGTTTTATATTATGTGTGTGAGTGTTTGGTCTGCATGCATGTCTGTGCGCCCCAGGCATGCAGTGCCCAGGGAAGCTAGAAGATCTGCTAGAGATGGAGTTATGGATGCTTGTGAGTTGTCATGTGGGTGCTGGTTGAACCTGGCTCCTCTGGAAGAGCAGCTAGTGCTCTCAATGGTGAGCCACGTTTCTGATATGCAAAGTAGCTTTTCATCATCATTTTTGTTATAAGCTAAGTATACCTTGCATTTGATAATGGCTCTAGCACTTGATAATGGCTCTAAACTCTGTGAAAAAGTTAAGACAAAATAATAAACACTAATAACCTATGTGAGTACATGCACTTGTATGCATGTTCATGTGCCATCGGGCTTTGTCTTTCATCAAGACTGTAGACTTGCCAGCTAAGCTAGGCTGGCTGACCAGCAGGCCCCAGGAACCCTCCTGGTCTCCCTTCCCCAGGTGCACATCACTGCACCTCACTTTTTAACTTGGGTTGAGGGATTGAACTCTGGTCCTCATGCTTGCATAATGCGCACTTCCCGGGCCAAACCATGTCCTTAGACTTCCTTTCTCGTCATGCAAATGCAATGGTTTTTTTAATGCATTATTCTGGCCTTTGCATGAGATTCCCCAATATGCTTTTGCACTGGCCCCACTTTTTTTTTAAAACAACATTATTTTATTTATTGATTGATTGAGTGATTGATTGATTTACATTCAGAATATTAGATGCACCAAGAAAGCTGTTTTCTTCAAGGCTATCAAACACAAAGAGCCAAAACTCTAAGAATGTAATATTTATTTATTTTTACTTTTTATTTTTATTTTTTATTAATTTATTCATATTACATCTCAATTGTTAGCCCATCTCTTGTATCCTCCCTTTCTTTCCTTCCTCCCGTTTCCCCCCCTTCTCCCTTCCCCTATGTCTGTGACTGAGGGAGACCTCCTCCCCCTGTATATGCTCCTAGGGTATCAAGTCTCTTCTTGGTGACTTATCTTTCCTCTGAGTGCCACCAGGCCTCCCCATCCAAGGGACATGGTCTGATATGGGGCACCAGAGTTTGTGTGAAAGTCAGGTCTCCTTCTCCACTTAACGGTGGAGAATGTCCTGTCCATCGGCTAGACTGGGTAGGGGTTCGAAGTTTACTGCCTATATTTTCCTTGGCTGGTGCCATAGTTTGAGGAGGACCCCAGGGCCCAGTCCTGCCTGTAGTTTTCCAGGACCCTCTGGATCCTTCTATTTCCTCATTTTCCCAGGCTTCTCACCTCTAAAGTCTCAATAGGGTTTTCTCCCCTCTGACCCACTTTCCTGATAGGTAAAGTTTTTCATGGGGGCATACCCCTTGGACTAGTGTCTCGATATAAGTGAGTATATACCATTTGACTCTTTTTGCTTCTGGGTGAACTCACTCATTATGATAATTTCTAGTTCAATCCATTTGTCCACAAATTTCAGAAATTCCTTGTTTTTAATAGCTGAGTAGTATTCCATAGTGTAAATATACCACAGTTTCTTTATTCATTCTTCTACTGAGGGACACGTAGGCTGTTTCCATGTTCTGGCTATTATGAATAAGGCAGCTATGAACATGGTTGAGCATATCTCCCTGTTGTGTGGTGGTGCATCTTCTGGGTATATTCCAAGGAGTGGAATACCAAGCAAGTGAAGGACTTATTTGAAAAAAACTTTAAATCTCTGAAGAAAGAGATTGAAAATGACATCAGAAGATGGTGGGTGGATCAGGAGAATTAACAGTAAAAATGGCCATTTTACCAAAAGCAATTTACAGATTCAATGCAGTCCCTATCAGAATACCTACAAAATATTTTGAAGATATTGAAAGAACAATTCTCAACTTCATATGGAGAAACAAAAAGCCCAGGATGGCAAAAACAATCCCATACAATAAAAAATCCTCTGGAGGAATCTCCATACCTGAGCAACAGCAATTAAAACAGCATGGTACTGGCACAGCAATAGGCTAGTGGATCAATGGAATCGAACTGAAGACCCAGAATGAATCCGCACACATTTGGTCACTTGATTTTTGACAAAGAAGCCAAATCCATTCAATGGAAAAACGACAGCATCTTCAACAAATGGTGCTGGTCTAACTGGATGTCTACATGTAGAAAAATGCAATTAGACCCCTCTTTGTCACCATGTACAAAAATCAAGTCCAAGTGGATTAAAGACCTCAACCTAAAACCAGAGACATTAACCCAATTAGAGGAAAAAGTGGGGAAGAGTCTGGAACACATAGGTACAGGAGACAACTTCCTGAACAGAACACCAATAGCCCAGGCCTTAATGTCAACAATTAATAAATGGGACCTCATGAGGCTGAGAAGCTTCTGTAAGGCAGGTGACACTGTCAAGAGAACAAAGCGACAGCCTACAGACTGGGAAAAGATCTTCACCAACCCTTCATCTGACAAAGATCTAATATCCAAAATATATAAAGAATTCAAGAAATTAAACACCACCAAACCAAATAACCCAATAGAGAAATGGGGCTCAGAACTAAACAGAGAATTCTCAACAGAGGAATATCAAATGGCGGAGAAACATTTAAAGAAATGCTCAACCTCCTTAGTCATCAGAGAAATGCAAATCAAAACGACACTGAGATTCCATCTTACACCCATCAGAATGGCTAAGATCAATAACTCAACTGACACCACATGCTGGCGGAGGATGTGGAGAGAGAGGAACACTCCTTCATTGCTGGTGGAAATGCAAACTAGTACAACCACTTTGGAAATCTATCTGGCGCTTTCTCAGAAAAATGGGAATAAGGCTTCCTCAAGACCCAGCTATTCCACTCCATGGCCCCACTTTCTAAAACAAGCCAGATACTAATTGTTACTGATTGTGTTGGGGATTGGCTTCTGTAAGCCTCAGCTGTGTCGAATTCTGTTCCCAAAGGGGACAGTGAATACCTTCATAATCACTCCTTTTCATGTTTAACAAAACAAAACAAAGCAGCTTTGTTCCTCAATGAGATACGGTTTCCCCTTCCTGCAGGTCTTCTTGGAACCCTTTGCCTTCTGAGGAATGTGACCAGAACCAGGCCAGCATCATCCCTGAACTTGCTGTTTCTTTTTTCCTCTTAGACCATGCATGATCAAAGGTTAAACCTTCACTGCTCCAGTTTGGGTCCATCAACTTTTCCGGACAATGTTTTTAAAGAAGCAGTTTATTTGAATAGCTAGCACAAGGTTAGTATTTTGTAGTAATAACGGCAGACACTTTTCTGGTGCTGGCCGTGTGCCAGGCTCTGTTCCCAACTTTTTTTTCTCTCTCATTTATTTTGTCTTCACAACAACCTTAGATGGTGATTTAATTATTGCTCATTTTGAAGACTGATAAACCAGAAACAAAGCTCATTGGTTTGTCTTTGTCTATGCAAATCACAGCTCTCGTCTCAAAGGCACTCAGAAACCATTTATTCTGAGACATGGTCTAGGACCATAGATTCAGATTATTCTTAATGGCATACTCCGATGTAGAAACATTACATGACCTCCCGCCCACCCCTGTGTGTGTGTGTGTGTGTGTGTGTGTGAGAGAGAGAGAGAGAGAGAGAGAGAGAGAGAGAGAGATGGTGTATGCATGGTAAAAACCAGAGGAGGGCATTGAACACTGCTCTGTCTCTCTACATCTTAGTCACAGAACCTGAAACTTGGCTGTGGCCAACATGTCCCATCTTTCTGGGGTTACGGGCACATGTGACCATACTCAGCTGCTTACATGGGTTTAGGGGATCTGAACTCTGGTCCTTAGGTTTGCACAGAACGTTCTGTTAAGCACAGAGCCACCATCCTGTTCTCTGTGAACTTTTTACAGTTACAAAAGGAAAAGAAGTCATCATAGGAGCTGGAGCTATAGCTAAGGTGGTGGAATATGAGCTTAGCATGCACACAGTCCTGAAGTTGATCTTCAGTACCACACAAGTCAGATGTGGTGGTGCCTGCCTGTCAGGATCCATGTACCCTGAGGCCGAGGCAAGAGAATCCAAAGTCTGAGGTCATCCAAAGCTACATGTAGGATCTGGTCCATGGGATACATGACACCTATTTCCAAGAGAAGGAAAAAAAGTCAATGTATCTACCACCCTTTATTGATGAGAACAGTATGCAAGTGGCTTAGAATGAAAAAGGGATCCTCCTGGTATAGGTTTCAAAGGCTATCTGAAAATACTCTTAGGTTTTGGGTTCATAGAATCTAACAGTCTGATAAGTTAATACATTTTACATATTTTACCTGATCATCCAAAGGATGTTAAGTCAGATCCAGAGGTGAGCAATGAAAGGCTACCAAGAGGACAAAAGATTGTCAAAATGATTTGGATCTATAACGCTGCAAATCCCCACAATCACCATGTTCTCATCAGCCAATCAATCCTAGAGAGTCTTCAACACAGGTCGGCTTCACACGCTAAACTACACAGAGAGCAGGAGTCCCCTTCCCATACTGAGCTGCACTGACTGTATCACTGCGCTAAGTGCTCAGTGTACGTCATCCTGTCAATTCTCATGCCACGTGAGTTGCATTATAACTCCCATTTTGCAGATCAGGAGTAAGGCTCAAAAGGGTTAAGTAGCTTGTCCGGATCCCATGTTAGCCTGTGAGTTGGAACAAATCTTTTGTATTTCTCTCACATATAAATCCACTGTGTGGTGATGAAGCAACCGAAGCTGTCCCGAATACCAACGATAGGCTCCTCCTGGGAATCCAGTGGCATGGTCAGTGACTGCAGGCTGGGAAGGCTGTCTGCTAAGAGCCTGTGTGGGAACTGTTTTTCTCTCCAGAACAATAACTCACCCTGCACAAAGCAAGCCACCTCAGCAGGGAGCGGGGCCACAGGGGAAACTGATGACCAGCTGCAAGCAGATACCAGAAAGAAAGAGAGGGAAAACACTTAAGGTTGGGATATTATTTTCAGATTAAGTATAAAAACAGACATTGGTGGGCAACCTGCAGAGAGGTTCTTTGGCCTTGAACTTTGGCAGGAAATAAATAAATACAAGTCTAATCATGTAATAAAAGGCATTCATAAAAGAGATCCAATTTCATACCGTTGCCTTCAAGAGGCAGCTGGCTCTTGTGGAAAAACATGATTGGTTTCCGAATAATTGTAAGCTTTCAAATTCATGTAGTAGGAACTTAGTTTGGGTGGTAATGAGAGCACCAAAGGTAATTAGAACCATTAACTAAGGCCCAAGGAACACATAGAGTTGTTGATAAAAGCAAATTATACTTGCAGAATTATGCACCAGGGTACGAGAGGCATAGATAGAAAGAACAAAGATAGAGGGGTCACCTTTGAGAGCTGTAAGAGGAAAATAGAAGATTCTTGGGAATAGAAACTAAAAGGAAAAGAATGACAACTTTATGAAATCCAGTTAGTATCCAGGAGGCTTTGGGGAGCAAATACTTCTCAATAGCAACTGAACTCTTGGAGATGTTTGAAAAAGAAAAGGCTAGACTTTGTTTTTCCTTTAATGAGCTCATTGGTACTGCTGATAGCTGAGGATGCTGTGTGTTCTGCCCATTATAACTAATGACCAGTCCTGTAACTTCTCTTGAGAGTGCCTGCTAGTGGCAGGGTGCCCCAGAAAGCAAGAGTATGCTTGGCAATAAACTGGAACACTTGAAGAGCTTCTGGCACTATGGTGGATAGGAGGTGCCTAACATGTGCCCCCACCCCTGCCCCCACCCTTCACACACCCAAAGAAATAATGGCAGAGGGTCCATAGGTCAACAATTATTGAAAGATGCTGGAGTCTTATAAGGATGTGGCCGAGTCACTGAAGAAGGCAAAGTACCAAGACTTACTCTTTTACCCACATGACTTGTTGCTGAAGCCAGGGCACTTTAATAGGTAGGGAAAAGGCAAGAGCATCCCCAGCATCTGCCAACAACTCTTTGGCTGCTAGAGAATTCTAAAGGGATGAAGGTGCTTGGCCTAGTTTAGGGAGCTGCAAGAGACCAAGCACAGACTGTGGCCCATGCTGTGCCCTCCCACAACTTTGCTCTAATGTCATTTATGTCAGCACCAACAGGAAAACAAAGCCCAGCAGTGCACTGCCACCAGGAGCCAGAGGTTTCTGGTACCTGTTAGGGACCTCCCCTCAAGTACATCCTGATCTTTGACAGGTTCAGAAGAGAATTTTAGGATGAGTCATCACAAAGCAAGGTTAGAGAGTTTATTAAGTGTTTAGGCAGATAGACATATAGGAAAATGACAACACACACACACACACACACACACACCACACCACACCATCCCTCACCGGCTTCTCAAGAAGAAGACTCTGATACCGTGGATTTCTAACTTCTATTGCTCAGAAGATGCAATTCATAGCATGTATTAAAAATGAAACAAAGTTTTAAGATTCAGTAGAAATATATGAGATGGTTTCACTTATGTGGTAAGAGAAAAGGATTTAGTGATGAAAGACAGATAAGGTGGATAAATTCAACATTAAATTTTAGGACTGGCCATGTTTTTGTGACCATCCTGACAGGAAGGAACAATGCTTGTGACCCTCCCTTTAGATATCAAAACAATGGAAACAAGAAGAATTAGACTTTTCCCCAGGAATATCATGCTGCAAGAAGCAAAATGCCAGGGCCATGTTGTCCACCCCAAAATGATTTACAAGCTTGCAGAAGGGTCTAGAGCCCACAGCACAGTGATGGGTGGGACCCCACCTTGGTGGGGACTTCTAAGCTATGCAAACCTCTAGCCCTCAATTAAAATCTAAGCCTCCTGTTAAGAATCCAAGGATGGACTTACAGGAGCTGCTGGGCCTCTTTCTTGCTTGTTCCAATGGGGCCATGTTGAATAAATCATCTGTTTTTGTTTTTTGTTTTTTTGTTTTGTTTTGTTTTTGTTTTTTTGGTGCCTCCAACAGGAGTATTGAGGCAGGGTGGCCAAGCACATAAGACTCTTGGGGTTCAGACTCTGGTGCTTTTTCTGGCAAAACTCTGCTGTTTATTAATATAGTTGAGGGGGTGTCACTAGGAAATGCTAGTGACTTCTTGGGGGCAATTATAATCACATCAGTTGTGTGGAAGTTTCTGATTGGTGGCCAAATTTTAGAGTGAGAAACTTCTTTCTCTTCCCATATCCCATTCTTTCCCTCTCTTGTCTTTTCTGCCTCACTTAAGTTGCTGCTCCAATTGTGATACCAGCTGAGCCTTACGTCCTCTAGCTTTGTCGTCTGGGTTTTGGAGAACTGTTTTAGACTAACAATCAGATATGCAGTCCAGTTTCCAGTGAAACATTTTCTTTGACCATTTTATAGCCAGATTTTCAAATTGTGATGTACTGGGACTGGCATACCCAGGATGTAGGCCTTCAGTTGGGGTAGTTACATTATTGGTTAAAAGTATTAGACACCAGAGGTTAGCCCTTTCTCCAATGCACTTCAGGGATTTCTTTGGGGCCTTAAAACAGATCACAAAATAAAATATTTTATGATTAAAAAAATAAGATTCCAGGAGCAGTTATTATATAGAGGTTTATTAAATGACCACAGGGAGAGAAGAAAGAGGGAGGGGGATACCTCAGAGAGAAACAGAGATAGAGAGACAAAGAGATAGACAGAGACATAGAGAGAGATAAGGAGAGAAAGGGGAAGAGGGAAAGGTAAAAGAGAGAGGTGTAGGTGAGGTTGTCCTTTTATATAGCCCCGGATAGGGCCAAACTCCGTGGCAGGTAGGCAGTAACATCACAGGTAGGCAGACTGAGGCAGGATCCTAACATTCCTCCTTTTTCCTATAATTAATGAAAATGAGGAACACTGGATTGATTTTCACATAAATACCTATATAAATGTAGGTAAAGGGGAAAAGAGAGAGGAAAAAACAATAGCAACAAAATTCCCAGATTATATGGTGAAGGGGAAGGGAGAGCTCTGTCCTGAAAGTTCAGGGCAGAGGACAGGATATGTCAGCCTATTCAGACACGTGAGACTATTGAATAAGACAATGTCCTGCAGCAGATAGGAACTAAGGAGTTCTGGGAGAACTTGGAGCTGCCTGTCCTGGTCCTAGAGCACACCATTTCAGCCTTTTGTAAATGGATAAGGGGTGAAAGTAGTCAGTCTTTCCTTCCTGCTGACAGTGGGACAGCCACAGCCAGTTAAAGGGCTGAAATGTTAGCCAGGTTCCAGAAAAGTAGGCTGTTGCATTTGCTGTCCAGGGTCTGAGGACATCTGCAGCTGGGAAGGGGCAACACAGGTCCAACTGGCATGATCTGTGAGGCTGGACTGGAGCACTTGTGGGTAGCTGCTTTGATGATGTCCTGGATGCAGGCAGTCTGACAAGATACTGGAGCATATATGTTGGCCAAAGACAAAGCTAGTTGGTTAGGGAGAAAATTCCCTTTAGGTGTATATTTGAAACTCTTGGGAAAGCAAAGAGAAAAGTCTTGAAAATAAGGAAAGAGACAATATTTGAAAACTTTGGAAGAGCAAAGAAAAAGATTAAACATAGGGAACTTCCTTCCATTTTACCTGATTGCTGACAACAATTAAAATGGTTTAGTTTTGCATATGTCCACATTTGGTTGCAGAGGTGTGTAAGCTAAGCAGCCCTTAATGTGGGTGTAGGAATTTGAAATTCTCCAGAAGGCATCCCAGAGGGGCCTGGAAAGGCAGAGAATGGACTGTTTCTCATGGGGAGGTGAAGTCAGTAATCCATTAGGGTGTCCCTAGAAACAGATTGTGACTCAAAAGACAGGTACAGACTGTTCCGTAGCTCATCAGCACTGACCAGCAACCAAAAGAGCACAGCTCAGCCGATGAGATGGCGTGGGGACACAGCCCACCCAATATTCGGATTTGTGGCGGCAGTGGTCTGTGGTGAGCAGCAGCGGTGGAAAAGAGTGGTCTCACCCAGTGGGAAAAGTCCTAATTGTAGGTCAGCGCAGTCATGTAGACCAGGCTTGACTACCTGCACTCCCAGTGAACCAGAGAGGTGTCGGCAGTCTCTCAGAGAAAGGGAAGCATTTACAAGACTAGAAAGGGAAAATTTAGCTGACGTTGGGTGCAGGAAGGTGGCAATTGGGGAGTTAGAGAAGGGAGTCCCAAAACCACTGAAAAGAGGGAGGCATCCTACCCTCTGAAATAGCTAAAAGGTAGGAAACTTAGACTGTTGATTGGTAGTACTTATCTGGATTCCATTTGACCTGAGAGGTGGATTTCCTGTAGCTTACAAGAATCCTTTTAAATTCATAAAAGGAGATAAATTTTAGACACTTTAGCATCATCATTGTGTGAAATCTTTAGTGAAATACACATTATTAGACATGTACACATTGTAGGAAAAGTCAACAGATATAGAGCATAGTAGAGGCTTGGGGAAAGAACTTTGTATTAAAAGCACAAATACTCTCTGAGGTGAGCTTGGGGAAGGCAGAAGCCTTATGGAACTTTTCTGACATCTATGGAACAGTAATATAGAGAGGACAGAGATCTCTTGTAGAGCAGAAGAGAAAAGGCTTACTTGATCTTGATTTTCAGCATCAGTACACATCATGAAAGATGTCTGTCCAAAACGCTGGATGTATATAATTTAAGCACAATGAGAAACATTTAAGTAAAAGACAAACAAGGACATTTAACACCTTGAACTTGGAACTATGATAAGGTCATAGTGCAATGTTTTACTTAGACTAATAAATTAGAGCTCTATTGATTAGTGTCAACACTCTGAACAGTTAATATAGCAATAGCATAGCAACCGAATAGCATCAGAAAAAAAAATCCGTTCAGACATGTTGACCTTCATAACTTGCATTTACTGACTTGAAACATTTTCTTAGACCTTCTAACCTTCATAAAAATTCCTAACTTGTATATATCAACCTTAAAACACCTTCTTGGACCCTCAAACATTCTTAAAACAACTTCTTAGACCTTCTAACATTATAAAATATCTTTCTGAAAGCTTTAAGATATAGGTGAAATTGTTGTAAACAGTCACTGTTATTGACTAAAAGAATGGTAAAAAAGAAGTCTAGTAACAAGATAGACTGTATCTAGACCTGACAGTTAAAGTTTGGTCCCTTGCATATGAAGAGGGCTAGAAAGGTATCTGAAGCCTCCCATGACAGAAGTTGACAATGTGACTGTGTAGCCCAAGTATGAGGTTATAATAGACATGTAGCTCTATCCTGGTTTGGTGAGGCTGCTGATCTAAGAGCCATCTGTATTCCACCAGATCAAGGAGTTTGACAGATGGGTCTATAGCTCTTCTGCTGGGTGAACTTCCAATGGCTGTACACAAAGGACAAGCCTGCATGTGAGCATTGACATCCATAGGCCAACCTGCCAACAGGCAAGGCTATGAGATCAGTGTCCCTTTCTGGCTGCAGCAGATGTAGAACCAGTGTCCTTTTTTTTTCTTTTTTTCTGCATCTGACACAGGTCCCTGACAGAGCTGGCTCAGGCTGGACCCCGGCAGGAGGGGGCATTGAAGATCTCTATTTTCTTGCCTCAGGGTGGTGCCTAAGGCCTAGAGCATTGTTTTTTGTTTGTTTGTTTGTTTGGTTGGTTGTTGGTTTTTCTGTAGCTGAGCCTGTCGGGTAGGCTCCTCTCAAATTTTAGAGATTTAAAAACTACTTTTACCAATTTCTATATGGGGTTTTAGGAACCATTCTCAGCCTTTTAGTTAAGATGGCAGCAAGACCACTGTCTATCTTAAGACTATATATAGAAACTTTGTTTATAGTTTATCTTAATTATTAAAGACTAAGACTTTAGGTTTTACCTCTGTTAAGTTGGAATCTTAAAAATATAAACACAGTCCATAAAAAGAGAGTAGAACAGTTTTCTGTATGATCAGTAATACCACATTTAGAAAAAAAAGGCTAAATACATTTATAAGGCAGCGATTTAAGTGTTAACATTGTAAACAAATGAATGTTAATACAGCAGGATATGTAGAAATTTAAAAACGGTATCAATCCCATCAGCCAGGAAGCCTGTAGTTGAATCCAGGGTATCTGGTGACAGGAGAAATAGCATTTATTGGTCTAGGAATTAGTAAGGACATAAGTTAGAAATAAAAATATTTTGTATCAGGATAAAATCTTAGCCTTGAAAATGTAAAAATCAAAATTAGATAACCATTGTAAAACCTAGAAGCTGTATTTGAAGTTTAGAAAGGATTTAAATAGGGCAGGGGGGCCCTTGGTAAAGATAGTGGGTATAGACATGGTATTTTTAAAGCAAAGATGGCAGCTAGCCATGTGATTGCCCCTAACAAAGGTAGCGGCTAGTCATGTGGCTGTCTCTATTAAAGATGGTGTCTAGTCATGTGGTTACCCTTAACAAAGATGGCGGCAGGAAGGCAAAAGCTCCATCCCTATCCGGAAGCCAATATGGCGACTGCTACCTGTTGAGAGCAACCAGTAGTGAGTAGATTTGAAAAAGTTATCAGGCTACCATGATGTCTAGCTGCTGTAGCTGCCAGCACAGGGGCACGGTTGACACATCAGCCTGCAGTGACCAGGCTTTGCAGTGTTTTAGCAGCTGGAGACAAACGGAGGCAGCAGTAGCTGCCAGTTCCCTGCTGATCCCATGCCTGCTCTGTGCTGCCCGCATCCTGCCCGCATAGCAAACCCGGAGGATTCTCTCAGACTTGTCCCAAGAATCCCCCAGTGACCAAGGCTGGGGTCCCCAAGTGTGGGAGTTATAGGGTTGTGCTGTGATCAGCACTGCAGGGGGCCCCAGCTCTCTGAAGGAATCACCTATACACAACCTGAAGCTCAGGCTTGCGTGCAGCTGGTGAAGGTGCATGGCCAGACAAAAGTTGCATCTTGGCCCAGGCAGGACCAAGCAAGAGGCTGGAGCAACTCCAGAGTCTGGCCCTAGGCTGAGGGACCCAGAATTGGTCACATTCTGGGGTGGGCATTTGCTTACCAACAATAGACAGTCTGTCCGGAATAATGGTGATTTAATGGCGGGCCACTCAAACCACAGCCACATTACTCCAAGTCCAAGCCAGCGGCAGTCCCCTGGCCCACCCTGCAGAGCCAAGGAGAGCTATGGGTTCAGACAGGAATGAATTTAGATTTAGAGTGAAGTTTGGAACAGAAGGAAATTGTTGTGGGAAGTGTGTTAGATAGACAAGTTTGGTAGAAAGGATTCCAGACTTAGACAATTCTAAAAGAGCCTTTCCAGTTTGGGGCCACAAATTTAATTATTAAAAACAAGCTGCCAGGCAACAGATATGAGATGGAGACATTTATTAAATGAGCATGGGGAGAGAAGGAAAGGAGGGAGGGGTACCCCAGAATAGAGATGGAAGAAGAGAGGAAGAGAGAAGAGGAGGGAGAGAGGTGAGAGAGAGCCATGAGGAGGGTTTGGCCTTTTATGATTTTGGGTAGTGCCATGGCCAGTGGGAGGTAGACAATGACACCGCAGGACTGAAGCAGAGTCCTAATAAAACGCTTGCACAAAGCAGTCATGCTTTCTTGATGAAGATAAAATTAAATTTAAGAGGAAACATAAAGGAAGTAGGAAGTACTTTACAGACAAGTTAACAAATGAACTATGCTTTAAGGCAGATGTGGATAAAGATTTGCATTTACTGTAAAATGTAGTTATACCCAATGGTGCAATGGCTGTTATGGAAGTGACCGACTGACCTATGATTGGCACCGAGGGCCATGCCACAGGAGGGAACCAGTGCCTAGTAATATAAACCTGGTCCAGAACTTGTGACTATGGAGCTATAGGTCCTCACAAGTCTTGGTTGTCAACGTCTCTGGATCTGGAATACTAAAATGAAAGCTGCTGTGCTCTCCTGTGAGGGACTTTCCTGATTGGATCATTTAATGCAGGAAGACTCATCCTACATGTGGGAAGGAACTAAGTTACTGTGGCAGCCCAGATCAAACAGCGTGGGAGAATGAAACTTTGCTTTCTGCCTGCTTGCCTTCATTTCTGCTGCATGTCCACCTAAACTCTTTTGCTACGTTCCTTGCTGATATTGGAACCAGCTTTTGGGGCTTCCAAGAGAGACTGAAAACCACATCTCCAGGTGTCCTCCAGGGCTCAGGTGCCAGACTGGGACTGACTCAGCCTCTGGACTAAGCAGCTTCTGGGTTTTTGGACTCTCTAGTGTGAGACACTATTATTGAACTACCTGGACCATAGGATGTAAATCAATCTAAGCACCGTGTACATGTACTCATTGCACCAGTTCTGCCCTTAGAGAACCCTACCTAATGCAGCTCTAGAGGGGGAACCTAAGCTGTTGCTTTGATAAACGGACCTGTTGTTAAACTGCCTTTTAAGTGCTCATGTTCAGATCTAGACATTACAGCTGCTCTCACTCTCTGTCAGGGAAGTGCTTATAACTGTGGGCGGTGGTTAATCCAGAGTCTCACCACCGATCCAAGTGCTACGAGTAAGTGATGGTATACTGCTGTGTCCTAAACACGACATCTGTATCACCCCCTCCAAGGCTCAGGACATCAAGGAAAAGGGTAGAAAGAATGTAAGTGCTAAAGGATAAGAATGCAGGCCATATTAAAAGGGTACAGTGAGGGACACACTGAAACACACCACAGTTTCCATGGTCAGATGTTTTTTATGTGTTGTTTTATCTTTTAATTTTTTTTTCTTTTGAGAGGGAGTTTGCAAGGGCAGAGGGTGGATATGAGGGGCCGGGGAATGAGTGGGATTGGGGTGCATGATGTGAAACTCACAAAGAGTCAATAAATTTTTTCAAAAAGGATATATGTTGGGCTGGAGAGATAGCTCAGTGGTTAAGAGCACTGGCTGCTCTTCCAAAGGTTCTGAGTTCAATTCCCAGCAACCACATGGTGGTTCACAACCATCTATAATGTGATCTAATGCCCTCTTCTGGTGTACACGTATACATACAGACAGAACATTGTATACATAATAATAAATAAATAAATCTTTTAAAAAATGAATATATGTTATAAAACGACGTAGACATGGCAGGACCATTGCATTCATGAACCTGCAGCAGTGGTGGTTACCTGCCCAAAATCTGAATAAGTTTGGGCTGGTCAAAACCAAATCAGAAATTAGGGGGGGACTAGTGTAGATCCACCTTAAACAGAAGGACCATTGGCAGTAGATGGTTGCTGGGGAAGAGGGTGTCATTTTCTTCAGTGCTGTAGCCATTGAAAAGCGCCCATGCCTCCCACTCATATCTACGCAAGCAACGCTAGTCAAACTTAGCAGCAGGAAAGGGGATGAATTAGAGAGGATAGTATGGAGAGGTGACTAAAATGTATCACATAAGTGTCTAGAACTATCAAAAAATAGTTTCTTTTTAAAATAAAGAAACTTGTCTGATGCAAGGTTGTCAGGACAGAATTAAATAACAAGTGTCTGGCCTAGACGAGCCATCCGTACAGTAACTGTTGAGAAGTTAAAGAGGAAGAATAAGAAACTAGGACAAAAAAACTCTTTTGGAACCCAAATCTCAATTCTACATATACTGCAACAACTTAAGTTGGCTTGCACTTACTTGTGTAGGGATTATAAATTGAGTGTAAACTGCTTTGTAGTTTGAGTCTTTAGATAGGGAAAGGAATGGTAATGTGCCTGCACAGATTCTAACTTAGAGTGGTTACACATTTCAACCTTGACTTTCAAGGCTATATTTACTGTATCACTGCATATCATCTCATTTTGGCTCAGGTGAAAGAGGGTGGTAAATGGGCCCTGGTTCTTTAGTCAGTTGAGAAATGGGATATACTGTAGGGTTCAAGAGTTTCCTCCTCTGACTCTAATAATTGAGACATCCTAGCATAGTAGAGGGCATAGACCATAGCTCTGATCCTTTGCAGCTATGTCTGCAGCTATGTCATCAGCTCTCTGAGCCTTTCTTTTGTGATGTAAAACCTCAGGATGCCAACTCCCCCCGCAGTATGTCTCCAGGATCAGCATGTGTAAAATGTGAGTCAATGAACAATTTCTATAAGTAATGGCTATTTCAGCAGGTTTAATTCAGATATAATTTTTAAATAATCAAAGTATTCAGTTTAAGTGGACAACCTGTTGAGTTTTGACAAGTGCATGTAGTAATGTGACCACTCCTTAATTACGACAATTAGGTCCTCGCTTTACAGAACTATAAGATCACATCTGCTGAGACTATGCAATGTGGTCCTATCAAGCAATGAGAAGTTTTTTACTGGTCTGTGACCTTGAAAGCTGCTGTTAAAAATATAACTCTTGGCTGGGTGTGGTGGCACACACCTTTAATCCCAGCACTCGGGAGGCAGAGGCAGGCGGATCGCTGTGAGTTCAAGGCCAACCTGGACTACAAAGCAAGTCTAGGACAGCCAAGACTACACAGAGAAACCCCGTCTTGAAAAATTAACAAAACAAAAAAATATAACTCTCATACTATCAGTTACAGATAAATAGAGACCTGCCCTCGCCCCTTGGCTCCGGTGACAGATAAGAGAGCTGGCTCCAAGGTCGTGAGAGCAGGAGAGCTATCCCTGCTCCTCACCAGCTGTAGCACTTATGAGAGTGGGTACTGCACCTCTCCTGGGCAGCACAGTAGATCTGACCCTGGGGACAGGGGCACAGGTGTGCCAGCCCAAGGGCATGAGTGAGAGAGCGGAATGGGGGGGGAGAGGGAGGGCACCATTGTCAGATGAAGCATTGGGTGAGCTAGCTTGGGCAGTGCTGGAGAGCTCCCCCTGGCTGTGCAAGAGAGCTGGCAGGCTGACCAACTCAGCTAGCACACAGTCCCAGATCCAGGGCTTTGAGTTGGCCCAACCCAACCTCTGCTTCATCTATGAACTGCTGGAGTGTGTGAAAGAGCCAGTCCTGTAGACCCAAAGCTGCAGGGTCTCCATGACACAGGGAACAACTGGATAGCTGAGAGGAGTCCCAGTGAGGATCCAGTATTGATGATGTAGCAGAAGCCAGAGGCCTCAAACCAGACCAATGACTCATTGTAAAGACCACTTGCAAGTAAAGATGTGTGGACAAAAGTGTGTACTGTGGGGCACATTGTGACATACTAAAGTTTGCACGATGAATTTTTTTTTCTTTTTTAAGGGGAGGTTGTAAGGGTGGAGTGCAGAAATAAAGTGGGATTGGGGTGCGTGATGTGGAATTCACACAGAATCAATAAAAAGTTAAAAAAATAAAAAGAGAAATAAAAACTAGTGAGCAAAAAATAAAATAAAATAAAAATTAGTGAACAAAATTGTACTTAGTGTATTATAATTTAAAACATTAGGAACAGAGGTTGGCTTGCTCTAGTTACTTGTAAAGACACAACAAAGGCTGGCTTAGACAACACTCACCTCTGCTTACAGCATGTCCTCTCTAGAGAAGGGCCATGTTTCTGTGCTGTACTAAACCCTTTCAAAGTCCAATTCCTTCCCAAGATCACATTTTTTTTTTTTTTTTGTATTTTCAAGCCTGTGGAATAGTGCTCTAAGGGTACCTTTGGAACACAATATTTTTCTTTATTTTTTCTTTTTGTATTTTTAATGTATGCATGTGTCCCTGTATATGTGTGTGTTTTCATATTTATGTGAAAGCCTGTGTTTATGTGAGTGCATGCATGTGCATGAGGGTTGTGCACATGTGTGCATGTGTGTGTGTGTGTATGTGTGTGTGTGTGCGTGCATGTGTTCACATATATGAGGGTGGAGGCCTGTCAGAGATGCCAGGCATCTTCCTCCATCCCTGTTCACCTTACCTGATGCAGAATCCCTCCATGAAACTCAGAGCTCATCAATACAATGAGTTCACCAGGCAGTTCATTCCAGTGACTCCCATTCCAAGGCTGGAACTACAGGTGGGCCATCATGCCCAACCGATTATGTGGGCTCTAGGATCCCTAAGCTCTGGTCCTCTTGCTTGTGCTATAAGCCCTTTAATCACTGAGCCATCATCTCCCCAGTCTCCAAACCCTTTGCTTTATATACCAGTTTTCACTGATGCTTGCTTTTTCATCACTCCTTTCCCCTGCTGTGCTGGTCAGCTCACCTTACCAGGTCCCATTGGCTGCATGTATGGTCTCTCCAGCAGCTGATATTTCTTCCATAACATCATTTACGTTTGAGTTTTACATGCAGCCTGATCATCTGCATGTTCATCTTTGAGGGTCAAGTCTCTCTTTTTTGATGACCCCTCCCCCTTGAAATTAATTGGCTTTTATTGCTGGGAGTCAAATGTACAAGCAGAGCCCTGTACTGATTGTGAGGGACCTGGGTGGCAGGTGGACCCTGATGTACATCTATTGCTCACATAGTGTCTGAAGAACCAGCAGCGTCATTGCACTTCAAGTCATTTACAGTTAAAAACTGGAGGAAAAAAAAAAAAAAGACAGCGTTGCCAGCAAGATTTGCTTCACCTGGTTTGTCTAACACATTAGAGCTCCTCATGGTTTGGGCCAGTCATGTGCTTCAACACTGATGCCTAGTTAGTGGTTAAGAGTTAGTGTTACAGGAGCCTCTGGGGCGATGGGCTGGGCTGGCTGGGATCTGAAGACATATCCCAGCCCTTCTCTCAGCTCCAGTCTCTCCTGCAAGGTGGTCTGAAGTTATCAGAGCTATCTGATACCATGCCAGGACTATGTCTTCCCAGACTTTTCTTGGAAGACAAACTTGCCTTTGCCTGGTATCCAGTGTACACATCCTTGGGGTCCACTGGTTGACAGAGGGCACAAGTATCTCTTGATCTTCACCCCAGTCAAAGTGATTACATGTTGATGATATGAAGTGATTTGCTCAAGGTCACATACCTTGATAAGGGTCTCACAGTCGGCCTGTATCAAAGTTTAGACCACAAACCTGGTCTAAGTCTGGAATGGTAATGTTTTTCTACACATAGCTCAACGAAAAATAGTCCAGATGCCTCCTTCCTCCAGTCTTCTCCCAAATAACAGGCTCATCAATCACACCTCAAACTGGAAACTGGTGAGTTGTCAGGATGCATGATTCTCTCCTCCTCTGCTTCGGAGCTGGGCAGTGGTACCCCCTCCTTGTTCTGTTCTGGGGTGTTGGGATGGAACAGGAGGCTGGTGACCTCACCACAGACTATGCCAGTGAGTCAGTAACTGAGCAGTCTCCCAGGCTCCCCGCACCCCGGTCTTTCTTTCTCCTTCTGAGTCACCTAAGCTGGCCAGCCGCCCACACTGTAAACACACAGCAGAGCAGGAAAACAATGTGACAGCTGGTCTGGAAAAGACGTCTCCCTGCTGAGTGGCCCGACAGTCCGTGCGTGCAGGTGGCCGCTTAGAAAACATGCGAGAGGGCGACCATGAACCAGGCCTCTTTGAGGGTCTTCATGGAGATGGGACCACCGAAGCCAAGGAACAAATGGAGGTGACTATCAGAGTGACAGTGGAGGCCTTGGGCCAAGGTCCAGATTCTTAGGACCATTCAGCCATGTGCGCCTCCTTAAATCATGACTCCTGTATGACCACGCTGTTGGGAAGTAAACATTCCTTCTCCCTCCGAGGGGAGACTGCCATGTTCCTTAACAAAATCCAACCCAGCTTGCAAGGTAGCCACAAGCATGAGGAACCTCTCCCTCCTTGTGTGTTTTTTCTTAGGCAGTGTTTCTGTAAGGTAGTGACCGATTGCCTGAAATGCAGATGTCTAGGCTCTTCTCCCAGGTGGCACAGGTCTGGAGGAGCACAGGAGGCAGGCTTGGGCATCTGGACTCACCAAAGCTCCCAGGCTTGCCTGTCCTTGTTGCCCCTGGGGCCAGTGCGTGGTCTCTGCAGGGTGCTGCTTCCCCAACGATGGCATTTAATCAAGTGTGTCCTTTTCCAATAAGGCTGGAACATTTCAGCAAGAGTCCTAAAGGCACCATCATGAAAACCATAATGTAAATAGAAGAGACTAAGATACACGTGCATAGTATTGTTTATAAGAGGTCAAACCCTCACTCTCTTCTTGAGCGTGGGCTCCTAAAGGCTGCCAGTCTAGCTGGACTCCAGCCTGTCATGGCATAAGACACCTTTGTCCTGAGTGTGTACCTCTACAGTGCTGTTACTCCAGCTGGACTCCAGCCTGTCCACACACCAGACAGTTTAGGACATTATTGCTTCATTTATTTATTGTGTGTGGGTGCATAAGGGCACACATGAGTGCACGTGGTGTTTTGGTATGAGCAGAGTCAGAGGAGCGCTTATAAGACAGTCTTTTCCTTCTACTTTGTGGGTTCTGGGAAGGAACTCAGGTCATCAGGCTTGGTGGCACATGTCTCTACCCTCTGAACTATCTTGATACTTGAGCCCATAAGATGCTTTCCCCCCCTATAGAATGTAGAGCTATATTACCAAATTCCAGTATGTGGCACAAGGGGAAGGAAATATTTTATGTGCTATGAAGAGATTTTTACAATGCTGTAGACAGAAACAAAAGGAAACATACACAAAACAGCAAGTATACTATGGGCATTTACCCCAGAAAAAGAAAAACTTACATCCACACACACAGACTGGGAGCATACACAGGTTTAAGAGGAAGGGGTCTCAGTTCTTAGAGGGGAAGTAGACATGAATGCATACCCCTAACCAGGATGCTGTCTCCATAATATACTTTAAAAAATCATTCAAGTGGATATGCCTTTCCCACAGGGAGACCTGAGCTAAAGTCAACAGTTCTATTATCTAAATAAGGATTCATAGCTTAGAGGCCATTGCAGATGGATCCTTCCCTCATAGTCAGCCTTGCAGACGCATCTCCCTTTCCCTTGGACATATTTGAAATGGAAACATTACAGCTGCCTTTCCTTATGGTTTAAATATCATATAAAAAGGTAGACACCAGGACTTTGTGGATTTGCATGGTCCCTATTTGCATGGTAGAGGTTGCACAACCAGTTTCACACACAGCCACGAAAAATAATCTCCCAGAACTGTATCATAGTCAAACTGGACCATCCTTCTTCACATGGCAGGCATTACAGATCCTAACACTTCTCTCAAATGGAGCCCCATGCCCACAACACATTGCCTTCATGGTAGGCGGTGCTCTTCCAGTGTCCTCACTGCTCTTTCTTACTCTCATCTACAGGGTGAGCTCTTTTACTCTCAGTTAATCCCTCCCCTACTGCTACAGTGACTAGACACCCACTTGACTTTTGATGGACAAAGCTGGAGGAGATGGAAAAGATGAGCAGAAGTAACAAATTACTTAAAGGCACAGTGATGGAGCTCAAAGAGCTTGCGACAGAGGACAGGAATGAATGCCGAAGGACGACAAAATGTTGCCCTCAAGTGGAGTTCTTGGGGGGGGGGGACAGGGGGTAAAAGATGAGCTGGAAATGTCGGCAGCAGATTCATCCCATTGAAGCTATCACACCTTAGCCAATCACACAAAGAAAGGGATCAGAAGGAAGGCAGCAAACACCATCTGGCTGCTCTTCATGGTTACTTAGGATGCTGCTTTTTGGATGGATGGTTGTAAGGGGGTTGCAGCTGCTTGAGGCCGGCTACTTTAAGACACTGATGGACAGTCACTGTGTACAAAGGCCTCCTAGGAACACCGACGGGCTGTGCTTTATTGTTTTTTTCCTCTGACTTGTCATATTTTTGTACCTAAATCCTACACACAGAGCATATGATCAAAAAAGGGTCCTGACCCAGTTGAACTGCCCTGAAAAGGGTGGAGCTATTTCAGGAGATTCACGTGCCCCTCTCTTTGACTATCACATTATTTAAATAATGGTCCACCAAAGAATTAAGTTTCCCCTGTTGGGAAAGGGACAGTAGGACACCTGATGCCAGCCAGAGGAGGAACATGCCTCTTAGGAAATTATTTAACACAGTTCAGATGACTTATGAGACCATCTTGCAAGACAGACCTGAGCTGAGACAATGTTGTGCAGAGACGGGCAGGACTTCACCTTGGCAGTGACTGCCTGATGACTCATGTTTCTTGCCCTCTATCTAACTTGAGTCTCATCCCAGGACACTGAAGACGGACTTCCGGGCCACTGGCCATCCTTATGTGCTCCTTTCCCAATGTGCCAAACTGAATAAGTCTCCCTCCTGCGCTTTTCACTATTACTCTTCTCTTTAACCTGCCTATTGGGGATGGGCTGCTGAACTTAGCTCATTGAGGTTGCCAGAGCTCAAGATTTACCCTTATGACTCTGGTTACAAAACCTCAGACAGAAACAAGGCAAAATGCCTCAGCCTGGCAGGCACCTCATATGGCTTTGCATAAAAAGGTGGCCTCTTAACCTATAAAAGGAACAAATTTCTTAAAGTATTAGCAAATATTGAAGCCATTCTGAAACTATTGACCTTTGTCAGGTACTAACTCATCTTTGGTTTGGGTGACCCCTCTGTTTAGGGCATGACTCTCCTGCTGCAATCTGCCAAGTATCTCCCAGACATTTATCCAATATAATAATAAAAAATTACTGCAGTTAATAAAATGAGAAAGGAACTCATGCAAATGGTTAGGGCACACAAAATTCAAACAGGCAGAGAAGGGGCAAAATTTCTATATCTGGCAGATACCTGCTAAGGATTTTCATTCATGTGAATATATATATATATATGTATATGTATATATAATAGATTTTGATCATATTTAACCCCTTACACACTTTTTTGTTCCCTCCTACACTTGCTGATTCCCCTCCTTTTCCCAACCAGTCCCTTACATTGATATTTTCTGTCTTCTTCTCCCTCTTTCTCTTCTTTCTTTTTTATTATTATTCCTTCCTTCACATCTTCCTTTTGTGTCCCATTGAGTTAATGAGTTACAAGAATGTGAGCACCTTACTGATGTTTCTACAACTGAAAAAAGTCTCTCTTTCCTCAAGAAACCATTAACTACATACACTTGAGTCCTTAGGGAAGACTGAGGCCTCATGATTCCTTTCATGACATGGTACTGATGGATTCACCTTTGAGCAGTCTTGTACTGATAATCACACTGCTGAGATTTCAATAGTACGATGGTCATGTCAAGCCAGAAAGAACATGCTCCACATTATTTGATTCCCATGATGTTCTGTGAGCCTTGGAGATGGTGTTAAATATTCTAAGTAAAGTCTCTGCCAATAATCACTTGCCCCTATGTGTGAGAGGGAGGGCTCAGCTGTGAAGAACACTTGCTGCTCTTCCGAGGACCCAGGTTCAATTCTTACTGCTCACACGGTGACTCACAACTGTCTGGTGTGACTCCAGTTCCATCTTTTGGTGTTTGCAGGCACCAGATGTGCACATAGCACAGATGTACATGCAGGCAAAACACCCATACACCTTAAAAATTAAAAATAAAAAAAAATAAACCTCTTTGACAAAAGATGAAACATCATTGGCTTATGGGTATAAAAACATTTAGAAGACAAACAGGCACATGTCCAGTTAGCAAAACAACACCACTTCATCCAACTAGGGCCCATGAATTTTCAAGCTACAGGCTTTGAGTAGGTACCAGATGTGAGTTTCCTCCTGTGGAATGGACCCCATGTCCAAGTGGAAGATGGTCGGTTACTTCCAATGATAGACTTACCACTACTGCACAGGCCGACATGTCAGTAGTTTAGGTTCCATAGATGAGTAAGGCTGTTGATGGCAGTTCTCCTGAGCAGCCTGATCAGCACCTTCCAGCACTGAGGGCTAGCCTTGCTAAGAGCATCCTACACACTCTCAAGCCTGGATTTGTACCCACATCTGACTTTCAAGTCTACTTCTGCCATTATTACTAACAAACTTTTCAAGGGGAAGAATGCTATTTTTCAGCCTGACACAGCAGATTGGGCTGGGAGTGGGGATTCATTAAAGTCAATTTGATTTAGAGAGAGAATATACTGCTCATTTGGAAAATACAGTTCCTCCAATCCCCTAACCATCAAAGTCTCCGATCTCAGCATGGGAGAAACCCATTAGAATTCAATCTTGTAGTGCTAAAGTGGTCTGATGAGAGTTCCTCTACTGGGCCATTTACTCTCGATAAAATGGAAGTCCTCTATGGAAGCTGGGGGTGGGTGGGTATGGGTATAAAAGTTAGAGCAAAGGTGTTCCATAGATCAAACCCAAACCCCAAGTGGAGTGTTCTATTTACTCAATTAGCTGGCTCTGAAAAGCCCACACTCTCCATTGTCTCATTTTGGGCCACCTGTTTTCCTTTTAGTCTAAGATCTCAAAGCTCTTCTTGGGGAAAAAATTTCTGCTTAAATCATAGCAGAAGAAAAAGTTTAAGTTTTTAAATTAAGACATCCACTTACTATTGGAAGTGGTAAGGGTTAGGACCTAAAGAATAGTGTTGTCAGTTGCTCTGAGCTATATGCATCTGCCAAGAGTCCTTAAGGAACTCAGCTACTCACAGTGTTTGAAAGAGCATTGCCCTTGGTCACTAGTACCCAGGTATTTGTACTTCTTCATCTACTGCAAGAGGAAAGAGTTCTCTCTGCTGGGAATCATTTGTTCTATAAACCAGTAGGCTCCTGGCTTGGTTCCATGGTTTTGTCTTTTAACTCAAGACCACAGGTCAGGGGCCTCACAGCTCAGCTCACACCTTACTTGCTCTAAATCAATAGAGCAACTCCTGGAGACATCAATGAAGTGCCACAGAATTCCCTCATTTTAATCATTATTTCATATGGTTATGGTGCTTCCTCTACATTGGCAGGAACTGTTCTGGGGATAAAATTGGAAAAAGCTGGCCAATCCCTGCTTATATAAAGCTCGGTGTGGGGAAAAGAGAGTCTAGTGATCCACAGATCCATAGCCAAGCCATGTTAGACAGCCTAAGTGCAGGATGGGATGAATAAAGACGTCATTAGAGAGATGGCCCAACATTACGTATGTATATACTCTTACAGAGGACTGAGGTGCACTTCCCAGCACTCACACTAGACAACTCACAACCACCTATCACTCCACCTCCAGGGGATCCAATGCCTTCTGCTGGCCTCTGTGAGTGCCTGCATGCATGCAAGAGCGCGCGCGTGCGCGCGCGTGCACACACACACACACACACACACACACACACACACACACACCCCTCAAACATAGCAATACATGTTTCTCTTTTTTAGGAATAAAGAGCATCCGTCCTGGGTAGTCTGGAGGCCTTCTGCACTGGTTCATATTTGAGCAGAAGCAGAGGGGAGCAAGGGGCAAGCCATGTAGAGTCTGGAGGAAACACCTGGTGACCATAAGGAATGTCAAGGGCAAAAGGTCTTACAGGATGATTACATAACTCCTGTCATGCTGTCACCAGGTTACATAATCAGCCTGGTCCCATTGGCACAGCAGAAAATGACACAGCCCCCCTTTTTTTGTCCCTTCCTTCATTTTCTACCTTTTCTCCCCCCCCCCCCTTTCCTCCTTTCTTCCTCTTGGTCCAAACTTTTGCTTATCAGGTTAGCCACATCAAGCTCGCTGAAGGAAACAGAATAAACCTCAGTGCTTCTGTGGCAGGACAAGTCTCTCTCTTCTGGATCTTATCATTCCCAGGACTCAAGAGACAGAAGAATAGCTTTAACTGCAAGAGAGAAGCAAACATTCACTTAGAGCAATAAAGTTCATGATGTTCTGGCAGGAGCTGTTGGTAGACACTGTTCTAGGATAGTTGTGAGAAGCTTTCCTACCCCATGGCTAGAAAGAGCAGAGGATAGCTCAGATGGGTATCCAGGGGGTCAGAAAGGAAGTTGTCCCAGAAAGATCATGTTCTCTGTCTCTATCTCTCTGTCTCTGTCTCTCTGTGTATGTCTCTGTCTCTGTCTCTCTGTCTCTGTCTCTCTGTCTCTATCTCTGTCTATCTCTGTCTCTCTGTCTTTGTCTCTCTGTCTCTATCTCTCTGTCTCTCTGTGTCTGTCTCTCTCATACACACACACACACACACACACACACACACACACACACACACAGCCCTTTATTACTCCAATGTGGGTAGGATTATAATTTTGGGAGCCAAAGTATTGAACTCTAAATTGGAAATTTCTGTGCACTTGCTTGACTCACGATACATTTATGAGTTTATTGCCTATTACCTTAGTATTACTGAGGTTAGATCAGAGTCTGTTCTTTTAAGATCACTTCTGTTCAGACCTGGGGCTAGCCCAGCAGTACAGTGTGTACCTAGAGTGCTCACAGCCCTGGGTTTGATCCCCAGAATCGCCAAAGGAAAAGTAAACCACACTTTTCGGTTTATGTAAGCAAATCAATGCAGAAGTTGGCATAGTTATTTCCCCAGAATAGAATTTTAGGAGAACTCTTTGTTATTTTGCTTCTGTCTCTGGCTGTAGCCACCTTTCCCCACCTCAAACATCCCATCTGTTCCTTTAAATGCACCAACTCCCTCAACATTAGTTAAAAATACAACACCATTGTTGCTCTTCAGCACACGGAAAACTAAAATAGCCTCGTCATCTGGCTAATGATACAGTAAGAGCTTCAGAGGGGCACCATGCTACACCTTGATTACCTAATTGGGTGCCAGTAAATCGACCTGCGAAACTTACATCTTTACTTCCCCTGTCGGCCTCCCCGCTATTCGCCCAGACAGAAACCACTGCACGGTCCTTAGTTTCTCATTAAAAAATGAGTGAGAATTCCCAGGTGGGACATTTATCTAGGGCCTTTCCTGCAATGTTAACAGAGAGCTATCAGGCCAAGAGCTGAGATAACTTTTGTTAACCTTAGACAGAGTGGCTTCCCATGTTGTCTGGCTGCGTGGCGTAGACTCATGAAGCACTGAGGGTCAGCATAGCTCACCTATGCCTTGCGTGCTTGCTTACCATTTCTTTCAGTCTTATCTCCACGATGCTAAATTACCCACATTCTCACTATCTTAGTTCCCACGCTATTTATTCATCAAGGATGCCCATTAGTCAGCTCCCTACCACTGTGACAAAATGGCTGAGATGAACAACTTTAGGGATGAAAAGTTTATGTTGGCTCATGGTTTCAGAGGCTCGGTCCTCAACCACCTGGTCCATCACTGTGGGCCTGGAGTGAGGCTGAACATTATGGCAGAGAGTAGATAGTGGGACGACACTGTTCTCATGGTATCTAGAAAGCACAGAGATGGAGAGCAGGAGAGGCATTGAGGACAACATCCATCCTTTAAAAGCTCAGTAACTCACTCCCTTTGACTGGGCCCCGCCTCCTCCTTCCTCTGAACGAGGCCTTCATGTTGTGTATACACAAGGGGATAAGCTGATTGTTCGGGTTGGAGCCTTATGACTCACCAGCTGGAGGCTGAGTTGTCAACACTTGAGTCTTGAGCCTTTGCGGAGGACCCTTCATAGCCAAACCACAGCAGAGGCCTCTGTCCTGAGTGTCCCATGTGGTGCTCAGTTTGCAGCTACACCTGGTCCTCTGACTTAAGATTCTGTTCTCTTCTGCAGGTCCTCAGTGGCATCTGAGAAAGAAAGAATCACTGTCCAGGCACAAGCCTGCTCACAGTTTACCAATCCCAAGCGGTCAGCCCTAAACACATAGGAACAACCCTA
This sequence comes from Acomys percivali, assembly GCA_907169655.1. Taxonomy (NCBI): domain Eukaryota; kingdom Metazoa; phylum Chordata; class Mammalia; order Rodentia; family Muridae; genus Acomys; species Acomys percivali. Next base: position 68,806,180 of record OU015751.1, on the reverse strand, counting down.
AGTGAACCCAGGAGATTGGATGTGTGTGTGTACATGAACACATGTATACATGTATGTGAATGAAAAAATGAGTAACCCAGAAGAGGTCATGAATTTGATAGAAAAGGATAAGGGAGGAATTGGAGGAGTAGGGGTAGAAATGATGTAAATACAGGATTCATGTATGAATTCTGTAATTAAATTAAGATTCTGTGCTCTAGACAATAGTCACTGGTCAACTGGTTGCTGGAAAGATCCTTTGGGGAAAATGGAATACTACTGTCCAGCTTCCTGGGCCTGGTCCATCCTCTGATGTGATTCTGGAGACTCTTTCTATATCTGTGCGAGGGGATATAGCTGCCCCACGAATGGTGTCTCTGCCACTGGGCCCCTTCCCCCAGGGGAAGCATCGGAGCATCTCCATGCCTTTCTCTTTTAAACTGTAGTGCTCTGGACTGTCCATCCTCATAGCACACTCCTACAACATCTCAGGCCACTGAGAATTACTTTTGACATGGTGGGTGCTACTGACAGGAACTTATAGAGGCCTAAAACATGTTGTAAGTATTAGGTTTTGGGATATGGACCAATCGCATAGATGAAGAGAACTCAGCAATGGAGAGGGAGGGAATGGGCTTCACACTCAGCAATGGAGAGGGAGGGAATGGGCTTCACACTCATCAATGGAGAGGGAGGGAATGGGCTTCACAGCATTGCAGGGGGAGGGAAAGGGCTTCACACTCAGCATTGCAGGGGGAGGGAAAGGGCTTCACACTCCTCTAGGAGCTCGACTGTTAAACTCATATACTCTCTTAGAACTCTGAAGATTTCCAAGGGAAAACCTCAGCAGGTCCAGATTAGCTTGTACCCTAGTGAAGCTCCCAGACAGGATGTCCTACTGGGCTCAGAGATCTCCCAAGATAACTCCAGCCCTAGGACCCATCACAGACCAACCTAACCATCTTAGATACAACCTTGAGACCAGAGCTGAGGGGATCAAGACATGCTTCAAAGGGCTCCTGAGACACACGCTTTTCAGTCCAAAGCTGGGTAAATTCTGAGCAGATCCCATGAAGTGATCACTTGTGCAGAGACCATCCTTATATAAGCAGGAAGCGTAGATGTCACCTTCCCATTCACAGAGCTCTATCAGCTGCCAGGAGGTGACAACCTGAAACAGATGTGGAAGGCTGTGTGATCACTCTGCATGCTGATACACGTTTCAGTAAAACAAGTAGGGTATCTTCTGCACATGGTTAGGATTCAATCAGTGCCATTCCAAAATTAGTCTTAATTGATGGAATTTTATGTAATTATGATAACTATCTCTAAAATAAGTGATTAACTGTTTCAATTAAAAAAGAAGGTTCTGAAAACAAACCTCTGAGGAATTATAAATATTCTCTAAGATATTTGGCCAATTAAAAGCTCCTCGAATCTTGTTTTTACATTTTTTGCCAACAATGGTTGCTTAGCAACCGTCAGCTGGATCTTCTCTCTCATCAGTTTCATCTCCAACCTTTGCTCCTGCAGACTAGAGGGAAGAAAGCCTGGGGCTCTATGACGGCCTCCACTTCTCAGTCACAAGCAGGGTGAGGCTTTGAAATGTAACAGACCTGGTTGCTTGCAGTTTATACATAAAAAAAAAAATATGTTTCTGAAAGACAGCGAGTTAGAATGGTGCCTTAAATCATCAAGGCCCAGGGAACCATACAAGAGGTGAATATAGCTCCTCTCTGAAGGAAAGCTCCTTCCACGGGTATGAATGTACCAAATCTCGACCCGCCTATGAGCTGGTGGGGGTGGCACTGCTAAGATTATCCCTGTGCCATGATTAGACTAAGAATGGACCCATAGGCTCATACAGGTGTGGCTTTGTTGGACGAAGTTTGTCACTGGGGGTGGGGGGGGCTCAAAAGTCTGTGCCAGGCCCACTTTCTCTCTTCCTGCTGCCCACAGAGCAGGATGCCGACCTCTCAGCTACTTCCCCAGTACCTTGTCTGACTGCCTGCTCCTGGTCACAATGGACACAAATCTCTGAAACCATATGCAAGACCTGGTTTAAATGCTTTCGAAGAGATGCATTGGTTGTGGTGTCTCTTCACAGCAATAGAGCAACGACTAAGACAGTCCAGCTCAGGGAAACAGCTTTTGGGTGGAGCGAGGAGGGCAAGATGGAGTTAGGGAGGCCATAGACGTAAATGCCACAGTAAGACGCTGTCTCTGGAGTTTAGCATCATGTCCTAGTCTTTTCTGAGGACTTCGACAGTAAGACTAAACCTATTTTCCTCAGGTGCGGACTTCCCGGAACTCCACTTCTCAGTCTGTTCCCTGGGTGTGGCACATGGGCCTCTTTGTGTTGCCTCCTTATGCCTTGTATCGTTACCCTCACTGCCTAGCTTGGCCTATTCCAAGTCAGAGCTGCCGCGCCACCCCGCTGGCTTGTTTGTGAATTCCTATCCTCTAACGGACTCCCTCCACGTGTCTTTTGGCTTCGGTCCATGAACTTCTTAGGCACCACTACATCTGAAAGCCAAAGAATTACCTTGTCATGATGTTACTGCTAGAGCAAGGCAATCATGTAGTCCAAAGCTGCTGATGTCATCAAAGCAAAGAGAAAGAGGGAGTCTAGGGGTAAAGCACAGTGGCTGACTTGTCTGGCATGCAGTGGCCCCTGGGTTTGATCCCAGTGCCACAAAGAAGGGGGAACTGGGGCGCTGGCAAACATATATGAAGAAAATTATCTGACAAGGCATAGAAAAGGACCCAAATCTACAGATCAAGAAGGGAAGCCTGGAACAGGTGTTCCCCCTCCCCCTCAGCAGAAGCTCCCTCTCGATAGCTCAGTCTTGACCTGTGCAGAACTGTAAAGTATTAACTGTCTGTTTATGATACTGTTAGGACAGCCCTTGACATTTATGTAACTTAGGCTCCAAAAATACAGCTCTACTTTCTTTTTTTCCCCCTGTTTTTTGTTTTTTGTTTTTTTTTGTTTTTTTCAGCTCTACTTTCATATCCAAATCTATGAGGATTGCTTCCGAGTCAGGTAGCAGTCAGACACTGGAAGACATTTGAGATTCAACATTTGAAAAAGCACTGGAGAGAGTGTTGGTAGAAATATCACCCTAAAGGAGGCGCTGGAGAAGGCTTGGAAGGAAAAGAGGCTGGAGAGAAAATGGCTATTGTTTCAGAGAATGTATTTTGCACTATGAACAGAATGTTACTATAACTAGCAATGTTTTTTTTTTTAAACGGGCCCACCAGGTTTTTATACACTTCAATGGAAGTGACACCAAAGTAGGAGAGGGGATGTTGCTGAGGTGTTACAGATAGACAGTAGGAAGCCCAGCATTTGGGAGATGGGCCCTGATCAACAAGTAGGCAAGCCTCAACTACAAACAGTTCAAGACCAGCCTAAAATATATGAGCCCCTATCTCAAAGAGAAAAAAGAAAGAAGCGGGGGGGGAGGACATGCGATGTTCCAGTTTGGAAGCCTCCATATCCATTCCTGTATCCCAATCCAGTGGCTGCCAAAGACAGAAAGGGTTGAGGAGGGTACTTGGTCATGAGAACACTGCTGTGGCTGGCCAGCAGATGGACTGGGGTTTCACTTCTTCACAATCTGAATGACGTCTTCATCTTCCAATGTATGGTCTTTACCCACTTTCTGAGGATTATGTTTCACAGAGAGACCCCAGACCAGGGCATATTTAAACTCTTTGATAAGGTTTTTGTGGATCTTCATGCAGAAGTCTTCCGCCGTGGTCCTGGAGTAGGGCAGTACCACTGGAGACGTGTATCTGGTAACTGGCCTTTGGGTTTGGTATAAATTCTCACTAGTTTCAGATAGTCCCAGATCTTCTCCAAGAGGTCATCAAAATTCCAGCGATGATGAGCAGAAATGGGTACGCAGTGAGGCACCTTATAGATAATATCCAACTCCTCAATGGAGATCTGATCAATCTTATTTAATACATAGATACAGGGGATATAAACTCTGTTTCCTTCTACCACGTCAATGAGATCACCTGCTGTGGCATCACTGCGCAAAGTCACATCAGCATTATGAATTTTGTATTCAGCCAGAATGCTCTTCACCATTTCAGCATCTAGTTCACTCTGAGAGGAAGTGGCTGTGAGATTAATGCCTCCCTTGTCTTTCTTCTTAAAGCCAATATTGGGGGGTTTGCTGTTCAAGCGAATCCCAAAGCCTTCCAACTCATTTTCAATTATCTTCTTATGTCCCAAGGGTTTTAGGACATCCAGAACAATCAAGATCAAATTACATGTGCGGGCCACTGCAATGACTTGACGACCAGAGGCAGAGGTGCAGTCATTCCTGAAATGTGTTGTGGAAGATCCTACTGTCTGATAGTTTGAATGTCTGTGCCCAGGAGATGGTCACAGTTTCTAGAATGTTCATACCAGCTGAAACACTGCCATCCTGGACCTCAAGGGAGAGAGGTGAGATGGAAGGAAGTGTAGAGGCCAGTGGGGTTGCCACTGCTGCTCTGAAGCCAGGAGACACTGGTCCAAAGGCAGAGAGCCATCTCCTTCCTGAAAGCCTAGGATGAGCCAGGTGCTAAATTAGCACACTGTGGACCAATCCCTCTGAGCACAAAAACTGGGCAGAAACTTTCTCTTAGAGTTGTACACACAATACATTTCTGATATAGAAATAGTACATGTTTTATATAACTTAATATGCAAGGAAGCCTTGAAGATGTTTCAATATACTCACCTCAGCAGCTTGAAGATTAAGTGAATTGCCTAAGATTTTATGACTGGAAAATTAAAAATTCAGGCTTTAAGACCACACCTAATGCCAAGCTCTTTTGAGTTCAGAAAAAGGTACTAGAACTGTGGCTGTGTAATAACAACAAAGAGGATAAACAAAACTCACCCACTGGACTAAAAACTAAAGTAATAAAGTTTAACTGGTGCTCATATCACAAAACGTGTGTATGCGTATGTGTGTCTCAAGTTTGAGGCACAAAACTACAGGACTAAGCGTTGAACAGTCCTTCCAACACAGGTGGGTTTTCATCTATGTGCTGTAAAAGCAACTTTTATATTTCTGATGCAATTATCATCTTGAGGGCTTACTGCCCGCCTCCCTGTCTGCTAACCTAGACCTAGTTCTGGAAGCTTCTGGCTTCCATGCAATCTAACCTAGGCCTAGAATGTCTTCAGCATTGAAAGTTACTGTTGAATAAGCTCACTCACTCTTGTTCTTTCTGAACTCTGGATGGTTTGACTCAGCAGCTCTGGCTCAAACTCCTCTCCTAGCTGACTGATTCAATCTGGCTTCTCTCTTGGCCTCTGACTGAATTGCTCGGCCTGGCCTCAAACTAACTCTAGCAATCTATTTTAATTTTCTGGCTCCTTCTCATTCTCTGGCTCATTCTGTCTTCATCTGTGTCTAGTTTGTTCTGTCTTCATCCTCTCTCTGTAAAATTCTCCTGGTAAAAAATACCTCTTCATGCTGTGAACTGAACTGCCAGGAACTCAATTCTACTGTGCTGCCTCTCACTCAGGGACTCACTCAACTGCCTGAAGAGCACCAACTAGAATTCAGAGATCTGATGCCTCTGTCTCCTGAGTGTTGGGATTAAAAGTGTGTATCAGCACACCTAGACCTAAGCTTTTCTTTACCTGAAACTTGCTCTATACCTGGCTGTCCTTGTACTCAGAGATCTGCTTGCCTCTGTCACCTGGGATTGAAGGCGTGTCTGTATGTCAGCCTGATCACACAGACTAAAAGGTCTTTGGATATGACCTCTTGCCAGAGCAGCCATGTTCTGAATTAAAATTGCCCCACAATGTGTCTATTTACAATAGATCTCATTACGTTGTTTTATTCTCTTAGGTTGTAGCTATCTGTAATCAGCTGTGGCCTAAAAAAGGAAGAGAGAGAAAGTTCCAGAAGTAAGTAATTCTTGTTTTATAGTTCACATCATTCTGGGTAAAATGATGAGATTTCAAAATACCGTACTCTAAGCCATCCAAGATGTAATTTATCCCTTTGCCCAGGCAATCTGTGCTGTATGTGTTATCTTCCTGTCAATCCTAGTAGCCTTTTAAGTTGTCAGATTGCACGTGGCAGGAGCACAATGCTTACGCTAAACAACCCTATTTTATTTAATAATAACCCCAAAGCACAAAAATATTGGTACTGCAAATTCAGATATGTCAAAGAGAACACACAAAGAGTCTATGTTAAATAAAAAAAACCCACATCAACTTAATAAGGAAATTAAAAAAACATAGCCTGAGATTACCAAGATCTATAGTACTATAAGTAAGTTATTTTTCTACAGCACATACTTTTTTCTATCTTAATATTTATTTTTGCTCCCTGCCTAATTTATAAATTAAATTTGACCATGAATATTAGAAAAAGCATCAAATATTTATAGGCAGAATTTAGAGCTACCCATGATTTCCGAATCCATTTGGGGCCTTGGAATATTTTCCTCCAGATAACGGGGAGAACTAGGTGTGGAATCTACATCTCAGTTGAGGTCCTTACTAACGTTTGCACTTTTGGATGCGTGTGTTTTTAGAAGTTTAATGTGTAAAGCTGCAAGACCAAATGTGCAGTAGTCCTTCTAGAAAGTGTGTGTGTGTGTGTGTGTGTGTGTTTGTATCTTTTCATATTCATAAGCATTTCTATGTGCAGCTGTATACGTAGAACAAGTAACAAACCGCTTAGCACTGGGTAGCACCCAACTCTCAGTCCCCCTGCTAGCTAAATGCTGCTATAATCTTAGCCAAAGGTGCTCAGGGAAATGTCTCTTTTTCATTTGCTGTCGGGCTACCACCTGTGTGCCATCTGCATTTGAAGTGGCTTCTTCCTCGTGCCGAGATGTGAATTCTATTTTAGAGAGTTCTCAAGTCTCTTGGTGGCAATGATTCCTAAAGTTCATTCCTTCAGCCTTCATTGCATGCTAGGACTTAAGAAGAATGCCAGATGTAACTGCTTACGACCTAAGAGATGTTTCTATTTAAATGACATTCCATCTTGTTGTCTTGTTCTTTTGAGCATTTTATTCTAACATGTTCTGTGTTGCTCTGTGTACAATAATGGGGAGAATTTTATAGCCTCATGGCCCTTGGATTAGAGGCAAACTCCAGACCAATGCTCAAATTTAAAATGTCTTTAGCATAACATTAAAATATGTCTTTAGCATAACATAGCATATGAAATCTCAGGATTTTATAGTATTTCCTGATTTACTTCATTAAATGTCTTTTTTTTTTTGTGCATACAGAAACACATCACACTTTATACACATCATGTCCGTTTCTATGTAGGCTTCATTTAGATAAAAACAGGTAAAAGCTTCTGGGAATTGAAGAGCTAATCTTGGAATTTTTAATGAATTGTATCAATCATTATTGTGCATGGTGTGCATGGTGCCCCAGGGTGTGTGCTAAGGCTGGAGGGGAACACTGTGGAGTCAGTGCTCTGCTTCCTGGGACCCCAGGTCACCAGGCTTGCATGTCAAGTGTGTGCCACAGAGCACTGGGCAGCACTGTTTCCATGATGATTTCTTTGTTTTATGAATAGATGGTGAAAGGGCTCTCTTTTGCCTCTGTCTTTCAGTTCCAGGCCACTTGTAGGTTTTTAAAAATCAACAGAGGCTCCCCATGAAGGAGTCTCTGCAGGCCCACTGTTCTAGTGGAGACTGTGTGATCACTCTAGGCAGTCTCCATAGCTGTGCTCGCCATGGCTCTCTGCTGACCTGTAAGACACTTGGCACATAGCACACACTTAATGAGCAGTGAGAACTTAGCATCCTCCTGATTGTAAAAAGCTGGCAGTACTGACACTGTCATAAGCCTGGATTAGAAACTCAGGAATTCCATTCAGCTGACACCAGAAAAAGGAAATATGTGTGTTGTGCTTAAAATGATGTGTGCGTCACAATCATATGTATCTGGGTAGGAGGGGACTTCCGTTGACCAAGTGTTAACCAGAGCAGGTCTGCGCTCACCCACGATTGCACACATCTGCTACTGGGGAACAGTTCTCCCAGCTCTCCCTCTTCCCTCTGCACTTCAAACTCTTCCTTCTCCGTTGTCCACCTGCAAGTCCTGGGTGCCGGCTGTATGCAGTCTTCTACCAGGCACCTTCCTGTCACGGCGATCAAACCACCCGTCCATCCTTGTCTGTACTTTGATTTTAGACACTGAGCTTCACATCCTGAAACGAGCAGCGTTCTGGTTCTTAAGCTGCTCACTTAGTGGTGATGTCTAGAAGTGGAGGCCCCCGGGAGCTGTTATCATCTCTGCTGTGCCCTAGGCAATGTGCAAGCTTCCCCTAGAACAGAGAACCATAAAAGTACTGAGAGACGGCTCAGCAGCCGCGGGAACACGCTGCATCCACAGAGGACCAAGCACCCACGTCAGGTAGCGCACAACTGCCTGTAACTCCAGCTTTAGGGCATCCAACACCTCTGGCTTCAATGGACACTGCACTCTGTGCACATGTGTGTGCGCACACACACACACATGAGATTAAAAATAATAAAAATAAGTATTTCTAACATATTAAATTATATCCCTCCCCACCACAAGGATTTGTATACAGATACTGGTTGATGATAGAGGAAGAGACCTTTGCTTTGCTGGAGAAATCACTGGTGAGGGGTACATTTTCCTATAAACACTTTTGCTTACAATCGACATCACTGGGTCACAAAATCAAAAGAACAAACAAAGCAAAGAACTCCAGGAAAGTAGAAGTCAGGCTAGTTGAGAAGAAGGAAAGGTGACTGAAATAAATCATGTATGTGTATGACATAAGTGACATAATAAAATCTACTCCTGTATTTAATTAATATATGATTAGGTGTGTTAAAAGTACCTGGTGAAGTTAATCATGTTCAACAAGTAATTCCTTCAATATTGTAGATATTAGAAACTTACTAGAAGGTAGAAATAAATACATAATTTGTTCAATGAAACTTTAATTTCAATGACACTTATGCAATATGCACATGCCTACGTATATACACATGTATGTCATTTTAATGGGTCAAATTTCCTGACATTTCACCTTTTCGTTACCTACAGAACCAATACTTTTAAAAAGCATTTTTGGTTTTTCAAATTGTGTGTGTACATGTCTCTGTGTATGTGTCTGTGTAGGGGGGGGCGTACATGCATATGAGTGCAGGTGCCCACAGAGGCCAGAAGAGAACATTAGATTCTTTGGAGCTGGAATTGCAGGTGATTGCTGGCTGCCCAACATGGGTGCTGAGAATTGAACTCAGGTCTTCTGCAGGAACAGCACACACCCTCAACCATTTGTATACCTAGACTTCATTTAGGCACCATTCACATGAGTTAAAGCTCTAGGTACAAAAATGCTTACATAACCATCTTTCTCTGATTCCTTATCACAGTTAAAACAACCCATTCTCCTAAAACAAGCTATTTCCTCCCAGGGACTACACAGGGCTCTTTAAGAACTGTATTTATGCTTTCACGTTCCCAGGGTAGCAGTTAGTTATTTTCCGTATCAAGATACTAAGTGGAAGCTCAGAATAATTATCAAAGCCTACCAGATGGTTTTGTGTGGGCATGTTTTGGAATGCATAAATAATCTAGGACCTTGATAAAACATGTCCAAAAAGCTTCTGATTCATAGAGATGTAATCAATTATATTAAAAGAAAACGTCAGTTATGTTAACGAGAATCTGAAATGAATTTTGTTAATTAAGTTTAGAAACAATTGTTTAAATCTAACATTCTGACTTCTAAGATAGTGTTCAAATGTCTAAAACTAATTTGGATTAGTTTTGTTTATGTTTAAGTTTTCCATAAGATGAGCATTCCGTATAATTTAGTTCAAATAACGCTTGGTGAACTTGAAATGTGTGGTAGGTATGGGCTGTAGAAGCAGAGAGTTCAGTGGCAATTTAGACTGTTGCCAGAAGCATGGGGCAGCCAAACAAATATTTCAACAGTCAGTTAAGTGGAATCTATAGAATATGTGCAGGTTTCCAGAGATGTACAGCTGTCAGGCCAATTTACTGTATAAGGTAACATATGATGAGCTGAGTCTCACAAAATGATAGAAGTTATCTACAGAGGAGCTTTGGCAAGGCCGAATGGCCTTGTGAGTGACTTCAAGAGTAGTCATACTAGTCAGGTCCTCTAGAGGACCAAAACTGATAGAATACACACATGCACACACACACACACACACACACACACACACACACACACACACACATGCACACACGCATGCACCAAATATATATGGGATTTATTAGAGTTGTAGAATGTAAAGTTTAAGAATCCAATAGTTGCTCAGTCCACAAGGTTAAATGTCTTAGCTGGTCTTCAGTCCATGCCAGGATCCTGCAGAAGTCGGCTCTAATGGCAGTGAAGGGATGGGCTTTCCGGTGAGAGTGAGGGCGAGCAGACAGAGAGCATGAGCTACCTTTCTATAGGCTGCACCAGAAAGTGTGGCCCAGAGTAAAGGTAAGTCTTCCTACAACTAAGAAACGATTTCCCTCGCAGGTATCCCCAGCTGCTAGGGTTTTAGTTAATTCCAGAGGCAGTCAAGTTGATGACCAAAAGTAGTCACAACAGCTTTTATTTCACTGAAAGGAATTTGCAAGCTCAGAGCCAGAGGTTGAATTTTCCCAGACAACTGAGGCTCAGCAACAAGCTGTCTCTGTGAGCCTCCATCGCCCTCTCCATCTTCCCTTTCCTCCATCAAAGAGTCAACTCTCCTCTGAAGGCCAGAAGGCAACCCGCTGTTAAAGAGCTTCGTTCATTTACTTTGTGACACTGATGGGGGTGGGGAGGGTGACAGAGTAGGGAAAGGTGGGGTTACCACTCAGAATCAGAGTCCTGTAAGAGGGGAGGTGGAGAGGGGTACAAACAAGCAACTGAAAGATTGGCCAAGAAGTCCAAAGCAGAACCGCAGGATGCTGAGTACCAAAAGATAAGCAGAAATTCTCAGTGAAGACTGGAAGCCAAAGCCTTCCTTCTGGCTGGTACAGACCAGGGAGCCTGGACCAGAGAAGCAACACTTATATTTTGATCTCTAAAACTTCTTTGAATGGATTAAACGCTTTTGAAGATTTTAAGCACTGAAAAACCTAAGACTGGCTCCTTTGAGATGAAAGTTGGGGGTGTAATGGGTAAAGGATGTCATGTAACAAAAATTCTTCTGTTTAATTCTTGTTATGTCATGAGGACTAGGTCTGGAAGATGGTGTAGTGTGTGAGGACACTTGCTGCCAAGCCCAAGGACCTGAGTTCAGTTCCCACATAGTGAAGGGGGAGAGATAACCAGCTCTGGCAAGCTGTGTACACACACAAATAAATGTACTTAAATTTTTTAAATTATGAAAACTTGGGGGGAAGTGGGCATGGACTCCTACCACTAACCAAGAAGCTAACTAGAGCTGATACTATCTTGAAAAGAAAAGCAATTAGTTTCCTCAGCTGGAGTCTCACTGGGTATATAGCCACACTTCAGGGTAGGCCTTGTTTCCCACAGGAGATGGCTCAACACAAAGGGAACTAAATGGTATTTTTTGTAGAAGTTTTGTCTCATACTACTTTTTGTGGCATTTTTAACTTTCTAGGTTGTTTTTGTGTTATTGGCCTTTTCATTATATATTAGGGTTCTAATTTAGTGTTTTTGTGATTTGTGTGTGTGAGTTTCTTATGATGTTTTGTTCATTTTTGTTTGTTTTCTCTTTTTTGGCTTGTTTGTTTTCTTTTTTCTCTTCTTGTCTTTCTTTCTTTCTTTTTTCTTCTTATTTATTTATTTATTTTTGACACAGGATCTCCCTAATAACTTCTGGATGTCTGGAATTTACTATGTAGAAAAGGCTGGCCCTGAACTCACAGAGATCTACTTGTCTCTGCCTCCCAAGTGCTGGGACTAAAGGTGTGGAGCATCTGGGAGGAGTTGTGGAGGAAATCAGGTGATCAGAATATATTATATGAAAAAAATTCCTATTGATAAAAATCATGAAGACTTAGTGCTGACACCTTTTCTTTCAGAAGGGCAGACTCAAAAGCATGCAGGGTCCTTCTCTGCCTAAAAGTAAAAACAAACAAACAAAAACAAAACAAAACAAAACAAAACAAAACCCTGCTGTTATTTAAGGGTTTGTTAGTTTCCTGGTCAAAGGTGAATGGGAGCCAAGGGGGCCAAGAGCTGAGTCTTGGGTGGTGGTTTGGTGGCAGGAACAGTAAACTAGAAGAGTCATAGAAAGCCATGCCAATCTCCCTCTGAGGTCTGGACTCCTTCAGCACAGGCGAGGGTGCGCAGCACTGACCAGCAGTCTTATGATGGGCAGTAGCCATTTGTCAAAGTGCGCTCATGTTTCTAAACATCCCCGAGAGAACCAGCTGCGTCCTGGAGCTGACTCTGCTCACTACAGAAGCGCAGTAGCTGGGACCAGGTAAGAGACAAGGCTTAGAGACAAGGCAAGTGGGTGACCACAAGCCCTTCAGTGTCATATTGGGGTGTTTCCTGGTGCTCTAGAGAGCATTCAAAAGTTAAGTGCAAGAGCAGCATGCTCATGGGCTGGCCACCATTCCTGTAAAATGAAATCTTAGTGTGGAATACCACCACATTCATTGGATAGACAGACAGACAGACAATCTGTGGCTGCTTTCATGCTGTGATTGAGGAGTTCCAGAGTTATAATATACACCGAATACCCCAAAAGCCAAAAACATTCCTATTTGTTACCTGGGTTTTTCAGAAAAGTGTGCCATCAACACATTTTTTGCTTGACTTAGTATTTGCTAGTGATTGAGGCCCAGAGTCTGTGGAGCTGGGTACAACGCATAGAAGACTAATGTGCTGTGATGATGTCTGCTCAGCAAAAAGAAAGATAGCCCCATGGACACAGTTGTGTTTTCTATAGAATATTAGTCACTTTTATATCAAGTATAGAAATCTTATTCCAATGGTGTTCCTTCACCACCTCTCTATACAAATAATTTATACACTAATAATTGTGTGTGTACATGTACATATGTGCCATAATGTGTGTATGTGTGTATGCCTGTGTGTGTGAGAGAGAGAGAGGGCGGGGGCTATGGTGTATGTTTGTGAGCCACAGTGTGTGTGTGTGTGTGTGTGTGTGTGTGTGTGTGTGTGTGTAGCAGAATTGAATCTCTCTGACCTTTATGTGGGCCTCGGGGCTCGAACTTAGGTTATCAGGCTTGATGGCAGTCTCCATTCCAGCTGAGCTACCTCCCCAGCCTACTCCATCTTTAGGGATTTTCCAAAGAAATGTCATTTTAGTTCAGTTATGGAATTACAGAATTGTTGCAAAGATACTACCACACTCAATTTCTCCAATGAGTAAGTTTCATTAATATGAGACTTTTTTTTAAATGAACAAATGGTTGTAATTACGTCCACTCTTTACTCACATTTTCTCCGTTTCCCCTAATGCCGTTTTCACTGTGGCAGGATCCGAAGAGGGAATATCACCTGTGACATCTCCAGATACGTCTGGTAGACCCTTTCTCACACAGCCCTTGCTGGAAAGCTTTAGTGTTCTGAGGAACTGGTCAGGTATGACATTGGGTTTGTCTCATTTCTTTGCAATGATGTCTCTGAGGTTAAAGACAGAGGGGACACAGAAATGAAGTACCATTTCATCATGTCATGTGGAGGGTCCTGACTATCAACATGGCTTACGGCAGACTTCATCACGTGATTCTGCCCTAGACGCTTACCCCATCCATCCGCATCACCCTGATCACTGGAAGGCAACAGCCTTTGCACACAGCCTCCATCTAAAGATCGAGTAGTACTGCAGTGAGTGGTTATGTGCAGCTTAATTACCCATTCACCTCTTGGACGACATTGTTTCTGTTTCCAGAATTTTTTTAAAAATTATAAGCAACACTGCTGTGAGCATGAATACATGGCTTTTGTGTAGACATATTTTAAATTAGTTGGGCAAATACCTCATAGCCAGGTCGCTAAATTGGACAGTCAGGCAGTGTTTATTCTTATGAGAGCAACACGGAAGCCTTGCAAGCTTCTGTGTGGCTCTGTATTCCAGGTATGAAAGGCAACTCCTGCAGCCCACCCCGCCCCCGGCAGCCAGTGTTCCTGATATTAGGGTCTCAGTGGTTGTAACAGGTATGCAGTAGTCACTGCTGCTCTTCAGTCTCCTGGTGACAAAGGGTCTGGGTCTCTTCTCTTCCATGTACTCGCTTTTGTAAACCATCTCTGACAGTGCAAGTGCTCATTTGTTTTGTCATTTTTTTAATTTGAATCACCTGATATTTTATTTTAAAATCCATTACAGACACAAGGCAAGTGAAATTTCTCCTATTTTAATGACGTTTTAATTTCTAGACTTCTTAGACCTTTTGTTTGTTTGTTTGTTTGTTTTTGGTTGTTTGAGACAGGGTCTCTCTGTGTAGCCTTGGCTGTCCTGGACTCGCTTTGTAGACCAGACTGGCCTCGAACTCACAGTGATCCGCCTGCTTCTGTCTCCCAAGTGCTGGGGTTAAAGGCTTGCACCACCACGCCCGGCTACATTTATGTCTTCAATTAACTTTGACTTAATGTTTATGTTACACAAAGTTTCTGTTCAGGTTCATTTTCCCCACACAGGTGTACATTCGTCAATTCCAGCAAGATTTGTTGGAAAACAAACCATTCTCTATTGTGTTGTCTTTGTTGGTTTGTCAGAGGTCAATGGATAAAGTTGGTTAAAAGTCTACTTATGAGATTTTTATTGTATTTTATCAACGCATATGAAGTTTTTTTACTGCTACCATGACAAAACACTTCTAAGTAAATTTAGCAACATAGACCTGAAATTTTTTAAATTTTATTTTTATTAATTTATTCAGATTACAAGTCAATTGTTATCCCATCATTTGTATCTTCCCATTCCTCCCTCCCACTTTCACCCTATTCCCCTCCCCTGGGTCTATGACCGAGGGGGACCTCCTCCCCCACTATATGCAGATCTGCAATTTAACCATTAACCATTGCCAGATACTCTAAAAAGTACTTGAGAGGAAAGATCTAGCATAGCCATGGACTAATGTAGTGATTTGAATAGAATGGCCCCCATAGGCTTTGAGGTTTCAAAAGTCCAGTCTCTGTCTCTGTGTCTGTCTCTCTCCTGCCTGTGGATCAGGATGTACAACTCTCAGCTATGTCTCCAGCACCATTGCTGCTCCCTGCCACTATGCTCCCTGCCATGTTAATAATAGACTAAACCTCTGACTCTGTGAGCAAGTTGCCTTGGTCATGGTGTTTCTTTAAAACAATAGAACAGTAACTAAGATAAACAGTGACTACAATATTAGTTTATGTAACTTTATTTTTCTATATTTGTCTTTGGATTTGATGCATTTTAATAAAAACCCAACGGTGACTTTCTGAGGAAAGTGACAATGTTTTTCTGAAATTTATATCAAAATTAATAGGGACTTAACAATATCCAGAAGAGTGGATATTGTTATTTCAGAAATAATTGAGATAGAGACCTAGATTAACAATATCCATTATTGTGCATCTGGTATTTTGATATAAATTTTAGGAAAACCTTGTCAGTTTACTCAGTGAGAGACCCCGTCTCAAATAGTAGGGTAGAGAAGCAATTAAGGAAGAAGCCTGCTGTTGACCTGTGGTTTCCACATGCCCCAACATGGAGGAGAGTATCTGAGAATACATGCATACCCTACACATACACAAGCACACAGACACACACACACCGACACACAGATACACTGACACACACACAGACACACACATAGTGACATACACATGCACATACACTCACACACACAGACACACACACTCACACACACAGACATACACACAGATATGCACACACATGCACACACACAGACACACACACTAAACAAATAAGATATTTTTTAAAGACATCATTTCATACCTACTCTAATGACTATGAAAAAATAGACAATAGCAAGTCCTGGTGGAAATATAGAGAAAGTGCAAAGTTCATCCACTGTTGAATGGATGAAAATGGTAAGGCAACTTTGGAGAACAGTTGGACAGCCACACAAATGGTAGACCTGGAATCACCATGTGATCAAAACCTCTACACCTGGACATACAGCGTTCATCACTGAAGAGGGGGAATTGGACAAAAACTTGCATATGATCATCGTAAAAGTTCTATTCACAATAACCCATGTCTGTGTGTGGGAAAGACTGTAAGCTTTGTCACAGGTGGAAGCAGTCTTGGCGGGCTTTACCCTTGGGCACCCCATGAATACCTTGTGACAGACTGAGTGGAGCCATCCTGGGCCTGGAATTCAGGAAGCAGACCTGGAGACTCCACCTGGACTAGTGTTTTTCTAATTGACCCTCAACGGGAGAAGGAGACCACCCTTTGCACGTGACTGCACATGACCCAGACAGGCAGGCAGAGAGGAGAGAGCTGCAGCAGGTTCAGACTGGGCTTGAGCGCACATGGATCAGCGAACAGGCTGGACCAGTACTCAGGCCAGAGACACCTAAGGACCCGTCCGGTGGAATGGATACTGGAAGGTTCACTCTTTTTTCCCTTTAACCTTTTTTCCCTCTTGTGTAAGCTAGTTGGGTTGTATAATAAAGTTTAATTGTTAAGAAACAGAGCCTACATCTGTAAAATTCTGGGTGCTATAACTACATAATAGAAAAGCCATTCACAGTAAAATAATATGAACCGGGGCTGGAGATGGCTTGACACTTAGTGCTTTTGTGGAAGACTCGGGTTTAGTTCCCACTACCCACATGGCAGCTCACAACCGTCTGTAACTCTAATTCCAGGGGTTCCCATGCCTTCTTCTGGCTTCCATGAGCAACAGACTCACATATAGTGCACACAGACACACACAAAAACCAGATTTGCTTCTTTTGCTGTGATAAAGATTATGACCAAAAGCAACTGGGAAGGAAAAGGGGGTTTTGGTTTACACTCCTTGATCAGTTAGGAGGGAAACTTAAGACAGAAACTTGAAGGCAGGAACTGAGTCAGAGACGTGGCGGAACACTGCTTATTTACTGGCTTGCTCCTTGTGGCTTTTCCAGCCTGCTCTTTCACCACGCAGGACCACCTGTCTAGGGTTAGCACCACCCACAGTGGGCAGGTTCTCTCACATGAATCATTAATGTGGAGTTGTCCAACCTTAAACATGATTTCATTCCACACAAATTCATTCCTGTAAAATACACACACACACACGGGTGTGCACACATATACACACAGCACATGCATGCATGCACATACAGTTAGCCATCTCTGTCTGTAGTGTCTACAGGCCAAGGTGATGGAGACATGTTTTGCCACTGAAGTTCCTTCTTGGGTCCTAGCTTGTATCAAGTTGAGTAAAAAAACTAAGGTGCACACAGGAAAAAACACCCAGACATAAAAACTAAAACTAAATAACTGGATTCGCTTTTTCAAAATTAGGTATGAAGCGTCACAAACAGTGGAGCTGATGGCAGATTACTCAGCTAGGACATGCCAGGCCCTGGGTTCTGTCTCAAACACCACCACAGAGAGAGAAAAAGAAATGAAGTACTGTGCTCATGCCTGCCACAGCATTGGTAAGACTTGCAAATGTTAGGCTTCATCAAAGAAGCCAGGGGCAGGGGCTTACGTGCTGCAATGCAGGAGGGTGAAACTGTACCTACAGGCCAATCCATAGAAACTGAAAATATGTAGAAAGCCACGGATGGTTAACTGTGCGTGCGTGCGTGCATGCCTGTGGTGTGTGTGTTTCACGGGAATGAATTTATGTGGAAGGAGATTGTGTTGGAGTTTGGACAACTCTACACACGCCATCAACATTAGATTATATGTTTTCAAAGGAGGACTCTTCAGATCTTAAGAGCTTGTTGTGAAATGGTCTGCTGACCGCAAACAATCCGCAAGCTCGCCATGATGAATCCTCGTCACACCATCCTGTGGCTCAGCCAGTGAAGGGCCTACCTCACCCGGGCTGACAGCCTGCATTATCCTTGGAATCCAAGCAGTGTGGGAGAGAGCTGAATCCACAAAGCTGTCCTCTTCCCTCCACACACGCAGACACAGAGGCACACACACATGTGCACACAAGCACATACACATACACACATAGGCACATACATGCTCACAAAAGACACACACATAGGCACATACATGCACACAAAGACCCACATGCACACACATGCACACAAAGACACACACATAAGCACATACACACACAGATGACACAAACATGCACATTCAGACACAAACATACATACATATAGATGCACACACATGCACATACGCAAACACAGAGACACAGACACATAGATACACATGCACCCATACTGACAACCACATTCACATTCTTACACAGCAGTAATGGAGTTTTTTTTAAAAATTGACCATGAAAGCACACCAAGGTCTTTCCAAGCTTATAAGCATATTAGTCATTTCTTGGAATATGTATATGGAGATAATTCAATTAAATGCTGAATTTGGGCTATAAAACTAACTAAAAGACAAGAGCCTCGCCAGCTTCCTCGCTGCACTGCGTTGTTACTGTCACGTGCCATGTTGTTTGACCAACTTTCCCTTCGTGCTCCTTGCCCAGGAGATTTTCAGGTCAGATCTTACAGAGCTAAGTGTGCACAACCACACTTCAGTGTGTTCCCAAACGTGTGTGTGCAAGTTAAGCGACCAGTCTGTAGAATGTCTGATTCAAAATTACCCCCATCTGTGCAGAGTGCAAAGCTAGCAAACAACC
Source organism: Acomys percivali (assembly GCA_907169655.1). Lineage (NCBI taxonomy): Eukaryota > Metazoa > Chordata > Mammalia > Rodentia > Muridae > Acomys > Acomys percivali. The sequence goes on along the minus strand of OU015751.1, from coordinate 68,787,441 downwards.
AGATTAAGTAAAAATGTCCTTTTTGTTAGTTCTTTTGTTCGAAAAAAATAATTTATTGCCTGACAAGTCATATATATGGAATGGTTACTTAATCTATTACAGAAAAAAAATTCCAGGTGGAATATCTATCTGGTTTCCATGCACTGGCCCCATTGTTTCACTTCTTGTTGCTAGGCAACCACCCACCAGAATATGAAAAATTTATTTCTAATCGAGTTTTCATTTTACATAGCCTCAGGAAAGGAAGAAATAAGTCCCATCACATATAAAGTAGCTTCCAGAGGGACATTAAATCTCTGGTAATAACTCTAAGCTAGTTTTTTTTATTTAAGAATTGAAATTTTTGATTTATCATTAAAATTCCGAATTTTAATCTTTTGTCCAGTTATCCTTGAATGAAGAGGAAGTCATAACTCAAAATTTTTCTCCTTTTCTCCCTGAAATGGCTTATTTTATTTATTTATTTATTTATTTATTTATTTATTTATTTATTTATTTATTTATT
>OU015751.1:68758433-68786926 GCA_907169655.1 Acomys percivali | reverse complement strand
ATTTATTTATTTATTTATTTATTTATTTATTTATTTATTTATTTATTGTCTGCTAAAAGCAACCTCTCTGGATGTGGCAGCATTTAACTCTAATAGCAGGGCTTAAAAGGCTGAGGCAGGAGGACTGGACATTGAAAGCCTGCTTGGGCCACAAAATGAAAGCCTGTCTCAAAACAAACAAGCAAGCAAGCAAGCAAACAAACAAACAAACCATCCCAGGGCTTTGTTTTCTAGAAAGCGAAAATGTTGAAAGTATTCAACTCATTTCATTTACATTAATTCATCTCAGTAATGTATATTGAGCACACACTGCGCTGGCCAACATGGAGGATGGAAGCAATTATGTATCAAGCACTGTCTTCAAGATGGTCCCGACCTAATAAGGAAATGCAGAATATGCAGCATCTGTCTGCAAAGGACTTGTCCTGAGCCCAGCCTTGCAGTAGGGTCCTAGCACCTACTCTGGGGTCCACAGAAACACAAGCCTACACCATCAGCGAGATAGTCAGCATCTAAATACCAAGTATCAGCACCACAGTGGCAACGTGGGATAGTCCCAAACATGATTAACCAGTGTGTGAGGGCTCACTGGGCATCCCTGGGTTAACACTGGCCATGGCCTACACCCTACTGACCCAACCCTGACCTGAGGAGAGCTGGATAGACCACAGCCTAGGAACGTTACCTGCTGCACAGTGGCTGAAGTTTAAGAAGCTTTGAGGCCTGGTTTCTGTTGCTGTAATGAAATACTGTTGGTGAAAGCAACTTGGGAGGGAAGGGGTTTATTTAGGGTACAGTTCTGGGCTACGGTCAGCCATGCAGGGAAGTCGAGGCAGGAGGACTTGTCATGTCATATCCACAGTCCAGAGCAGAGTGAAGTAGAGGCAGCTAGGCTTGCCTGCTCGCCCGTGCTCAGCGTGACTTCTCTTACACAGTTCACGACCCCCTTGCCTGGGCAGTAGTACTATCCACAGTGTGCTGGGTCCACATCAGTTTACTTCAGGCTGCCAGGCATAGGCATGCCCGCAGGCCCACCTGATGCAGACGGCCCCTTAAGGGAGACTTCCTTCCCTTGTGAAATTTGCGGTTAAAACCCAATCGTCACAAGTTTCAAGAACTGTGGCAGCTGAGCTGCATTCTGAGGACTTGTAGGACTTCATAAATAACAAGGGAGCGACATACTATGTTCAAGGAAGAGGGGCAACAGAATATGGAAGTAAGAGGATGTTGACATATTAAAGTAAGGGCTGATGGTGATGACCTAGGAAAGAGGATTGGAGTGAGAGGCAATGGAGTGTGAGCTGGCTAAATCTATGTCAACCTGATACAAATTATAGTCATGGGGAGGTGGGACCCTCAACTGAGAAAATACCTCGGTGAGATCCAGCTACAGGGCATTTTAAAGTTAGCTACTGATGGGGGAGGGCCCATCCCATTGTGGATGGTGCCACCCTGGGCTGGTGGTCCTGGGTTCTAGAAGAAAGCAGGCTGAGCAAGCCACGGGATGCAAGCCAGTAAGCAGCACTCCTTCATGGCCTGTGCTTCAGCTCCTGCCTCCAGGTTCCTGCCCTGCTGGAGTTCCTGTCCTGACTTCCCTCGGTGATAGACTGTGACATGGAAGTGTACGCTGAATAAACCCTTTCCTCCCCGAGTTCTCTGGCCAAGATGTTGCTTTACAGAAATGATTAGCCTGACTAAGACAGAGCAGGGGCTAAGGCTAGGACCTTGGCTAGCTTGGAAGATACTTTCAGGGTTTTAATTAATGCACACTTGCTATGGGTAATCAGTATTTGTGAGAGGATGTCATTAAGTGAAGGGAGGTTCTTGGCTGTCGTGGATAATAAGGAAAGTAAAATCGAGGAGATTATTTTTGTATTCAAAGTTTATAACTATTCCTGAGTAAGATCAATCATAAGCTCAAATGGATCCTTCAAGCAGGTGGTGAGATATCTTCTCCAAAATATGATGATCTAATTGCTTAATGTTTTAAATACCACTCAATAGTTTTCTTTTCTGACTGTGAACTAATTGTGAAAGTATGAATAGAGAAGATTTCAATCATCCACTATCCTGTTACCCACATAAACCCTGCTAATTTTTGAAGTACTTGCTTTTCACGGCTCCCCCCTCCCAACCCTAACATCTTTAGAAAAATCTTTAGTAAATAATTTTTGGTGATTAACTTTAGTATTCACACACTGTATATGCACTTCAGCCCCTTAGCAGCAGAATGTGGTGTGGGATGGATTATTTAAATTTTTGAGGTTTTTAAATTTTTGTTTTGTTTTTTTTGTTTTGAAATCCAGGCTGAGTCATTTGGACTTTATTCTGCATATTCTGTGCCGAGTTGTCAGGGAATCTGGTGTTATGAAATATTACCTTTCAGGAAGAAGCTAATGTTCACACAAATGAACTCGCCCTGGTGTTTACACATGCTGCATCAATCTTGTTGACTTAAAGGGCTGGTTTTCTTGGTGTCCTCCCTCCTCTCTGGTCCTTACAGTCCACCTCTTCTTCCACATGGTTCCCTAAGCCCAAGGGGAGGGATTTGTTAGAGAAAGCCCATTTAGGGATGAGTGTTCCAAGGCCTCTCATTCTCTGCGTATTGTCTGGCTATGGGTCTCATAATTGTTCTCATCTCCTGTACGAGGAAGCATCTCTGATGATGGCTGGGCAGGGCACTGATCTGTGAGTATAGCGGAATGTCATTAAGTCATTTTATTGTTGCATTACTTTAGCAGAACAGTAGCATTTGCTTTTATCCTATACGCCTGGGTTATCTAGTCTCAGGTTCTTGGTCACCTATGCCGTGTTAGATATGGGTCCCATCTCATAGAGTGGACCTTAAGCCAAATCAGTTATTGGTTGGTTACTCCCACAAGCTTGTGCCACTATTGCCCTAGCATAACTTGGAGGCAGGGTACCACCGTAGATCAAAGGATTTGTGATCGGCTTGATGTTTCTCCTTTGGTAAAGTGATGGAAACCTTCCTGTACCAAAGATGCTAGCATGTAGTGGTGAGGGCTCTCTGCAGGCACCAGCTTTATTTCTCTATGTTCAATGAGTTGTGTAGGTGTTGTCTTCAGCAATGGGTTCTTGCCACCAGTTTATGGAGAGCAACCTATATAGTCTTGGCAACAGCCTGGATTGTTTGGGAGCTCCCATGGGACCCCTTTGGCCAGCAATGCAATTAGATGTAGCCCAGTCCAGGACTGACAGCTTCATTTGGTGATAAGAGATGTCCAGTTTGGGGCTCTGTCTCCCCACTATTTGGCAATTTCCTTTGGATCACTTTCATATACATACATATTTTAGATTACCATGCTACCTCTCAAATGGTCATTAATTCCAGCTATCTCCTCCTGTATTTCCTCTCTTGTTTCTCATTTTTGGTCCCTTCCCAACTTGATCCTCCTGTTCTAGGCCTTCTCATCCATCCGTACAACTATCTGTTGTATTTTCCTTTCACATAGGGATCCATCTGTCACTCCTAGTCTGTTATTCTATGCCTAACTTCTGTGGTTCTATGGATTATAGCTTAGTTATCATTGACTTACAGCTAATATCCACATATAAGCAAATTCATACTATAGTTGTCTTTCTGGGTCTGGGTTACCTCACTCAGGATAATTCCTTTTTTTAGTTCCATCTATTTACCTGCAAATTTCATGGTTTCATGTTTTTTTAATGGTTGAGTAATATTTTACTGTGTAATTATACTACATTTTCTTTATACATCATATGTTAAGGGACATCTAGGTTATTTCCAATTTATGGCTATCATGAATAGAGCTGCAATGAACGTGGCTGAGTAAGTATCTCTGTGTACGACAGGATACAGTAGCAAGGAGCCTTTTCCAAAGAAGAGATTGTGTGTTAGCTGCCTTGCACATCTGCCCATTCTTCCATGATTTCTTCATTTAAACCCTCAGTAAAACCCTGTTAAGTGCCCTGTCCTTTTTCTTCTCAGAGTCTAGAAAGGCACAAATAACACCTGAATGTACTTATTTATCTGTATGCACACAGACATAAATAGATAGGAAGCCAGCTTTGCAGACTTAAATACCATTCTGGTTGAGGTTTTGTTTTGTTTTGTTTTGTTTTGTTTTTAGGATTTCCCAGGTCTGGTTCTCCCCTGGGCCTGGGGTATCCCAGGGTCACTTACTGCTGAGACACAGCCTCCTCCATGCGTCATTCTTTCCGTCCATACACTACACGATTAAGTCTTTCTCTTCATTGTCTTCTGGTTCTCCCTTGGAAGGCAGATTCTATTCTGGATGTCCAGGCTGTTTATCTGAAGCTCTGAGACTCTTCTCGTCACTTACCATTGTTCCTCTGGAGGATAAACAGGCAGGCCATCAGAAAAGAGGATCATAATGTCCTCATCACCTGGCAGTGACCTTGACCAATGGGCCATCAGAAAAGAAGATCATAATGTACTGTCATCTGACTGTGACGTTGACCAACAGGCCATAAGAAAAGGATCATAATGCCCCCACGACCTGACTGTGACCTTGACCAACAGGCCATCAGAAAAGAAGACTCATAATGCCTGTCACCTGACTGTGACCTTGACCCCACCTTAGAACTTCCTTCCACACCACTCTTGACACCATCAGTGCCTAGGAAGGTCTCGAGTCACTGAAGCCCCGCGAGCTGCACAGCTACTTGCATTCACAGGCACTGCAGTCTTACCCTAGGACTCTCAGTGCTCAGTTGAGATGGTCCTCTTATGGGTCATCAGTTAGCTACTTTCTCCCAGCCTCTTCCATAAGGTGCAAGCCCACCCCAGATTCTTTTTCTGCTCACGTGAATATTTCTATTATCTACTACCACATCTTAAAACCATTCCAAAATTGAGTGGCTTTAAAAAAATCACTATCTCACATGTTATAGTAATTCAGAAATTTGATCAGGGCTTAGCTGGACAATCGTCCTGCTCAGCACCGTGACATCTGGTTCCCTCAAACACATTTACTTGGCCCCTGGACTCTGTCAGATAGCCCAAGGGCTCGTGCTGTTAACTCTAGCTCACTTCCATTCAGGCTCAGGGCTTCCCTGTGTTGTTTCTCAGGTAAGTTAGTTATAGTCCCTATATGACAGCTAAGGCTCTGAGAACCCATGAGCGAGGCTGCCTGTCCTTTAACACACAGCTCAGACACTGGCTGGGTCACTCTTGACATACTGCATGCTGCAATGTAACCATGAGATTTAAGGAGAAGGAGAACAGACCCTTCCTTTCCTGGGAGGAGTGAGAAAGAATTTAAGACCAAGTTTGTCCCATGCTTTACAGCCAGGAGTATTCAGGTTATAGTGTAAAAGATATTTAAACCACCATAAAATATACTTTCTGTTCCCCAGCCAGATGCAGAAAGAGTCACCTGGCATGAAGAAAACCCAAGCTTTGCCCTTTCACGTCTCTCCTCTACTGTAAATCACTATGTGTAGGAATGCCACAGCCCACGGCATTGCTCCCTCTCTGGGTAGTAAAATCTCTGTGTGGCTCATACCAGAAAGGCATGAATCTCAGTGTGATACTGGATTTTGTGACACAGTGGGGACCGAGGAGCCTTTGGCAGTGACTCCTTCTTGCTTTGTCGCTTCCTAGACGCTCATCTGTCTGTGGGATGCCTCTGTGCTGCTGTTTCACGTCTCTCCTGGTTCACACCAGGCACCACCTTCAAGTGTGGGACAGCTGTGTGTGTGTGTGTGTGTGTGTGTGTGTGTGTGTGTGTATGTGTGTGTGTACAAGTATGGAAAGGTCAGAGAACAACCTTGGATGTCACTCTTCGGCCACCATCTACCATTTTGCTTTGCGACAGGGTCTTTCACTAGCTGAGAACTCATCAAATAAGCTAAGCTCCGGTGATCTGCCTTGCTTTCCAGCAAGCTCCGGTGATCTGCCTGTCTCTGCCTCTGTGCTGAGGAGCACACGCTTAGCTTTCCTTTTAAATTGGCTCTACCCACAGAGCTCGAGTGCTTGTCCACTGACTGATTCTCAAGCCCCAACTGGGATCTTGACACCATTCCTGGCACCCATGGTCAATCTGGTCATAGAGGGGGGCCTCTAGGTGAAATGACCTCGTAGGAATCCCCTGGGCTTGTGCATAACTGTCAGGATGACCTCCTGATACAGTCTCGTTTTAAAGAATACTGCACCAGGGATGTTCTAGCATTTACATGGGCATCCTCTCTAGAAAGGCAAGGGTGTATATATGCCGCCTTAACCTGCCAAAAGAAGAGCAGCAAAGAGCTGTGTCAGTAGGAGAGAGAGGCTGACTTTGGGGACAGGGGCGTTAAAATGCTAAACACAGTGATGGATAGTGTAAGTTTCATCACACCCACAGCAAGAATTGTGTACAGCATCCGTCACACAAAACCTTCCGAGCCGTGGTCCCACGAGAACCTCATATGCAAGAGTGCAGTCCTGCTGCTCGGGTAATGAAGTCAAGACCACTGATACTACTCAAAGGTCACCAGAGTCTTCTGTAAACAGATTACACATGTTGACTCTAAAAAAGAACACTGTCGTCCTCCTCCACCATAAAGTTTAAACAGTAAACAGGGCACTGGAACGATGGCTCAGCGGTTAAGAGTGCTTGCTTCTCCACCGAGCTTTGTTCCCAGCACCCACACCACGTGACTTACAACTACCTGTAACTACCAGTCCACAGGCTCCAGCGCCCTCTGATGGCCTCCACAGGCACTTGCAAACACATTCTACAGAGGCACTCAGAGCGTCTAAGTAATAAAATTACAGATCAAGCTTTGGCATAAGGCATCCGCCACCTAAAAATCATGGTGGCAATTTGATCCACTGTGATTATCTTTTCTAAGAATTTTAACTTGAAGCCGGGCAGTAGTGGCACACGCCTTTAATCCCAGCACTCGGGAGGCAGAGGCAGGCGGATCGCTGTGAGTTCGAAGCCAGCCTGGTCTACAAAGGGAGTCCAGGACAGCCAAGGCTACACAGAGAAACCCTGTCTCAAAAAACCAAAAAAAAAAAGAATTTGAACTTGAGGCATGATGTCTTAGTTTCTTTTCCTGTTCCTGTGATAAATGCTCTGACAAAAGCAATGTATTGGGGGGGGGTGTTATCCTGGCTCACAGCTCCAAGTTGTAATCCCTCACAGCAGGGAGGTAAACCACAGCAGCTAGGGCTTGAGGGAGCTGGTCATACTGCATCTGCAGTCAACAAGCAGAGAGAGACAGATGCGTGCTGCGGCTCAGCCCCTTCTCACCTCTTACACAGTCCAGGATCCGAGAAAGGGAAGGGAGCCACCAAAACCAGTTGAGTCTTCCCAGGTCAATGAGCAAAGTGAGCCTGCTCTGTGACTGTGAAGCGCATGCCCAGAGGCCCATTTCTCAGATCACTCAGGTTGGCAGTTATCACTAAGCACCAAACAAGGTAAGGAAGCAAGTAGCAAAGGCCATGGAGCTACAGAGGTCAGGAGCAGATAGATTATATGTGTAGGATCAAGGCTGGAGGAATCAGATGCTATTAGAAGGGAATGAGCTATTAAAAAGGACAAACCAAGGTGTGGTGCTGTGTGTCTGCGACACTAGTGGCAGATCCAGGGGACTTGATGGCCATTCGGTCTTGATGAAACAGTGAGTTCCACATTCAGTGACAGAGCCTGTCTCAAAAGCAAAGCTGGCAGGCTGGGCGTGGTGGCGCATATCTATAATCTCAGCACTCAGGAGGCAGAGGCACAGGGATGCATGTGAGTTCAAGGCCAGCCTGGTCTTCAAAACGAGACCAGGACAGGCAAGGCTACACAGAGAAACTCTGTCTTAAAAAAACAAAACAAAATAAAACAAAGCCGACCAAAACAAACAAGCAAACAAACATAAAACCAAACAAGCAAAAACAAAACCCCAAAACAAAACAAAACAAAGCTGGCGGGCAACAAAGTAAGACACCTGATACCAAATTCTGGTCTCCACAGACAGTGCACACACCCAGGCCCACAGACATACGCGTAACCCACTATCCCTGCACATGTATTTGTCCAGCCCCCACATACAGAGAAAACTAGGAGAAGGGGTATGTGAGGATCAGGAATGGGGGGAGGGGGTTGAATGATGATGTGAGCCACGCAGAATCCTGGGACTCAGACTCTGGACACCAGACCCGAGGTACAGATCTAACTTGATTGTGTAGTGTATAAGCCTTATTCAATTGAAGGGCCCATCAGGCGAGCCCATGCCAGCCTCAAGCACCAATAGCAATCAATCAGGTTGGTGTAGCTATAAGGAACGGGGAGGGTGGGCAAAGTCACCTCAGGAGACTTATATAAAGAAGGGGGAGCAGTCACCGCCCCAGCCTCAGACCATTTTGAGACTTCACCAGTGCGCTCAAGTCCCTAGTAGATAAACACTGTGCGCAGTGGATCAGGACCGTTGGCGGAGTCTTAGGAGCTGCTGACGCTTCACTCTCTGTGAGCCTCCGAAAGGCTTCTTCTCTCAACACTCCCCACAGGGAGAGAGGGGGAAGAGTAGGTAGAGAAGAGCCAGACTGAAAGGAAATCCAAGGAGTAAACAGGAGCAAGGGGCTGAAGTAAGCAGAGATTAGAAGTCATGCGTTAGGGAGAGGGTGGCGGAGCAGGATACGGAACAGCTACATTTTTGAGTCTGGAACTGAGATGCACCTTGGTTTGGAGCCACAGTTCAGCCACAGAGGGGCATCCCATTAGCTCTGCCTCTGGACCACACTGGTGTCTTGACAGACCTTGAGTTCACATACCGTTCTCCTCCTCTCCCCAGAGCCCTGATGAACATCTCTACCCATGATGCCTGAGCTTGAGGCTGCAAGTCTCATCCTGTTTATTACCAAGAGTAAGGCACAGTTAGTCTCTGGTTATTTGAAGGACCTGGGTGCATGCCTATTTCTTGCTACTAAAAACACTAGAAGAATGTAAAAGAAAAGTGAGAAGTATATCCTTTACAGCCCAAATGCAGGATGATGAAAATGCCAATGCTCTTAAAAGTTCACCTAAATCTGGGTGTGAAGTGCCATGGTTTTAATCCAAACATTTTAAGGCAGAGGCAGGGAGATCTCCATGAGTTCAAGGCCAACCTGATCTACATAGCGAGTTCCGGACAGCCAGGACCATGTAGAGAGGCCCTGTGCAGAGACACAGCCTGTGGGCTGTGAGGTGCTCTGAGAGCCAGAACTATGTTTTAAGTTTTAATTACTGTGCCTAAGAGATCCACGAAACAAAAATGCCTCTAACCTGTAAGCCCCTAACCCAGGGACAGATATGTCCTAAGATGCTGAAGGATATTGTTTATGAGAGATAAGAAGCCATGTGTTTTCAATCCGCTAAACAAGTTTGTTTGCCTCAACTGTCCTGCATGTGCAGGTGGGAGGTACACAGGCAGGAAGGACGTCCGGATGTATGCATACCCTTGTTTGGACCCGATGGGAAATACGGTGGCCTTAGGGTTTGCCTTTAATAAGACTCTGCAAAGCCTTACTCGTGGTCAGTTTTTGGAATAGACCTGTCCAGAGTCCACCCTCCTGGCCAGTATTTAATTGAAGCTTGCTTCAAATTTGCCTCAAAATTGTGGTAGTGGTTTTATTCTTGCCCAGTCGGATTAACAGTGCTCAGTAGTTAGGACGCCCACACAAGATTTGTCTTTCAAATGTGCTCAGTTTATCGAGAAGCAAATATCCCTTGTAACACTGTGTTAATGTAAAGGTTAAACAAGTGGAGGCCTTGGACAGGAAATGCTGTGGGTCTCCATTAAGGAATCTCCTCTAGTGAGGCCGCTGCAGGAGCTTGCAAGCTTGACCCACATCTGTGGTGAAAACTATCAGCTCTGGCAGGCTAGGAGGAAGGCCCTCGCAGAGACACAGGAAGTCCTTCAGAGTGCCAGACAGAAGCTGGTGCTAACAGGCAGGCGTGTGTGAGCCCTTCAAAAGTGCCAGAAGTTTAATAGTCACTGGGCTAAGGCCGTGCACGGGAGCCAATCCTGAATCTTCTTGCCCAACACCGAGGCGAGAGAAGCCATGTCTTGGGAGTACAGCAACAGGACTCGAGAGACCATTTCCAAAGTTCCAATCTTTGCATCGTCTCATTGGGCAGCAGCTTTGAGCTATCAGGGTCCACAGGTTGGGGCGGTTTCACTAGTACATCAAGCACCACCTTGGGGTTAATTCTTTAGGGTATCGAGGCCTGTCCTGGGCTGGACTCCGACCTACACTGCCTGGGCCTTGCTTCTGAGGCCTAGCTCTTATCAGAGCTGCCTGGGGCTTAGGTGTCTCATCATTGCAAGTCACGTAAATGGCTTTTGAAGTTACACAAAACGGTTTCAGCTCTATTTCTAACACGGTCTCAAGAAAATAAAAGACCTCTCCATCACATATTATTTTACTTGACAACGACACTGTGATAATTACACATCCAAGAAGTAGTCATCTTCACATCTTCCTAGGTCTCCCAGTGATGGAAGACACTAATAGACCTTCATACAATGTCACAGGTCAACTCTCCTTTTGAGCCACACCCCACACAGAATGTTCTGTGGCTGAGAGAAAATCTAGCAGGCATAATACATAGCAAGAGACAAACTACCTCCTCCAGGGACCGTCTGTTTTTGGTTTTGTTCTGTTTTTTTATTATTATGTATACAGTGCTCTGCCAGAAGAGGGCATCTGATCACATTATAGATGGTTGTGAGCCACCGTGTGGTTGCTGGGAATTGAACTCATGACCTCTGGAAGAACAGTCAATGCTCTTAACCGCTGAGCCATCTCTCCAGCCCTCTCCAGGGACCATCTGAAAACAAGGCAGGGCCCTCTCATCTGGGAATAACTGAATCTTCTGTTGATGAATGGTCTGGACAGGTGAGCATCTGGTGAACATCTGGACAGATGTTCAAGTTCCTACAGTGCACAGAGCAGCCCCATAGAATGAACAATTAACCCCGCAAAAAATACAAGCGCTGCCACTGTATGAAACACTATCTGGCCATATACACACTGTCCTGTCCAGCAGGACCAGTAATTACGGGGTCGCGAGGGGAGCCATACCTGAGGCATGAGATGGGAAAGAAAGAGGCGAGACCAAGTAGCGTTCCTATCAAGGTCCGTTTATTGAATCAAAAGGAAAAGCTTATATGGGGTGAGGGCAGGAATTAAGCACTAGGGGGGGTCCGATAATGTCTCCAGATAATACTATCAGGGGAACATCCTGTGGTTTTTCTTGGAACAATTTCTATCTTAGCTATCTCTCGGAAAGTCCCGAGCTATCCTGCTAAACAACATCTGCAGAGGCTGAAAGGAGGAAGTTAGCTTTGGAACGGGGCATCAGTATCTTTCCATAGCCAGTAGACTCTTTTAGCTTTGAATGACCCTGGGCTGGCTCCGAACAACACACAGTATTGGTCTAGTAAAAACTATAGCTTGTAGCCTGCATTCAGCATAACAGGATCACCTGAGAAAACTTACAATGTGTTGGTTTGACTAGAGATCAGGCCCGGTGCTCACATTCGGGCCTCTCTCAGGAAAGGCAGAGTTCCGTTCCAGGGTAACAAACAAGAAGGAACATTTGTCAAGGTGCGAAGGCACATTGTGTTTTGTTGAGCACTCTTTGGGCTTAATTTACAGCAGTCCATCCCGTTTTTGACAATTTTGATTTTCATGATCCCAGTGGCCTAAGAAATAGCACATGGAAAATTCCAGAAACAGCCCATAGGTTTTTTGAATACAGTGGCTGAATGGAAAGTCATGTCCTCCTGCTTCAGCCCGTCTGGGATATGGAAGTCTGTCTGTCTAGTGTTCATCTCCCTGCCAATAGTCATTTGGTAAGCTTCTTTTATGGGCAATGTAAGACAGGGTCTCCTTATGTAACCAAGGCTGACCAAAACCCTCTATCCTCCTGCCTCGGGTTTCCAAGCCTCAGCCATATCACATGCACAGCTGCCTTTGGATGGCCTGGCAGTTTGGAAGGTTTATATAGTTTGTGACTCCTTGGGAGTCAGGTAAGACTGCCTTTTAAGTCTCTCTTATCCCAATCTGAGAAAACTGGGGGTGGGGTGGGGGTGAGGGGGCTCTTGCTCCCAATTAAATTCGTGTGCTCTTAATTTCTGATGAACAATTGCATGCCTGACATGTTTCTTTTCATCACATGTCCACTGTAGCCTGTGAATGAACAGTCTCATCACTGACCCGCCTTTCGGTGGAGTTGAAAAAAAGCTTTCAAATGTATAACCCAAGCATGTGCATGTGTGTGCATAGCTTTTGCAGTGCTAGAATTTGAACCCAGGCCTTTATAACTGCTAAGAAGGCACTCTAGCTCTGAGATGCACACCTGGACAAATATGCTTATTAGTATTTTTACGGCATACACACATGCTCATGAGGGCATGAGAGAGGGTGGGGCTGTTCTTCCTCCTTCAAACACCTGCTTGATGCCATAAATGTCAATTTTATTTTTCTCTGTATGCTTCAAAGTCTTAATCACAGAATGTTTTCCCAATTTCTTTTTTTTTTTAAGTATCTATAAAGTCTTAATTTTTTTTCTCTTAAAGCTGACAGTAGCCTCCACACAAGCAATAATAATTTTCTTCCCATGTGATCTTTTAAACAACGTTGTTACAATTGCCCGTTTTGCTTCATATGGGAATTCTAGAATGCAAGAAACTGTTTCTTAAGAAACAGAAGGCTTGGACTGGATTTCTCTAGGCTTGGTTGGGTTTCTTAAAAAACAGAAAGTTCCATGATGCTGAGCACTTACTGCCTGTGCTTAGAGCCTGGGGATTCCCAGGACCCACACAGCAGCTTACAAAATTTATACATTCCTAAATTTATACATTTATATTGTTAACTGATATCCAAGTTTGGAGAATTTAGTAAAATTGACATTCTTATATACTCCTGGAAGCATTATCAATTGATTTTTATAAAGTTTAATAAATTTGTATAATGTACTTATTTATTTGTATGTATCTGTATTTTTATATGTGTGTCTGTCTGTTTGTATGTGTCTGTCCATGTGTATGTGTCTGTCTGTGTGTCTGTGTGTATGTATGTGTATGTTTGTATGTGTATCTGTGTGTGTGTTTGTCTGTGTGTATGTGTGTATCTGTGTGTGTGCGTGTGTGCTTGTCTGTGTGTATCTGTGCGTGCGTGTGTGTTTGTTTGTGTCTGTGCATGCGTGCATGCGTGTGTGTGTGTGTGTGTGTGTGTGTGTGTGTGTGTGTGTGTAGACATGTTTAGCACAGAATGCAAGTAGAGCTCAGGGGACAGCTCCTGGAGTTGGTTCTCTCCTCCCACTATGTGGAGCTGGGAATAATATTCAAGTCTGCAAAGGTGGTAGCAGCTGCTTTGCCCACTGTCCATCCCAGGGACACCACCAGAGGATTTAAAAACTCTTCTACACATGTTGCCTCTGCTGACCTGCACAAGGTCAAGCCAACATGGGCAGCTACCATCCAGAAGGAAGCACTGATTGGACTCAGCAGGTCACAAGAAATGGGAGCGGGGACACCGGGGGGAAGGGGATGTGTTGGGGGTCACAGGAGAAGAGGGGCCGCTAAGTTGGAAGGGGGTGTGTTGGGGTCACAGGGGAATGGAAAGGAGTTGGGGTGGATATGGTCAAGATAGATTGTACATGTATATGAAAATGCCAAAGAATAAAAGATAGTCTCAAAAATAAAACAATCTGGAAACCTCTTTGGGAGAGGTGTCACAAAATATCCCCACTTTCTTTCACAACAGACTTAAAAATTTAACAGCCTAGAAAGATGGCTCAGCTGGTAAGAGCACTGTCTGCTCTTCAAGAATTCCTGAGTTCAACTCCCAGCAACCACATAGTGGCTCGTAACCATCTATAATGTGATCTGATGCCCTCTTCTGGGATGGATGTGTACATGCAGATACAGCACTCATACATAAAATAAATAAATAAAATCTTTTTAAAAAATTTAATCCAAGGAAACAATTTTTAAAAGAAAAAGGCATAAGACCATGAGGAAGGTCCTAAGGTCAACTGCCAACCTATGAGCCTTTGCCAGGTCCTCTCATTTAATCCTTGTCACACACCACGGAGGAGCTATGATTTCCCTTTCATAAAAACAAATGAAAGGGCAAAAAATGCTTGTGTGATCAGTGTCAGGTTGGACACCATAGGCCATCCCATTAGTCTAGAAAAACTTCAAAGAGGAAAGAACGCACTAGAATTCTGGCACACAGCATTCATATGAGGGACACAGTGCATGATAAGAGGCTTATGGTATATCCTGAAAACTGTCTAAAGGGAGCAGGCGGCTGTTGGCTTGAGGGGAACACCAGGGAGTGGGGCAGTGAGTTTCAACCCCACAAAGACGATTCCCTCTTCCTTGTCCTGGCTCTCACACTGCCCTTTTACCATCCAAAAGTGATGCTTACACAGAACATAATTTATTTGTATGCATATTTCTTAGCCCAATCTCGTGGACTGGACTAACTGTTAAATTAAAAGGATTGTTGAAGCAACTCATAATTTAAAAAAAAAATGTATATGACACAAACCACCATAGGATGCTACATCCTATGAGGGGTGGTCCTGGGAACCCGACCAGGTTGACCCAGGAATGAAGGAACAGCAGATACACACAGCGAAAAACTGGGATCGGTGGGATGTGCTCATGACGATGGGGGAGAAGGGGCACCTGCTGTGCAACACAGAAGCGCAGTGTGTCCATCATATACCCAAGGAGCAGGGTTAGTTAGTTAGTCTCGGTGGGAAGTCTCCTGTAGGTGTTTAAAGTGTGCACATGCTCTCTCCCTCAGTGCTTGGCTTTCAACAAGGTGTGCAGGGTGGAGACCACGATGCAACTGAAGTGGAAAGTTAGCTTTGAGAGGAAGTCAGGAACTGGGGGTCATGGTTCCCTGGGAAAATTCTGTGGAGGGAGAGACAAGAGACAAGTTACAAAGACAGCTCACGTGTGTGTGCTTCCTCTAGACTAGTGATGGGCAGCACTCTCCAGAGCAAGCAGTCCAGCCTTGGAGCCAGATACCTGCAAGTCAAGGGCTAGGTCTGATGCCCGTAGAATGTGGGTCCCTCAAAGGGCTTAGACTAGACTTCAGAATAGTGAATGACAAATGACTGTGATCTCGTGCCAAGTTCTCCAAAGCAGCCTTGTAAGTTAAGATGTCTCATGGGTAGGGACAGCTGATGTCCCATAGCTTGATCAGTTGTCCTCAGACCTTCTGGAGGCTTTTAGGGGAGAATAAATCAACAGAAATTGCTGACTAGCTTCGTCCTAAGCTAAAGGCTTCAGGGTGCTGCCAAGACTCCGGGAATCGAGGGGAGAGCTCAAGCAGCATTCCCTGCCCACTTAGTCATTTCCAGGGCTGCAGGTGCTCCTGTGAATAACATGTCTTTTGAAGACTAACATTCTTCAAGGAGCATTTCTGGGGGAGGCTGTGCATGGGAAGCACCCAGCACGAGCCTTCAGTCATGCAGCTGCACCCCAAACAGTCAGCCTCTGGAGAGAGCACCTCTGTGGACTTGCCAAACGTCACTAGGACAGTGTGATCCAAATGCTATCAGGGAAGGAAGCAACTCTTAGAGCCGTGAGGTAGAAAACTGCTGGTTTCTGCTCTGAGGAACGCAGATAAATTGCGACTTAAATTCCTCATTAATAAAGGCCTATGGCTGCTCAGAAAAGTCTTTCTTTTCTTCAAAGAAATTCAAGTCCATGGCCAGCAGCCAATTTGGCTCCAGGTTTGAATTTGAAAACCTCTGAAACATTTTCTGAACAAAATATGGCAAAGCCGTATCCCTCGCTCACCTCAGCCCCAGCAGACGTTGTGTAAATGCCCGAGTCTACCCTGAGGCTGGAGAGAGAGGAGAATGTCAGAGGATGGCTGAGAGGACTTCCATGTCCGTCAGCTGCCCTGAACACTGGGTTTCTAGGACTTGTTTTTTCTATGTACTCAAAATGACGGAAAAAAAAAAAAAAAAAAAAAGCCGGGCGGTGGTGGCGCACGCCTTTAATCCCAGCACTCGGGAGGCAGAGGCAGGCGGATCTCTGTGAGTTCGAGGCCAGCCTGGTCTACAGAGTGAGTCCGGGACAGCCAAGGCTACACAGAGAAACCCTGTCTCGGAAAAAAAAAAAAAATCAAAATGGATGCCAGCTTGTGGTATGAACACATGAAGAAATCCTTTAAAGATATTAAGTGGTATTTGTCTGTCAAGTGTGCCAGTTCTCCACAGTCAAAAGAGGAACCTTTAGAACATCAGTTCTCAAACTGTGGGTCAAAACCCTTTGCGGGGCGTGGGGGAGGTCAAATAACTCTGTCACAGGGGTCTCTTAAGATCATCAGTGTGGGAACCCATGCCAAATTCTGCCATGTCAGAAATCCTGTGCTTAGGCTGTATGCTGTGACCTTTGAGTTGCTGACCTTTTGCCTCACAAGGCCTTGTGTTCTAGGCTATCCTTGGACTATTTACCTTTGAAAGAAGTAGAGAAGTCCCAACTTGGAACCACCCAGAGGATCTAGGAAGTTCTTACAGGGAACTACTCAGAGAACTAGGAAGTTCTACAGGGAGCGATTTAGGCTATTGCATTCTTGCCCGGGGTCCAGGGTGAGTGAGATAAGAATAGATCCTATTGACCTTGCTCTATATATGTTCCTGCTAGTCGGCAATAAAGTGAATCTTGATCAGAAATGTCCTGACTTGATTCGTTATTTCTCGCGTCTCTGTATCCTACTTTCAATCCCCACTCCCTCTTTCAGGTGAACCCTGATTTGATTCTGATGTGACCTGATACATCAGAAAACACAAATGTTTACATTAAGATTCATAACAGTGGTAAAATGAGAGTTATGAAGTAGCAACAAAAATAAGTTTATGGTTGGGGGTCAGCACACATGAGGAACTGTATTAAAGGGTTGCATCGTTAAGATGAACAACTGCCTTCAAAGCATAGGCTGAGTGTCCTTCAGTTAGCCATGGGCAAATTCTCCTGGGACCTGGGACTCCAGTTATACATGTATACACACACACTGATAGGTAAATAAATACATACTCACAGACGTACACACTTGAGACAGGCCCTCCTGTAGCTCAGCCTGGCCTCAAACTCACTATGTGGTCAAGGGTGACTTTGAACTTGTGCCCTTGCTGCCTCCACCTCCTGAGTGTTGGGACCACAGGCGTACACCGTCACAATGGATTTATGCAGTGCTGGCGACCGGAGCCAGGGTCTTCTACACAGCTGGACAAGGACTCTGCCCACAGAGCTGCAGCCCCAGCCCCTAGTGGTGTTCTCCCAAGAGCTGCTAGGTTGAGCCTTTTCCTCCTTGGTTAGCAGTTAGCACCCCACCGCGGTCTTTCTCTCTTCTCCTGTCTGGGATCCACTGTGAAGGCCTCGTCCAGGCCACGGGCAGTTTCTCTTGACTCCTTCTACTTCCTTGTCGGATAATCGGAAGACCCACAGCTTAATGTCAAAGCCATCCGCCTCTTTGGACCTAGTGATGCACGCCACTGCTCCCGTCTCCTCTCCTCCTCTCTCTTCCTCCACCCCCATACCCCCCAAATGTGTAAACGTCACCGTGCTCTGGTGGAGGGTGATTTATCACTGGGATGACAGTACTACACCATAAATCCTATCAAGAGAATAAAGGTAAATTATACCATTACCAAATGTGAGGACAAATAGAACCTCAAGACCTGCTTTTGATCAAGTGGGAAGAACAGACAGTGCTATGCACAGATCGCGAGCTCTCTTCTAAGCATGACAGCCTGTGGGAACCCAGAGGCAGGTGCCAGGGTTCAAATCCTGCTTCTGCTGTTTATCAGACAAACGCCCTTGGCCACAGTTCCCGTGGGCCTCAACTTTTTGTCTAAATGATACTATGAATAATAAAAGTATAAATAAATAATAAGGCCTAATATTCATCTACAGAGTTGTCTTGAAGGTTGAAGAGAGCCACGTATGTGAAGGGATAGAGAGCACTGTCTGGTATTCCGAACACCGTCCTTGAAATCTGAAGTATTGGCCCAAGAGGCTTATGTCTTTAAGTCGAGATAATTAAAGGTAGAATGAGAGATGTGTATATGTCAGCTGTGTTGAGTACAGCGCCTGGGCACAGTAAAAGAACAAAGCTGCTCTGTCATGGCGTAGCCAAAAGCTCACTTGGCTGGAAGCCAGTACTAAAAAGCTGTGGCCTCTGTGAGCAGAGCTGCAGAATTGCGGGGGGGAAGGAGAGGGTGCGGGAGGGAGCGGTGCGGGGGAGGGGGCGAGGTGCTGGAGGGGGCTCCACTTAAGAGGGAGTGACAGATGGGCTGGTTATGCCATCAACCACAAGAATGGCGGGCTGTCTCTGGGACACATTGCAACCTTCCCTGCCGCAGCTCCAACCAACGCAATCAAGTTCTTTTATTGAAAAGAGGGCAGTGGGTGTGTCGGAAGTATCTCTGCATCCCGAGTCACACGAGGTCTAAGGTTACTCAGGGATGACCTCATATCCTATCTCTTGGTCTGCTGACAAGCTCAGTAAAGGTGGCAGCGCACAGAAGAGTTAGCCCGGGGTGGGGGTGGGGGGATGATGGAGGTGGGGTGGCATAGCTAGGCAGAGCTGTACTTAAAGACGGCTTCCCGATTCCGACTCCTCACAACCACGGACTCCAGTGACTCATGTTGCATCATCCGCCACCTACCGCACAATCTCCAACCAGATGGAAAATCTAGCGACCCGTGTCTCCACCCACACCCCACATGCCGCACCTGAGGCGCCTCTAAACGCTGGCTCACTGCTGCCATCTAGGGAGATGCAGAGAGTTTTCTCTGCGCGGGTGCCTTGGCCTCTTCTGTGCCCATCTCCATAACAAAAGTATACAAGATACCACCTGCTCAGCTCACGGCTACTCATTTCTCCATATTCTCATGAAACCACATCCAGGTGTTTGTTCTTAGCGATGTTATTAGGAAAATGCTCAAAATTAAGGGGTAAGGGTTAAAATATTTCTCCAGGGAGCGTTGAGTTGTAGCTGAAGTCGGCTTTCCAAGGCGGCGATGAGACAGACTAACTGCTCCGTCCCTAACACTGCAGAGCTAATGACTACAACTCAGTTTGCCAAGACCTATAAACCCAGGATCAGGGGTAACCACACTTTCACTTTCCTCTGACCACTCTCCCCTTTTTATAGCTTTACAGCCAGGTGTCAGCAGCTGGCAATAAAATAGCCTTTTTTTTTTTTTTTTTTTTTTTTGGTTTTTTGAGACAGGGTCTCTCTGTGTAGCCTTGGCTGTCCTAGACTCACTTTGTAGACTAGGCTGGCCTCGAACTCACAGCGATCCGCCTGCCTTTGCCTCCCGAGTGCTGGGATTAAAGGCGTGGGCCACCACCGCCCGGCTTAAAATAGCCCTTTTAATCACCAGAAGGGATTCGTTGATCTGGAAACAGCCATGAACTTGATCTCTACCAGTAAGTCTATGACCTGGTCATAGAAATGATGGACTGAGCTCCCTACAAACAGAACCAGGCCATAGGTTGACCTCCTAAGCAATTACAACAGACTCCTGGAGTGCGCAGCTCAAGAACAGAGTAATTGGAAATAAGCAGAGCTGGCGATTTTCTTAGCAGGTTAGAGAGCTTTCTGCCTTAGCATCGAAGCACTTTCCCTGTTTGCATCCTTGTACCTGACAAATAATTGTGATTTCACCACTTTGCTGTTGTTTCAGGTTCTGAAGGAAGCTGAGGACAGTCCCTGTGCTGGACTATTTTTCATTATAGCAGAGTGGTTTAGATCACAAACCTACGTTTAATTCTGTCAAATACAGCATGTATCACCTTCTACACGGTTGTGTGTTTAGGTTTGGTTTGGTTTTTGGCATTCCTGGAGTTCAGGGGTCTCATCTGTGAAGTGGTGATGTAATGCTGACTCATGGGAAGGGACTCACAGAACTGACGGTAAAGCTTTGGTGTTTAGCACATTTGTTGGCTGATGATAGTAGCTGCTACTGTCATTATTGTCATCATCATCATCATCCACAGTCATTGTCACTCTAAGATCCTTCTTTTCAAGGAGTTTGGATAAACTAGCCCATAGGTTTGTTTTGTTTTGTTTTGCATGCGTGCGTACGTGTGTTTGTTTTTAGTCAAAGCAGGAAAATAAGCTAGATTTTAACTTGGAATATCTGATTTCAAATTCCAGAGCTGTATGAGGGTATGAAGTTCTCTGGTCCTGGTTATCTTATCTATGACATATGGGAAATTTCAGCAAAGCAAACTCTCCTCTTGGCCTTGCTTTATCCTGAGGAATGTCTTAGTGCCCTTGGCCTTGATCTAACCTCTTTTCATGTCTATCACCTCCTTGGAAATGACGTGAGAGAGGGAAATCTATTCAAGAGAATTTTGCATTGCCCTTCTGACCTTCCTATTTCATAATCCCAGATATGAAGAAGGAGGAGGAAGAGGAGGAGGAGGAGGAGGAGGAGGAGGAGGAGGAGAAGATCATCCTTGGAATTGCCTACCAAATATAGAAGTAAAGAAACCTGCTGCACAGGCTGGAGTTGTGACTCAGCAGGTAAGAGTGCACGCACCTCAGAGAAGCAAAGGGCAGGCCGACCTCTGTGAGTTCGAAGCCAGACTGGTCTACAAATTGAGCCCAGGACGGCCGAGGCTACACAGAGAATTCTAACAACAACAGCAAACCCACAAATAAAACAAACAAACAAACAAACAAACAAACAAAAAGTGTATGGGCTTTTGTGGAGATTTGGCTTTAGTTCCCAGTACTCACTGCCACCTGTGACTCCTGCTTTGGGTGTCTGACGCCCTCTGCTGGCCAAGACCCTTGCCTGCATACATACACCCTCACACAGACACACAAATACACATAAATTTAAAATAATAACATAAATACTTTTTAACACAAATGAGAGAAAAAGAAAGGTTGACACAGAAGCTAAAAGACCTTAGAGAAAGGCAGATTCCAGGGTCAGTTGTGGGTCAACAACAAATGGCACCAGCCACAAGCTGTGAATGTGTGTTCAGTCAAGGAGAAGAGCCGGCAAGACTTCGACCCGGGACCTGGTGTCAACTCTAATTGACGTCTCCAGGTTGGTAACTCGTTCTCCCGGCTTTTGGCAGCCTCAACTGCTATGTCACTGAAATTTAAAGTGACATTTAAAGGCTTTCTGAAATTAGGCAACATTTTTGTCTCCTGCTGAAATGACTAGAAAAAAAATGATATGATTTGGACACAGCAATTTTTTTTCAACCAGACACAGAATTTACATGCTGTGTCAGTGTTTAAGTCAGAAAGGATACCTCTCTCATGTGTGCACACACACTCATGTGTAATATGCACTCCTTTGTTATCTTAATGTGAGTGTTTCTTCGGACTGTTACACCCTAGAACTCCGCACCCAGGAAGTTTACAGAAAAGCCTAGCTTAATAATGCACACTACACCTTAATAACTGGGTCTGAAATGTCCTTCGTTTGCCCAAACAAGCAAGGTAGCTTCTAAAATCCTCCTCACCCAGTACCGTAAAATCCTCATACCTCCCGTCTTCAGGTCTCTTCCGAAGAAGTGAGACCTGAGCGCCCCCTAGTGGTTAGATACCCGTAACTGCATTCTCAGGTCTTTCGCTTGTTAACCCAATCTCAAGTGTTAAATGGAAGGGTATTCTGGGCAGCAATGGGAAAGTTTAGTTGCAGCCGATAAAAAGCTTAGAAGTCTTCGGTCTGTCTATTAGAACCTCATTTTTCTTTCTTTGGTTTATCCTGAGCGGAGTTCCTTCTCTTCTCTACCCCGCCCTCGGTTCTATCAGAAAGCCTTTTCCACGGCCTCAGTGCAAAGATGCCTATTGATTCTGACCTGTGGGTGTATGAGAGGGAATGCGGGTTCTACATCAGGGAGGTTGTCCCAGATTAGCCTTGAGAGCCCAGTGAAACCCACTCTAAGTTCTGCTCAAATTACCAAGGTTTATGGCAATGTCTTGCCTTGGACATACCCAGAAATTCACCGCATTGGGACCCTTCTGCGTCTCCATGTGCAATTCTATGGCATCAGGACAATGACAGTTTGTCGGGGCGTGGTGGTGCCCGCGGTAATCCCAGCACTCAGGCGGGAAGAGGCAGGAGGATTTCTGCCGAGTTTTATCCGTGCACAGAATGTTTTCCACGTCTATGGAAACAATGTGGTTTTAATTATGGAAAACAAAGACTTAATTATTTTCTACCATCATTTCTCAGTAAGTGCCAAGTTATCTTTGGGTTAGATTGTGTTAGGATGCTTGGTTTTTAAAAAAAAAATTATTTTATATATATATACATATATATATATATGTATATATATATATATATGTTCTATTTGCATGTATATGTACATGCCAGAACAGGGCAACCATGTAGTTGCTGACAATGGAAGAGCAGCCAGTGTTCCTAACAGCTGAGCCCTCTCTCCAGCTCAGATTGCTATTTGAAATCCTGATGAGCTTCATTACAAAAAAATAATAGTAGTAATAGTAATAATAATGGGGAATTGGAGAGATGCCTTGTGGCCATGAGCACATGCTATTCTTGTAGAGGGTCCAGTTTGGTTACCAGCACCCGCATGGCAGTTCACAGTCATTTGTTACTCCAGCTCCAGGAAATCTGACGCCCTCTTCTGGCCTTTGTGGGCGCCGTATATGCATATGGTACACTTACATTTTGCTAGACAGTTTTACATATACAAATTGTTAAATGAATTTTGGAGTGGGCTTAGGACAGAATTTCTAATAATGTTGGAAATGACCCTAAACTTTCGTCTGCTGTCTTATGCTTCGTAAATATATGAATCAGCGTTCTCAGGATTGACAACTACAAAATCCAAATATCCATCAGTTCTGAAAACTGTGGCAAATGTTGTATGCCCCCATGATATCAAATACTCAGCCAAAATGTAATTGTTTGTGTAAAAATAGAGGCATCTATCTCACTAGCATGCAAATCTATCTTCATCCTTAAAAAGTAGTGAAATTGTATGTAAAATAAAGAAATGCTTTTAAATAGGTATTAATTTTTCAATGGGTGTTTGGTTTGTATACCTACCATACAGATTCATATATGTGAAGTTGTAGAAAAATGTCTCCAGCAAAGGGGGGTTGCAAGTAGAAAGATGTTTTAAAAGCCCTGGATTGATATCCTAGATCTGGTTTCGCTTTGGAGGCTCGACAAAATTAACTGAGAGGGACACTCTTAGGGGAATGCCTGCTGCCAAACTGTGTGCTGTGCCTGAATGTGTCCCCAGGTTCCTGAGTTAGGAACTTAATCCAAATTTCGTATGCAGATGATATTTCGAAGTGTCCCTTTGGGAACTGGAGCGTTAGGAGCCTTCTAAGGAGAGGGAGAGAGATGTACAGGCTCCTTTGTGAAGCCCTCTGCTCCGCTGAGGCACAAGAAGACTCTCTCCAGATGTGAAGCAGATGTTAGCACTCTTGATGTGCCTGGTCTTCCCAACAGGGAACCGAATAACTCTCCACTCTTTATGAGTTACCTAGTGTTATGTATTCAGCTAGAGCAACTGAAAATGGACTAAGGCTTGGCGTGTGGCTCATTTGGTAGAGCGCTTGCATGGCTGAGCGCCCTTGGTTCAGTTGCTAGTCTCATATAAGCCAGGCGTGACAGACCATGCCCATTAGCCTCAGCACTTGGGAGTGGAGGCAGGAGGATCAGAAACTCTGGCAGTCTTTAACTATATAGTAGGGTTGAGGCTTGCCTTGGTGTCTTAGTTACTTTTGTGTTGCTGTGTTGAAACACCATGACCAAATCAACTTCCAGTAAGAAGGGTTTGTCTGCGGCTTATGATTGTAGACGATTAAACATCCATCATCATCGCGGTGGCGACGTCTGGCTGCGAGCAGCCATGGCAACTAAAACTGGAAGCTCCTTCTCCAGTGACAACCAAGAAGCAGAGAGAGTGAAGTGGGAGTGGCTTGTGGGTTTTAAAACTTCAAAGCCCACCCCTGCTGACACACTTCCTCCAGCAAGACCATACCTCCAAAGCCTTCCCAAACAGGACCACAAACTGGCAGCCAGGATTTAAATGCCTTAGGCTTACGGGGGGGGGGGGGGGGCATTCAAACCACCACTTCTGACTGCACCATAATAGAGTTCTAAATTCCAGAGAAGGGTAGCAACGCCATGATGCACTCAGAGTCTCACAATGTGCCTGTGTGAAGCACTCACTACAGTGTCTCCCTCCCCACTAACCCTTTCCAGAGCTCATGGGTATGAAAGCTGAAATTCAACTCCTCACCTCCAGGAAGAGGAAAGTAACCAGCACAGACCTCTCTGCACCCCAAGTGTTGCTCTCAAATGTCCCTGTGAAGTTTTGTAACTACCCAAGATTGGATATTGGGTATCTCATACTGAACTGGATTTTACAGACTTTCTTGCATTGTGATCAGTAAAATGGGGGCACCAGGCTGCCTTTGAAGAATGAGCCAGCTGAGTGTTGGGTTCTCATCATGAGTCATGAACCCCGTCTTTCCCTTAAATCACAGACATCTAACCACCTGCAAAAACATTAAAAAAAAAAAAAAAAAAAAAAAAACTCACCACGCATATGTGAGAAGGCTCAGGGCTTCAAATGGGCTATGAAAGAGTCTTTGCATCTTTGATTGTGGAAACTGAACACATGGGTGAGAATACAGAACAGCACATATGTTGCATAAACCCAAAGGCACAGTGTTGACTATCACAATCCCAATGCAGCGAAAATCTGAAAAATTTCAAAAATGAAATTCTGGAGGGAAAGGCAGTTTAAATCTTATTAATTATTGATTGGTTATTATTTGCACTGCTGGAATTTGAAAATAGGGCCTTCTGCATGTAAAGCAAGCTCTTACCACTGAGCTACACTGCCAACATTCATTTGTTTACTTTTGAGGGTTTATTTTGTTCAAGTGTTTGGGGTTTTTTTTTTAGGCAGTCTCATGTAGCCCAGGCTAGCCTTGAACTCAGCATAGCCAAGAATGACCATGAACGTATCTTCCTGTCTCTCCCTCCCAAGTGCTGGGTTTACAGGCATGCACTGCTACTCTTGGCTTGTGGGGTGCTGGGGGAGGAACTGTATTTTTACACATGCTAGACAAGCAGTCTGTCAGCCGAGCTGCCTCCACAGACCTGTTTACGTTTGTTATTGCTTTGTGTAGTCTTTGCGCACTGACACCATGCCACTGTGGCTGGCCTGGAACTCGCAGAGACCCACCTGCCTCCGCCTCCTGTCTGCAGCCATGAGTGATATTTTGTAAGCATCAACATTCACTTGTACTAACAACCATCGCAATGTGCAACTGTTATTCTCAAGTGGGTCAACACTAAAGAAGCAGTGTGTGCGCCCTACAGACACAGGAGGTTTCCTGAGTAGAAATAGGAAGAGGGGGGAAGAAATAGGAAGCTTGGAGGGAGGGGTCTGTCCATTTCCACCCTAGACCAAGCTAGTCTCAGGGAAGGGAGCTCCCTGCAACATCTCCAAGCAGCTCAGACATCCGCGTGGAGCTGCGGAAGGAAGGCAGCAAGCACCAATGACCCTCATAATGCTGCACGACAGGGGTGCTACAAGGGTTAGCCAGGCAGATGGACTAACATGGCTGCAAGCGGTTCCCTGCGACTCAGAGAGCAGCCAGATACTTGTGAGAAGGACTTAGAAACCCGAGAGATAAGCTGGACCGGAGAAGCCTTGGACAGTTGAAGTTGAGGTTTAGGGTTAATTTGAACTTTGACTCCCCATCTCCTCCTCTCAAGGGCTGGGGTGACAGGCATGCATCACCATTGCTAGATCTCTGCAGTTCTGGGGATGGATCCCAGGGCTTTGTGGGCTGGGCAAGCATTCTACCAACAGAGCTACATTCTTAGCCCTGTCTCTCTTTTTAAAAATATTTTCTTATGTTTCTTTTTTAAGATATACATTTATATAATTTTATATATTTTTTATTAGTTTATTCATATTACATCTCAATTGTTTTTGTTTTTGTTTTTACATCTCAATTGTTATCCCATCTCTTGTATCCTCCCATTCCTCCCTCCCTCCCATTTTCCCCTTACTCCCCTCCCCTATGACTGTGACTGAGGGGGACCTCCTCCCCCTGTATATGCTCATAAGGTATCAAGTCTCTTCTTGGTAGCCTGCTATCCTTCCTCTGAGTACCATCAGGCCTCCCCATCCAGGGGACATGGTCAAATATGAGGCACCAGAGTTTGTGTGAAAGTCAGACCCCACTCTCCACTCAACTGTGAAGAATGTCCTGTCCATTGGTTAGATCTGGGTAGGGGTTCGAAGGTTACTGCACATATTGTCCTTGGCTGGTGCCAAAGTTTGAGCAGGACCCCTGGGCCCGGATCTGCCTGTCATGACTCTTAGCCCTGTCTCTGTGACTCATTTAAATGGGTATGAGGCTGACTGCAGGCTCTACGGTAGTACAATCATCTCAGGCACTATCTTCCTTTTGTCCTGGCCCATGCACACTGTGTGTGTGTGTGTGTGTGTGTGTGTGTGTGTGTGTGTGTGTGTGTGCGCGCGCGCGTGTGTGTGTGTGCCACTCCATGTGTGCCCATGAAGAGCCAGGTCAGTATTTCTTCCCATGTGCCTCTCTGCTAAACAATCAGCTATTTTCCCTGTCACAGCCCTACATTAAAGGGCATTCACAAAAGGCCAAGCAACTCACCCCTTCCTTCCGGGAAGCGACTGTGATTTTAAGTATTTGTCATACCTAGGACACAAGGGTTGGTTGTGGCCACTATAATGCTTGAGTGTTTCCTCCAGCCTAGTCCATAGAGACTCTGGAGTGCCTCAATACTGAACAAATCTTGGGGGCCAGCCCACCCTCCTTAAGCTGTTTAGATTTCTGCACTGAAATAAAAGATCTAAAAGATTTGGGGAGGAAAAAAAATTAAACGCTGAATTCCAAGACACTCCCTCAGATAAAGTTTCCTTTAAAACATTTTTTTACCATTTTCATCAATATTTATAAAATGATGACTAGATACAGGCACATTCCTTCCCAGGCCACGCCGAGAACACACCCCATCCTCAGTTCCTGATCAGAGTACAGATATGGCTTACTGTGGATCCAGCTCGGGGTCTCACATATCTCAGCCTGGCCTCAGCTCCATATGTAACAGAGGATGGCCTGGATGTCACATCACCCTGCTCCCACCTCCCAGGTGCTGAGATTACATGTGTGCACCTGAGCCTACTTTATTTGGTGCAGAGGGTCAAGGCCAGGGCTTCATGCATCCTGGGCAGGCAAGCGCTCTACGACTAAGCTACACCCACAGCTGTGGGCAGCCGTCTTTAGAACAGAGTGAAAGCACGAAAGCACTGAAATAAGTTATCTAAGCATGTGATAACAGTTATTTATTTATTCACGTGTATAAGGACAGGCTGCTATGTAGCCTGGCTGGCCTCAAACACAAGTGTATTCCCGCCTCTGACTCCCAGAGGAAGGGAGCACATATGTGTATCACTATGCCTGGCACGGACTGTAATTTATATAGGGCCACCTTATGGCAGAAGACTGTGAAGTCTTCCTTCCTGGGGTTTGTCTCCTAAACTGACCTCTTGCCACCAGAGCCTGCTAGTGACTGCTTAGATCTTCAGTTTCTTCCTCAGATAGTTGCCACGGAAGCTGTATCGAAGCCAGAAAGAAGCAGGACTTTTCCATAGCTTGAGGATAGATCTGTCCTTCCAAGCAGGCAGAATGTTAGGGACACTTGCCAACATTTTGAGGTCTGGGGGGGGTGGGTGGGTGGCTCTGCCCGGTGCTTATGCTGCCATCTTGGGGCAGCATGAGAAGCAGCAGCCAGCATTTGTTCAACTCCATCACCAGGCCCCACCTGGCACCTGCACACTCCTAGATTACTCTCTCCTGCTTTGAGTGGTCCTCGTGCCTTGCTTCTATCCAATTTGTAAATGCCCAGACCTTACCCTCCACCATCAAAAGCTGTGTTCCCTGCTGGGTCCACCCTGCACGTTGGGGTCATAACTGTGCTGTGAACGAAAATCCAGGCCTGAGAATCCCGTGAACTAGCTGTCTTCTAATGACCCTGATATCAAGGAATTTGTCAATGTATGAAGTTGTCCCTTGGCAACACATTAAAGGGACATACCTGGGCTGTGCTGAGAGAGAGTGGCCTGGGGCACTGAGGCTTGGATGAGTCTGGGAGAAAGGAAGAGGAAAGAGTGGTCACGGTTTCTATTGAACAAGGCCCTGTACAAGTATTCCGTCACTTGACATCTAAAACTCAAGTGGAGAGTGAAGAGCAACTAGGGAGAGTCAATATGGAGGGAAAAGACTGTAAATTTTCTGGAAGTGTATGTTAAGAGCCCCCAGAATAGATGCTCATGTCACGTGGCCCACGTTGAGGTAACTCTCCCATGGAGAGGGTCACTGCTTTTGTTCAGAAAGATGCTCATCACAGCATGGTTTATATCAGTGAGAAACTGGGAACTCCCTGAATACTCCAACTTGTCCACTAGGGAAATTTTTCTTTTACAA
>OU015751.1:68745224-68758423 GCA_907169655.1 Acomys percivali | reverse complement strand
CACGGTGGCCAGCTAGTCGGCCAAATCTGCAAGCGCTGGCCTCAGTGAAGGGACCCTGCCTCAAAAATGAGGTGGAGAAGCCATTGAAGAAGAAGCCATTGATGTCTCTCTCTGATACACACACACACACACACACACACACACACACACACACACACACATACACACGAGATTATAAAATAAAGCAAGAGGTAAGTTAGTATCTACAAAGCCTCCAGAACGGTAAATGACTGTGAGGCTGTCACATCATAAAACCAGCTACAGTTGGCAGAAAGCCTTTATACCTCTGTCTCCTTGAGGTGCTTTGGAAGCAGGCTGCCTGGATGAAGATGGCAGCGACACTCTTAATTGGTCAAGTTTCAGGCCTGTGGAGCCATGGGTGTTTTAGTTCATGTCCCAGGGTTTGACTCCATGGTCCCCACCCTCACTCACACCAAAGCCAGGAAGGGAGGGAGATGTAAGTAGTCAGAGGAAAAGGAAAACAACAGATTTGTAATACAACCAAAATATTTGTTTCACAAGTTTTCCTCACTGCTAGAATCAACTTTCTTTTCACACCCACAGAGAAACTGAGAAAAAAGAGTTACAAAAGAGAAAACAAAAGGAATGTAAAATTTAGGAGGGGTAAAAGCGACTTCCTGGTCTGGTTGCAGAAGGCCTTCCATGCTGTCACTGTAGCATCTGGTTCACACATAGCCAGATGCTTTTGAAAGCTGTCACTCATTTCCTGACACTTTCCTTCTGTTCCCTGAACAGCTTGGGGCCACATTCTCCTGCTGTGAGCATCTTTTACTCAGGCTTCCACAGATCTCTCAACACTCAGACCTTTCTGCATCTGAAGACAAGGCTCCACTGCTGGATCAGCCAACCCAGCAGCTTTTTAACTTTAGAAATTAAAAAGGGATGAGGGGCTGGGTCTGAGAGTATAAGCCTGTAATCCCAGCTACTCCAGAAGCAGAGGCAGGAGGGTTGAAAATTCAAGGCCTGGACCACAGAGTGAGTTCAAGACAGTCTAGACAGCTTAGCAAGACTCTGTCCTAAAATACAAAGTAAAAATAAGGACAGTGGTCGAGAAATAGAGTGTTCCCTGGCATGTATGAGGCCCTGTGTTCAATCAAAAATACTGCAAAAGAAGAAAAAAGAAAAGAAGGAAAGGAAAAGGAGGGAAAGAGAAAAAATAAAAGAGAAAAAATCAATCAATTTTTTCTTATAGGGAGTGTTCTAGTTTGGTTTATATTGCAGTGATAAAATACCATAATCAAAAGCAACTTGGAAAGGAGGAGGCTTATTTGGCTGCACCTCTACAGCATAGCCCATCATTGGAGGAAGTCTGGGCAAGAACTCCAGGCACTACCCTAGAGGCAGGAAATGAAGTAGAGGCCATGGGGGAAAGCTGCTTACTGGCTTGCTCATTTGCAGCTTACTCAGCCTGTTACAGGGCCACCTGTCCAGAGTCAGGACCGCTTACATCGGGCTGGATCCTCCCACATTCATCTTAAGAAAATGCCTCACAGGCTTGCCTACAGACCAATCATGGGGAGGCATTTTCTCAACCAAGGTTTTTTTCTTCCCAAATGATTCCAGCTTGTGTCGAGTTGGTATACAGCTAACCAACACAGGGAGGTTGAGGGGAGAGGAAGCCCTGATGTAGACGGGACTAGTTGTGCTTTTATCATCCACCAACTGAGACCACAGTGAATGGCCAAGTGACCATGAATTTAAATTGAATTTTTAATGAAGTTGCCTTTTAATACTAATGGAATCTATGGACTTTAAAAAGTCATTGAAATAGGTAAAGTCTTTATAGAGCACCTCCAGAAAATTCTTGATATTTAAAGGGTTTCAGGATGCACACTGTCTACTCCACCTTATTTCTGGGAATGAAACTAATACTGTTCCTTTCCTGTCCCTCCTAGTGGTCTCACAAGCAACCATCTGGGGTGAATGTCCTCACCAACAAGAGAAGGACACTAACATTGCCTAAGCCTTTATTAAGTACCAGACACTGTGTTCTAAAGTATTAAGAAAAAGAACTTTTCCGAGGGAGGAAGTGGAGCAGAGCTAGAAGCTCCAATGCATCCATACCCAGCAGATTGAGGACTTCTGTGTCTGTCTTGTGTATAGGACACGGTTTTGCTGCACATGTTATATTACATGTCAGCCTTGGTAGGTTATTCATTTAGTGGGCCAGGGAGACACATACTTGACATAGGGTATGTGTGGGAGTCAGAGAACAACGTCAAGGAGTCAGCTTTCTCCCATGGTGGGTCAGGGATTGAACTCAAGTTGTCAAGCTTGGCATCAAATGCATTTACCTTCTGTGCCATCTCACCTGAGGCTTTATATGCTAATTTGACCTCACTGTCAGCCCTGCTCTCTTGTCCCACTGAGTCTGTGATTCTTGTGGGGGTACAGGCTTTGCCAACTGATAAACATCCTAGTACAGAATCTGAAAGGATACACACACACACACACACACACACACACACACACACACACACGGACAAAACAAGAGGCTGGGTTTTTTGGTCTTGGCATCATTTCCTATTGTTTGGCTGTTCATTGCTCCCCTTCGAGAAGCTCCCAGAGAGATTTACTCCAGAAAACACTTCAAGGTTCTGGCAGCTGTGGTTGAAGTCACATTTGCTGAGTTGCTAGTTTGCTGTTTAACGGGTCTGCTGGAATCCTGCCAACTACACCAGTGGAATCGCCCCAAGGAATTGGGTCTAAAAAGGTCTGCTTCTCCTGTTTGCATTAACCTCTCTTGTCTCCTATGTAGGGAAGGTGGGTTGGAAGGGAGGTAGAAGCATTAAGAACCTCAAATAAAGTAGGTTTGAAAAAGCTCAAAGCCTACAGGTGGCACTCAATGTGACTTGGACATAATGGGTAACTTAACTTCTAACATTGTAGAGGAAATTACAGGCTCTGAAGATATAAGGATGTTATTTCAGGGTATCAGCAAAATGGCAGTTTCTGTTGCAGAGTTCTTTCCTGCTTTGTACCTGGAGGGAATTTTCTGTTTTTGCTTTGTCTTCTTCCTATATCCCATTTTTTTAAAAGATTGGAAGAAAGACTGATGGGATATGAAAACAGGAAGTGTCACTAAATTCTATACTTCTGGAAAAGATTTCAGAGTTGACTGTACAACAAGACAGTTTATGGGTAGAGCTGGAAGCACTTGGGAAGCAAATAACACCACTGACAAATGGCGGTTGGGGAGGAGGGCAGTGTTCAGATTTTTAGGTGTTAACTAAAAGCAGGAGTTCTTGGCTTTTGCCGTTTTGCCCTGATCCATGCACCAGGTGTTCAGAGCACCTGCCTGTGGAAGGTGGCAGAGAAGGAACAGGAAGCCGGAGAGGACAAAAGGCTTCCAGAAGAATGGGAAAGTAGACAGGCCAAAAGGGCTTTGGAGGCCAGAGCTCCAATAGAGGAATTCTCTAGGGCTACACAGACACAAGCAACTTTTTCAGTCTTTGTGCAACATATCCCTGTTAATGATGATGGTGAGGTTTATGATGAGATGGCATGGCGCCCAGTAGATATGCTAGATTTAAAGCATTTTAAAGAGTCTATTGTATGGTATGGAATGCACTCATCTTTTGTTAAACAAATGTTAAGTAACTGGGCTAGGTAGCATAGGCGTATTCCCCAAGATTGGAAAGGATTGGTGTCATCTGTGTCAGTAGCTGTTCATCAGTTACAGTGGTTATCATGGTGGAGAAACAAAGTCACAAAAATAGAACAACAAAACATAACAAGGGGATAAATGATGTTAAAGATCAAGTGTTTGGTGAAGGGCGTTATGCTGACTAAAGAGAACAAACTCAATCTGAAGATGTAGTAATTGAACAATGTGGTGTTGTATTCTTAAGAGCTTGGAACATGGATGAGGAACCTGGTAAAACAACCACTTCATTTACTAAGGTATTTGAAGGCCCTAGAGAAGTCTTCACAGAATTCTTACAGATGCTGTGGTTCAGCTCTAGTTAGAGCCATACCAGATCCTGAGACCAGACAGGCATTGACACTGATCATGGCATATGAGGATGCAAATACTGAATGTAAGAGAGCAAGTAGATAATCAAAAGCATGAGGAGCCCATTAGATGAATGGGTAAGAGAGACAGTTAATATTAGCTCTCAGGAACATCAAACCAGTATCATAGGACAAGCTGTAACTAGAGGTCTCAGATATCAAAACACCCGGTGCTTTAATTGTGATAAATTGGACCATTTACAAAGAAATTATAAGGTTAAAAGTTCCAGATCTCAAAATAAGAGGTTCATTAACTTTGGAGAAAGTGGTACTCATAGAAGAGAACAAGGAGATTCTGGCCATGATGATATTGATATGCCAAGACTTCCAGGGTATTGTAGCCACTGTGGGGAGGGAAAACATTGGTCTAGGGATTATCAATCCAAGAGAGACACACAATGTAACCTCTTCCAACTGGGAAACAAAAAGAGGGGCCTTTTAGCTCCAGACCCTGTAGCAAACAATGTGAGGCATCTTTCTTTGGTCAACCAGGAGGTAACAAACGTGCAGGAAGACAAAGACTAGGTATTGGTGATTTAATGGTTGCTACTGAACATGGCTTTGGATCTGGCCTCAGATACATCTCTTACACTATCCCCACAGGTTGAAAGTTACAAAAATAATCACTTGTGTTTACAGTCCTTTACCTTCAGGGACAGTAGGAATAATCTTGGGAAAACTTGGATTAACTCCTCAAGGCTTTATTGTGCATCCAGGTATTATTGATGAGGACTGTAAGGAAGAAATTAAAATCAGGGCATATGTAAAAAAAATGATGCAAATTAATGCAGGGGATAGAACTGCTTAGCTAATACCATTTCCTTACATCAAGGGCAGAGCCACTCCAGTAGAAAGAACAGGTGCACTTGGAAGTACAGGAAGATATGTGTTCTGGCAAACAATGGTCAATGATTAGAGAGCCAAATTAGTGGTATAAATGAATAGTGTTGAAATAGAAGTTTTGATGGATATAGGAGCAGATGTCATGATCCTTTCTCAAAAGTCTTGGAATCCAGATTGGCCACTTCAGTATATACACAGTTTATAGGAATTGGCAAATTATCTCAAATAAAACAAAGTGTACAGTGGATTAAGTATCTGGGACCAGAAGGACAAACAGGGAAGCTGAGACCCTGTGTGGCTGACATACCCATAAATTTATGGGGAAGGGATCTTTTACAATAATGGGGGTACTCAAATTAATATCTCTGCAATCCCCAAAACAGACAATGATGAAATTATGGGTGAAATGGTACATGTTCCTAGGGAAGGTATTGATACAGGTAATCAAGAACAATCACAAGCTGTTTCCATTGTCCAAACACAGGACATCACAGGTATTGAATTTCCAAATTTGTAATGGAGGCCACTGCTTTTACCACACAGGTCTGTTTGATAGCCATTTTAGGGGCAAGGCTGTTGGTATGTCAGCAGTGGCCTATAACAAAAGAAAAATTTCAGGCACTTGAACAACTGGTACAAGAGCGGCTGGAGGTTCACCATATAGAAAGGTCTACCAGCCCATGGGATTCCCCTGTGTTGTTAAAAAGAAATCAGCAAAATGGAAGATGGTAATGGATTTAAGAGCAGTGAATTGAGTAATTCAACCAATGGGTCCTTTACCACCTGGAATTCCTTTACCTTCTTTGTTACCTAGGTCATGGCCTATAATAGTAATTGACTTAAAAGATGATTTTTTTCACAATAACCTTGCATGAGCAGGATAGGGAAACATTTGCTTTCTCAGTACCTACTCTGAACAATAGTGATCCAATAAAGAGATACCATTGGAAGACACTTCCACAGAGGATGTTAAGTAGTCCAACTTTATGTCAATACTTTGTGCAACAACAGTTAGAAATAATTTGTAGGCAATTTCCTCAATCCATCATTTACCATTACACAGATGATATTTTGTTGGCTGATTCTGATGCAAATACTTTAGAGAAAATGTTTAAGGAAAAACAAAGAAATCTGCCATGCTGGGGGTTACAGATTGCTCCAGAAGAAATGCAAAGAGGATATTCAATTACCTATTTGGGCTATAAAAATAACTCAACAAAAATTCAGCTACAAAAAGTACAGAGCTGTGGAGAGCAGTTGCAAACTATTAATGATTTTCAAAAATTAATAGGAGATATTAACTGACCAAGGCCTACAATTGAATTAGCTACTTATGAGTCAAGTAACTTGTTTCAAACATTACAAAGGGATTCAGATTTAAACAGTCCAAGGTGTCTAACGGCTGAAGCAGAAAAATAGTTAATTCTGGTAGAACAAAGACTACAAGATGCGTATGTGGATAGAATTGATCCTAACCATGATTGTATTTTGGTTGTTTTGTCTTCAACTCATTCTCCCACTGGGCTCATTATGCAAAGGGAAGATAAAATTATGTAATGGATTTTCTTAGCACATAAATAAAGTAAAAAATTAAAGACATACATAGAAAAAATTCTGAATTAATTATAAAAGGTGGAATAAGACTGAGTCAACTGTCAGGAATAGACTCGGCAGAAATTGTAGTAACTCTTACTAATGCTGAGATTATGCCATTGTAGGTAATCAATGAAGATTGGCAAAGAGCTTGTAGTAACTACTTGGGAGAAATTAATAACAAATACCCCAAAAGCAAATGTATACAGTTTATAAAAAGAACTAATTGGATTCTTCCACAAATGGTAAAGAGAACACCAATTCCAGAGGCACCAACCTTCTATACTGATGCAAACAGGATGGGAATGGAAGGTTATAAGTCGTATAAAATAACCAAGGTTCAAAAAATCAGAATTGTGTGCAATCCTTATGGTGCTATTAGATTTTCCTAAATCTCTTAATATAATTACTGACTCTCAATATGTAGAAAGAGTTGTTTTGCATATAGACACTGCTGAACTTACTCTTCATAACTCATAATTGACTTTGTTATTTATGTGATTGCAACAGGCTATCCGAAGTAGAAACTATCCCTTGTATAATACTCATAATCAGTCCCATACAGGTTTACAAAGGTCCATTGGCACAAGGAAATGAGGAATAGGAAATGTGTCAAAATTTTGAAAAGCATCATGTTAACAGTAAAGGTTTAAAGAAAAAATTTCTCTATCATTTGGTAACAAGCCAAAGAAATAATTTAAAAGTGTCCTACGTGTTCTTTGTATAACTAAACTCTATTGCCTATTGGAATCAACCTTAGGGGTTCCAAAAGGAATAAAATCTGGCAGGTGGATATGTTTAATTTTGTAGAATTTGGAAAACAAAGGTATGTACATCATACCATTGATACATACTCAGGGTTTCAATGGGTAACTGCTTTAAGTTCTGAAAAGGCTGATTGTATAATAATTACACATTTATTGGAAATAATGCCAATGGTGGGGATACCTGCACAACTGACAATGCTCCTGCATATGAATCCAACAAGATGCAGACATTTTTGCATATTATAGTATAAAGCACATTACTGGCATACCACATAATTCTACAGGACAAGCATTTGTAGAAAGAGCTAATAGTACCTTAAAAGAGATGCTTATTAAACAAAAAGGAAAGATAAAGACCTGCAGGGACAGATTAAATAAGGCTTTGTGGACTCTGAATTTTTCATAATGTTGATGAAAAAGGAACAACAGCAGCTGAGAGACATTGGGTTACAGAAAAAACCTAGGGACTAGGACTAATATACCATCAGGACCTGTTGACAATGGAATGGAATACTACAATAGTTCTGAGATGGGGACATGGTTATGCTTATGTATCTACAGTGAAAGAAAAAAATACAGTTAGCAACAAAACTTATAAGATTAGATCTGACCAGGGAAGACCTCCTACTATCCGAACATGAGTGTCTTTGGATAGCTAGGGAATCTTATGGACTACCTGGTCCTCATGACATGCCAATCTTTCACACAGCATGGATATTACAGTTCAGATGTATAAAGTTGATGCATTACACCTGCTTAAAAATAGGGCAGAAATTTATCTATAGATGATTTGTGCAACCAATATATTCCATATATTTACATGTAGAAATGTACCTATACTAATACATTTCAAAGTTTGTTTATTTTCAGAGCAAAAGACCAGACAATAATGAAGAAAAAGCAAGTAGCCTGGGTGATTCACCCTTGCAGACTGCCTCAGCTACTGTTTCCTCAAGAATTTGCATGCATATTTAATTTCAAAATGGCTAGCCCAAAGTATAGATATCAAAAAGACTGGACAGAAAAGGTAGCTTTTCCAGTGCTTGTCCAATATCCTAATTTTCTAAGGGTACCCAAAAGATGTTTTTACCCTCAGAGAGTAAAAAATAATTTAAGCTTTAGTTGTTTAAGAGATAAAGACATGTTTTAGGTTGATAGATATGAGATATGATAGAGATTGATTTAGGTTCAAAACCTTAGACTCATCAAGATAGAATAGATATTTTCTTCAAGGTTGTCAAATACCTTTTGACGAGACATTCTATATATAAATCTTGGCTGTTGGTTTTTATAGTTTTCTATAATTGTTCTGAATGTATACTATAAAAAATATGGCCTTTTTATTTAGTAAGAAAAGGGGAATTGTTGTAGGTTGGCTCAGTCTGCCCAAATGAGCAGACTCATATACTCCAAATTGTTTGTACCTTGCCTAAAACTTTGTTCCTGTTTGACCAATAAAAAGCCATCACACCTGGGAAGGGCAAATGGGATAGGTGTGTGGCTAAGGTTCTCAGGCTTTTGGAAAAGAGACTGGAAGAGGAGGACAAAGTGGAGGAGAAGAGCAGGAAGGAGAAGGCTGGCAGCCATGTGTTAGGAGAAGCAAGATGCACATGGCCGGCGTGGATGGAGATTTGGCCCAGGCAAAGAGCATTAGCAAGTATTTGGGATTATGGATGGGAGGTAGCTCGATTGACATTATTAGAAGCAGATGGTATGGGACTGGGGCAGGGCAGGGCAGATATTAATCTCCTAAACTTCATCCCATATTAGGAAGGTATCCCATACCCTGCCCCAGGTTAACTAAGGCTATTTTAAAATATAACAGATGATTGATTGCTAGTGGGTAAAAAATATCATCGTAATAATTATAGGCCTGATAATAAACATTATTAGGCCATACTCATAAATTAACCACAAAAATCCTGGGTTACAGATGTTGACAAGTTTTACTACATATAATCTAATATGATGGATTTATGTGATAATTATTTGAAGAATATAATTAAGATATTATATAATGCATCATAAAACTAGGATACTTACTTTAGTTCTACTGAAGGTAAATCTCAAAAAATACAGGAAGAATGATTTCCCCCAAAGTTGAAGAAGTTAAGGAGATGCCTCAGCAAGTAAACTGCTTACCACACAATCCTAAGGACCTAAGTTTGAAAAGTTAGCCATGGTGACAGGCATCTGTAATCCCAGTGCTGGGAAAGCAGAGATGGGGTCCCTGCGGCTTGCCAACAAGCCAGTCTGGTGCCATGAGAAATTCTGTAAAAAAAAAAAAAAAAAAAGTAAAGTGGAAATGAAGAAATGAAAGCTTGACCTCTGGCCACACAAGCGTGTCCACACACAGGAAAACATACACATAAACACACATACACACAAATATACACACACAAACACACATGCACACACACAAACACACACACATAAATACACACATCAGGGACATGATCTCATATTAGGGGGCTAGGCATTGGAATAGGGAAATTACTCTCCAATTATTTCAGGTAAACTTTAGCTTAAAAATCAAGTGGCTTTTTCAAATCAGGATTTTGGCCCTTTGAAGAATACAAGCACACTCTGTAAAACTTTCTTGTAATCCAGACTCTCAACTGTTGGCTCACATCTCTTTGACCACCTGGCAACATGAGAATGCGCAGCTTTCCCGTGAGGCTTCGCGTTCTTCGTTACATGCAGGTTTGCGTTTAGGCAGAAGGCCTCCAGTGACCCGTCTCTCAGTGGAATTACCCTCCTGTCTAAGACAGTCCATGTGTACATTTAAAGCAGTCACACGACTGCTTCCGTATACATAGGAAACAGAACCAAAGCCCCTTTGCCACCATTCTCCAAACAAAAGTTCTGTGAGCGCTCTCATTTCCTCACACTCACTGTCCCGTCTGTCCCCTGCTCTGTATCTCATTCCTTGTTCTGTCGTTTTTGTAAGATGCTTCTACTACAGGTTCGTAGGCAACAAAAACGGTGAAGGAGCAACTCAAATGAAACACTCCGCCTCAGGGGTCACTCCTCTCCCTGTGAGTCCTCATGCCTTCCGTCCATCCACTATGATGAGAACAGGGAGGGGCAGAAATAGGGACATCCAAAAAAAGGCACCGTTGCTCCGAGGTCCATTCTGTGTCCCAGATCAATCCCATGTGGTCCACATTGCATGATGTTAGTGTGTGTGTGTTGGGGGGGGCGATGACTCAATGAAAAACATTCCTTAAATCTCTAGTTGAGTCTGCTAAAGGGCATAAAAGGTGCCTGGCCCATTGTTAGTCACCTTCTGTCCCCACTCCACCTCACAAGCTCCCACACAGCACTGGAATTGCAGGCACACACCGCTGTGCTTGGTTTATTACTTGGGAGCTGGAGTCAAATTCAGGCCCTCGTCCCTGCTGGGCAAGCACTTCGCTGCCTAGTCCCTCTTCCCAGCCCGCAGCCGGCCCTTTCTTCCACCTTTACATCAATTTGCTTAGCTCTCCCTCTCAGCTTCCCTTTTCTTCTTGTTTCACCTACACTGGAGAAGAAGTCAGAAACTGACCATCAAGCAAGCATCTTCCCCTATGAGCACTCGGGAGCCGAAAGAGGTGAAAGTTTGGTGAGAGAGAGGGGACACTTAAAATTTAAGTGAGCAAGCTAGGTGTGGTGGCGCACACCTTTAATCCCAGCACTCAGAGGCAGAGTCAGGTGGATCTCTGTGAGCTCGAGGACAGCCTGGTTTACAAA
Organism: Acomys percivali; assembly: GCA_907169655.1. Taxonomy (NCBI): domain Eukaryota; kingdom Metazoa; phylum Chordata; class Mammalia; order Rodentia; family Muridae; genus Acomys; species Acomys percivali. Next base: position 68,747,453 of record OU015751.1, on the reverse strand, counting down.
GTGAGTCTAGGACAGCCAAGGCTACACAGAGAAACCCTGTCAGCACAAATGCTTTTGTCCCCTGGAGCCTGTGAGGACGCGATTCCAAGACCCCTGATAGATCATACTCTTCAAATGCTCAAATCCCTTACATAAAGTGCTGTAGTGTTTGTACACATCATATGTGACATGTAAAACACAAACACAGTGGGAATGACTATTTGGTGCTGTTGTTTAGAAACTAATGACAAGGAAAATAAGTCTATATATTGTTTTTCTTCTAAACTTGTGTGTGTGCTGTTGAACTCAGGATCTCATGCAGTTAGCCAGGCAGGGGCCACCATTATGCCAGATCTCCAACCTTCCTCTTCCTCCTTTCTGCTTTGAGATGGGGTTTCGTTGAGTTGCCCAGGCTGGCTGTGAACTCATGTTGTAGCCTAGGCTGGCCTTGAACTTGAGATCTTGGCTCATCAGCCTCCTAAGTAGCTGGGATGACAGACCCACACCACCGTGCCCCGCTTCTTCTGAATACTTTTGATTCATGGTTTCAACAAACTCCAAATGATTGACTCTGAAGCCATGAATGACTGAAAATGACTACCTGGATGTTCTCAGGCTAAGAACATGATTGCACAGGTTTGGACTTCGTCTCTAGTTTTCATACCTGCATGACCTCTGCCACATGAGGAGACCACACTGAATTGTCATGCAGAGTCCCAGGATCCTCATGCCAGAGCCTGCCAATGAGGAAGACTCTTGGTTTCTGTCCCCTGAGGCTCACCCCTGCCTGTCAGTTCACCCTTGGAGAGGCTGCTGTCTGTTGACCTGTCCCACCATCTTTGTGTGCTCTTTCCACAACAACAGATAGTTGCTGGGCATCCTTGAAGACACTGCAGCTTTGATGTATGTTGGGGACGGTAGGCCATAAGGCCAATGTTCAGCCATCTTGTCAGAGCCTAGGTTCTTATTTCTCCAGCAGTCTGTCATTTACCAGAAACAGCTGACCCTGTCGTGGTTCGGCAGTTAGACTAAAGATAAGATTTAGATGGAGCCACCCTGTTGTAGTTTAGATTAGATAAAGATAGCAAGACATTCAGTGTGGCAGAAAGTTGTGACCTGCTTGGAATTCCTCGCATCTTGAGATAGCCTGCAGCTGGGTTGCTATAACAATATGCTTCCTTCTTCCATTGCCTCTGGAGGGGGAGACCTAGTGGCACTCAGAGGAAGGACAGCAGGTCACCGAGAAGAGACTTGATACCCTATGAGCATATACAGGGGGAGGTAATCCCTCTGAGGAACAGTCATAGGGGAGGGGAATAAGGGGAAAATGGGAGGGAGGGGAGAATGGGAGGATACAAGGGATGGGATAACCATAGAGATGTAACAAGAATAAATTAATAAAAAAATTAATTAAAATAAAAAAAATCTAAAAAAAAAAAAAAACAATATGCTTCCTTGCCCCCTGCCTTATAAAAACTTTGTGAAATTTTTCAATAAAGGGGGCTTGACAGAATCCAGACTTGCCCTCATTTCTTTGCATCTCCTGTCTCCCCACTTGTCTGCCCCCTCCACAGGTACCCATTGAAGACCCCGCAGGCCAGGTCAGATGTGGCATGTTCCTCAAATGACCAAGCATTAAACAGTGTCCCATGTGTAAGAAGGTCTTGTCTGCAACATGTCCCTTCTATAGTGTACCGTCTCCTCATAGGCCAAAGCAGTAGGGCCAAGCCACCACGGAATCTTGAAACCTGTCAAGCTATGAACCAAAAGAAGCCCTTTCTTCTGTCCAGTAGGCTGTCTCAGGACTTTGATCCCAGATGCCGAGCTGAGTTGTAAAGCCACGTGTTTTAACACAGGGTTTCTTCCTCAGGTCAGGGCTCACTCATGCGGCCTTCCCTAGTCATCTTTCTTTTTGTGTATTGCTATGATGAAACACTGGACAAAAGCAGCTTAAAGAAGAAAAGCATTATCCCAACCTGTGGTTTGAAGATGCAGTCCACAGCGGTGAGAGGGCATAGCAGCAGCGGTGCCAGGTGGCTGCTGTGTTGCACCCAGAGAGAAACAAACGTTAAAGGTAGTCAGTCTAACGTCTCCTTTTAATCAGTCCAGAACTTCATCATACTCAGAATGGTTTATATCAGAATGATTGTGTGTGTTATGATGTGTGTTGGAGACATCCATGTGTCCAATGTCCAATGTGTCAGTGTGTGTGTGTGTGTGTGTGTGTGTGTGTGTGTGTGTGTGTGTGTG
>OU015751.1:68695262-68745214 GCA_907169655.1 Acomys percivali | reverse complement strand
GTGTGTGTGTGTGTGTGTGTGTGTGTGTGTGTGTGTGTGTGTGTGTGTTTATATATATCCCAGGCTGACTTCAAAGTCTCTATGCCTCCAAAGATGACTGTAACACTCTTCCTTCCAAGTGCTTAACATGAGATCGATGTGTCCCCATACCCACTTTACATGGTGTTAGGCACTAAACCCAGGGTCTCTTGCATGCTAGGAGACCTACATCCAGTGTTTCTGAAACACATTTTTCTCAGATCCGTAAGATGGCTCAACAGATAATTGTGTTTGCCAAGGAGCCCAGCAATCTGAGTTTGGCCCCCAGAACCACCCGGTGAAATGAAAAAACCAACTCCCACAGTTGTCACAAGTAACACACATACACACACCACACACCACACACACAAGTTTTTCCTCTATCACTTCCTGGCCACTCCTTTTCTCTCAACATGTTCTTGTGAGTCATGGGGGTAGTGTTAGGTCAGCCTTTCCTCCTAATGTGTTTATAACTGGCTCTCCATGTGAAGACAAGCACACACACACATGTGCACAAGTGCTACAAAATGTACATCCTTTTATTTAGCAAGTATAGGATGGGATCTGAGATTGACATTTCTAACAAGACAACTCAACCTCCGAGCAGCCAGAGCCTGGGTACCCCATTGAGGCCTTGGCTAAGAAGAGGAACTGTGAAAACACAACAGGCTCACTAGCTGGGACCACAGCAGGCATTTCTACTGAGTCCTATCAGCAGCCCCAACAGTGTGAGTTACATCCAAATATTGTCTTAAGTTTCTGTCTATTTTCAACTTTTTTCTTAGAAAACAAAATATTTGAAAATATCTCTATGTTATTATTTTGTTCATGAGCAGATATGAGTCTTACATTTTTAACCAAGTGTTTGGTTAGGTACCAAATGTTCACGGGAACACGGTACAGGGAAACAGTCCCTTCTGATGTGGGCGTTGGCTGACAGGGGAGACCACAGTCTAGAGCCAGACAGCTGAGGAGCCAGCCTCTGTCTGGAGATTTCCCAAAATACCACAGTGCTTAGTGTTTTTCCGGCTAGTTCAAGAGGCCGAGTGCTTGGAAGTCATGTTTCTCTGCAAGATGCAGCAGGAGAAAAGTTGCCATGTTTATGTCGTGTTCAAAATGCAATTTCCCTTGCAGAAATTGAGCTCTAGTGGGTGAGTGCAGAAAAAAAAAAAATCCCCAAGACCTTTGTGGAAATGAGCTTCAGTTTCATGCTGGTCCAGAGAGTGAGAAATATCCCTCACTTCCCAGGGAGACCACTGATCCTTCACTGAGGGCCAACAGTATACCAGAGTTTTCCTTATGATGCTCGGTAGCCATTTCTGAGGTCCTTAGGATGGTGACCATGACATCTGCTGCTTCTCACTGCATTTCCTTAGCATGTGTTTTGCCTGAGGCATCATACTAAGGGCTTTGTGAGCATCCCAGTGAACAAGACAACTCAGCAGGACAGGTGATAGAACCTCTGTGCTAAAGATGAAGGAGTTAAACAGTTGTCCCCTAGTGACATTGGAAGAGGCCGCTCCTCACCCCTCTTTCAGTGGACCACTCCCCAGCCTGTCTTCCTTGCTATGATTGTCCTTCTTTGCCAAGAAATGGGCATGTGGCTTTTGATCATTTTCTTCCTTATAATTTGAAGCACGCTTTATTAGTGTCTGTAATAAACCCACATGGACAACTTCTTACATATTTATAGCAATGCATGACCCCTGAACAAATGGGGAAAAAATAGTTTTCTGTTTCTAGGCTGTGGTGGCATGCTTTCTGTTGTTGCGACAAACAACATGACTAAAAGCGTGAGGAGGAAAGAGTGTGTTCCAAGGGAGGCCAAGGCAGGAGCTCAAGGCAGGAGCTTGAAGCAGAAGCCGTGGAGGAACATTCCTTACTGACTTGCTTAGCTCACCTTTAACTTCCATCCTTATGCAGTCCAAGCCCACCTGCTTAGGGATGGTGCTGCCCACAGTGGACTGGGTGCTCCTATATCAATTAGCATCTAGAGCATTGCTCCCCAGACGTGCCCACAGGGCAGTGTGATAGAGGCCGCTCTGCAGTTGAGTATCCCTTTACCTGGGAACGTCAAGCTGACGAGACCAGCCAGCACACAAAGCAGTGGTTCTCAACCTTCCTAATATGACGACCTTTTAATACAATTCCTCATGTTGCGGTGACCTTCAAGCATAAAATTATTTTCATTGCTACTTCATAACTGTAATTTTGCTACTGTTATGAATCATAATGTAAATGTATGTGTTTTCCGATGTCTTAGGTGACTCCTATGAAAGAATCATTTGACACCCCCATAAGGGCTGTGACCCACAGGTTGAGAACCCTTGACAGAGACCATTATGCTGTTAATTTTGTACAATGCCACTGGACACAGTAAACCGAGATACTGACAGCACAGCTAAAGTTTCCAAAAATACAAATTATACACATATGTATATATATATTAATATTTATACTAAAAGACCAGTAATATGCTACAGATCATTTTAAAAACATTTACTGAGTCATGAATCTTCTGAAGACTCTGTGATAGCCACAGACCCTTTGACCAGAAGAATACACACTAGCAAACACAGCATTTATCATCCAACTTGAAGGGGCCATGGACCCCTAAGAAGAGAACCTCCATGCTCCAGGGCTGAGGAAGACAAGAAAGGCTTTTCTTGGCTTCAGTTAAACTTCATTCTCTTCCCTTCACTGACCTGAAATGTTTCCCTTAGCTGTTTCCCTGAACATTTTATTTTCCAAATGTTTATATTGATGAAAAGATTAAACAAATCTTAAGTATAAAAAATATTTCCTGGCACCAGGGAGCCTATAGTATTTCCAGCCCTTTTTAGCATCCGTCATCAAAGAGACCATCTTTCTATTATTAATAAATAAGCGGGGCCAACGAGATGGCCCAGAGGGTGAAGGTGCTTGTTGCCAAGAATGACAACCTAAGTTCAGTCCTGGGAACCCACACGGTGGAATGACTCCCAAAAGGTGTCTTCTGACCGCCACACATGGAATACACATGTATGCACACATGTGCATGTGCGCACACACACATAAATAAGTGAATAAATATAATCAATAAAAACCAGTTTAAGTTCAGATTAATGACTCAGAGACTTCCTATTTCTCTTTCACTGGGTGACTAAACAGAACGAGGCATGTAAAGTAAAACATGTAGCATGGCTGCCTCGTGGTTTCATAAGGCAAGCAACAGTTTGCTGGTTTACATGACCAGGAAAGCATGGACGTTAGGAGCGAGGAAGGACAGACAGGTGAGAAAAGGATGAGATGTTGCCATGTGGAATGATTTGGAGTCAAGTCTTACTCAATACCTTCTAGACCCTAGCCCTCTCACAGGTCAGCAGCACAGCTCAAGGGAGTCTTCAGAAAGACCTTGTTGAATGGAAGGAAGGAAGGAAGGAAGAAAGGGAGGGAGGGGGGAAAGAAAGATGAAAGGGAGGGAGAGGAGGGAGGGGAGGAGAGAAGGGAGGGGAGGAGAGAAGGGAGGGGAGGAGGGAGGGAGGGGAGGAGGGAGGGAGGGGAGGAGGGAAGGGACAAAGGAGGGGAGGAGGGAGGGAGGGGACGAGGGAGGGGAGGAGGGAGGGAAGGAGGGAGGGAGGGAGGAAGGGAGGCTGGCAAGCCAGCAGAGGATATATCATACTGGTAGAGCGCATGCCTTGCCTAGTACACAGGAGGCTGGAGTTTAAACACAAACATCTCAAAGGAAAAAGAAAGGGAAGAAAAAAAAAAAAAAGGAAGGGAAAGGAAGGAAAGGAAAGGCTCTCAGGCTACCCCATTCCCAGGCTGACTAAATCCAGTTTGAGACTGAATAGTCTGGCCAGCTTGGTGCTAAATGCCTGTAATCCTAGAACCCTGGAGGCAGAGATAGAAGGATCACTCCATGTGAGGCCAGCCTTGTTTATCTAGTGATTTTCAGGCCAGAGGGGGCTATATGGTGGGATCCTGTTTCCAGAAGCCAACAAGTTGGGCTGGAGAGATGGCTCAGGTTCACATCCCTGCCAAGCACATGACAGCTAGCCAATGGCCATCACTCCAGGAGATCTGACACCCTCCTCTGGCTTCTGAGGCACTGCAAATGAGTGGTGATGAAACCTTGACACAGACTGAACACATACACAAATACAATCTAAAATATAATAGATTTCAAAAATAATTATAAAAAACCAAACAAACGAGGACTTTGTTTTTTTCATAAATGAGAATTTTTTGGTGGGGTGTTTAAATTTTAGAACAGTTGTTCTTTCACAACCAAAGCAAGCAGAAAGTGCAGCAGTTTCCCACACAGGGCCCACCACCCACGCCCACAGCGTTCCAGTTAGTGCTACCCCACACCAAAGTACTCATTAGAACTGATAAACTTTCCATCACGTAGGTGCCTCACAATCTCCTTGCTTCTCATCAGGCTAATGTGTGTTCTTATTCCGTGGTATTATGGCTAGGCTTGGTCGTGAGCTTGACATAGCTGGGAAGACGGAACTCCAGTTCAAAGGTCCCCACCAGATTGGCCTCTGGACATTTTCTGACTGTTAAATGATGCAGGAGGTCCCAGCCTACTGTGGATGCTACCACCCCTAAACAGGTGGTCCTGAGCTATATGATAACAAAAGGGGGGAAGAAGCTGAACATGAGCCTGAAAAGGAAGCCAGGAAGCAATGTTCCTTACATTAGCCTTTGGTGCAGTTCCTGCCTTCGGGGTCCTGCCTGAAGCTCCTGTCCTGACTACATTTCCATCACTGATGGACTGTAAGACTAAACCAACCTTTTCCTGCCACAACTTGCCTCTTCTCAGTGTTTTAGCACAACAGCAGAAAAGCAAACTAGGACATATGGACACTGAAAAAAATGTACCATGATGTAATTAATAATCTACCACCCTAGAGTCCAAAGAATGCTTCCAAGTCCCTAACCACATGCACGGTCCACTTTGTCATCCTTCTCTCCTTACAGCCTCAGGCAAACACGAGCCTTTCTTTGTATTATCTACACAGATTTCCTTTTTCAGTCCATCATAGAGACATATACAACACAGCCTACAGACTGACTTCTTTCTCTTAGTAAATGCATTCAAGTTTTTTCTAAGCCTTTTTTTCAAAGCTAAATCATTTGTCTGCTTGTAAGTTCTGAGTAATCTAGTATAGCCCACTGTTCTATGATTTATCTACCTGTTGAAGACATATGATTTCTGCATGTGGAAGTATGTAAATCACTACAAACATGTATGTGGAACTTTTTGTTTAGGAAGCATTTTTGTATCACTACCAGGACCCACAAGAAGAGTACTGAGGCAACACGGCCTCACTGGCATGAGGTGTTCTGAATTTTGACCAAGTAATAAGTATTTAGTGGCTGGCAGAGTCCCCAGTGAGCCTCTACAGCCATTCTGAAACAGACTAAGGTTGAGAACCAGGGTAGTGGGCATATCTTCTCTCATAGAGGTATCCCTTCTCACTGATCCTAAACCAGACTCCTGGAACCACAAAAGAAGGAGATCAAGAGTAAAAGAGCTAGGGACTAGTGAGACGGCTCATGGGATAAGAGCATCTGCTATGCAAGCATGTATACCTGAGTACCAATCCCTGTGTAAACACTGGGCATGGCCATGCCCACCTGTATCCCCAGCACTGAGGAGCAGAGATGGGAGCTCTGTGGTCAGCCAACCAGGGTGAAACAGAGCTACCCTGTCTCAGAAAAAATAAGATGGAGCATGCTAGAGCAACATACTCAATGTCTTCTTCTGGCTTCAAACTGGCAAGTGCAAATAAATGTCTGATACACACACACACACACACACACACATGCATGCACACGCACACACACACACATTGATGCACACAAACAAAACAAATTTGAGGAACCTACTATGTACCGAGCAACAGCATGTTAGCTCTGCACACTATAATTTCATTCACTTTTCCATTGGTCCTATGATTTCGACTCTTGTCTTCATCTTAAAAACTTTTTCAAATGGAATCCCAAAAGAGATATAAGCCATTCAAGCTTCCAGATCTACCAAATAGTGAGTTCACAGTAAGAAATGTGAAAAGTACAGACTAATATGGGAGTTACCCCACAGTTCATTTGAAACCACTATCACCACTAACACGCCCCTTCCTTCCCTATGAAAGGCTTCTTGTGGTCTATCATGGAGTTAAGTGCCCCTCGCCCAATACACACACCACCCCAGGCTTTCTCTGGGATCTGGAAATCCAACAAAGAATGCCTCTACTCCCAGCTTTGTTCTGACTCCTAACAATGTCTACATTCTTTGGTTCTCCCTTTGCATTTGACAGCACACAGGCTGTAAGGGCTTGGCGCATTACATGGGTGGGCTGAAGTGGGTCCTGAAAGTTGATCTAAGGTGAAGAGGGACCTACGACGCAACTCTAAGGTGGGCCGTAAGTAGGGTTTAGACCCAAATGGGTGGTTTATGCTCAGCTCTCTGGGAACTATATGGAAGCTCTTCCTGAGATGTGAGGATGTTGTCCTGGGGACTGAGGGAAGACGCCGCTATTTCTAGAACACACTGCAAGTGTCTGCACTGGGCCCGACGTCACTGTGCACACTGCGAGCCTGGCCCTGTGCGGCAGCAGAGTGGAAGCCACCACTTTCAGGACCCTCTTCTGTGATGTTTGCAGAGCCCTCACTTTACACCTCCCCGGGGGGGGGGGGGGCTAGTGTGTATCTGTTCCATGCCAGACCCTGAGAAAATAGTAAAGATGAAAGGCAGGAGGCTTAAGCTTATAGATGCTGTTTTCATCAAGTGTTTGTTTTTCTTACTGCTAAGACCACTTGTCCAAGGGAACTGTTTGGGGTGTGTTTTATTACAGTACTTTTAAAACACAAAGGCAAAATGTTTTTACACTCTATAGCTGTGGGTGGCCAGACATAATGAGCTTCCTCTTTGTGACAGAAAGAAAAAAAAGTTGAGTTCAGGATTTCTTCTGCAGCACCATCTCCGCTCCCATCAAATCTGGAAGCACGTGTTGCCCTTCGCTCTCAACATAAAACAAAAGTGCAGATAACCTGGAAGGGTTTTAGGTGATAGCAACTGGTTATGTTCACATCGTAGATAATAGAAATTTACTATGACCTGTTTTATCAGAAGAATCCCTTTTAATCCCAGGGGTCTTTGATCATGTATGTTAATGGAGCAGTGCAGGAGAGGGCAGAAAGTTCTTCCAAATGTCAGCTGTACTGTGTGAGCCAAGAGATAATGCAAGATACTCACTTGGCACAGGGAAGTCTTCATGTATTTTCCTTTTCTAATTTTAAATGTGTATTACATTCACATAGCTCATAATTTCAACTACAAAAGCAAAGAATCCATTCTCATAGCTGCCTTCCACCTGCTGTTTCTCCTAGGGGCAATTGGAAGTTTTTTCTGTTTTTTCAGGTGTATATTATATATGATAAGCAATATACACATTTAAAATATGTGTGTGTGTGTGTGTGTGTGTGTGTGTGTGTGTGTGTGAGAGAGAGAGAGAGAGAGAGAGAGAGAGAGAGAGAGAGAGAGAGAGCAGCCATGCGTGTGGGCTGCTTGTAGAAGTCAGAGGACAACGTTTCAGGAACCAAGTCTCTCCTTTCATCTTTGAGACAGAGTCTCTCTTGTTTCCTCTTGTCTTGGGTTGTACAGCCCAGGATAGCTGGCCCTATCTCTGCCTCTCACCTCCGGGTAGGAGAGCTAGACTCACAGATGCTTTCCGTGGCACTGGAATTTTCCATGGGTTCCAGAGACAGAACTCAGATCATCAGGTTAGCATGTCAAGTGCTTGGCTCGGCCAGATTGTGCTCAGGTAGCAAGACTGCAGCCCCTGTTCCCCGTCACAGCGGGCGCCAATGTGTGTTCCAGATACTCTGGTTTCTGACTTGGGAAAGGGAGTTTACAGGCTCTGGCACATCAAGGGGCTGCTCCTGGTCACATATCCTGCCCTCTGACCTTCCCTGCTGCCTGCTGGGAAGTGGGAGAGGCTAGCTGCAGGTCCTGCCAAAACCTACCTCAGAAACCTGTACAGGGGGACTCTGCCACAAGGGCCTGATTCCTCTCACAGATCCAGCCATGCTGTCTCGCCCAAACAATCGAGCTCAGTGTCTGTTTTAAATGCTGAACCTGAGGGACTCAAGCCAAGGTCATGAAGGCCAATAACAGGTGCGACCTTGAACTCCATGACCATAGTTGCTTAGCCCGGATGCTCTTGGCCCTGGATTTAAGTTCTTATTACACTTTGGGAACAAATGCAGAGACCCATCCATGGCTGGACTGTGTGCAGAGTGACAGGCTTTGAAATGCTCAGTCCTCAATGGGATGTCTTCAACAAACCCCTTCTCTCAGGGCCCAGAAGAAGAAAAGGTGGAGAAATTGTAACAAGCAGAGGCTATGGTCGACTCCAGGAACTAGGGTCTTCCAAACACAACAGGCTTGGTGCACATGTGAACTCAGAGAAACAAAGGAAGCATGCATGAGGCCAACACAGGTCCAAACCCGATGGGGTGTTCCAGCAGAGAGAGAGAGAGAGAGAGAGAGAGAGAGAGAGAGAGAGAGAGAGAAGTGGACACCAGCTTCCATCCCTATCCAAGAAGCTCTCACTAACTGATAAGCGCTCGAAGAGGCTGGACCAGTTCCCACCAATGGAATCTCACTTGGTGGATTAAGCACACTGAAGGACGGGTCCCATGCCAGGTATAAAAACTAGTGTGTTCGGTGTATGTAACATGGCCAACACAAAATGAAGTCAATGATGCTGTTGTAGATGTTTTGTCTCATGTTGCTTTGTTGAGGCATTTTTCTGTCTTACGAGTCTTGTGCTTGTATATTACATTTTCTAATGTTGTGGTTTTATGGGTCTTGATTTTGTGTGTTGTGCATGGCTCTTGTGATTTCTTTGTTATTTTTCTTCATTTTAGAAAATCTGGTTTATTTATTTTGTTTTCCTGCTCATTTTCTAAAAAATAGAGAGAAAGAACATGTGGACTTCGGTGAGTAGGTAGGCTCTGAGACGAGTTAGGGAGTGAAACCATGCTCAGAATATAATGTATGAAAAAATAATTTTCAATAAAATAGAAACAAAATTGATTACATTTTTATTTATTTGTGGTGTGTGTGTGTACTTACCAATGCGCATGTAGCATGACACATGTACGGAGGTCAGAGGTCAACCCAAAGAAGTTGGCTTTCAGATTTCATATTTTACCATGTAGGTACCCAGGATGGAATTCTCGGGCTTGGCTACACATGCCTTACCCAATGAGCAATGTCACTCACCCTCACCCTTTATTTAAACCTAAGCCTCATGTCAGGAACCTAAAAATGGAGTTGAGAGGTCGCTGGACCCCTTTATCATCCCTCTTCTCAGTGCAGCAGCATTCAATAAATCTCCTTTGTCACCACTCTAAAGGCAAAGGGACCTGGGAGAAAGATGGGTGGACTAAAGCTGCGTGCAATAGCCAAATCAGAGCCTCAGACAAGTTATAAAGAGAACTCACACAAGTAAAGTTCCCATGAGTGTAAGCTGAATACAATGACAAGAGCAAGCCACGTGTGGCAGAATCATGTTTTTCCATAGAGGTATAAATATTTAATTTAATAATAGCAACAGGCAGTAATGAGTGATCTAAAACAAACTCATTCCTACCCACTACACCTAGGAGGCACAGGAAAACACAATCTAAGAACAGCTTTGTGGTTTGAAGAAACTGTGGTCACAATACTCTTGACTTGTTTTTTCTTTCTTCCTTCCTTCCTTTCATTTTTGGCTCTTTTTATTTTATTTTATTTGTTTTGTTTTGTTTTCCAAGACAGAGTTTCTCTGTGTACCCTTGGCTGTCCTGGACTCCATTTGTAGACCAGGCTGGCCTTGATCTTTTTGCCTCTGCCTAACAAATGCTGGGATTAAAGGGGTGCACCACTAAGCCCAGCTATAAACTCCATTTAAAAATGTTTCCTTTATCCTTATTTTTTTTTTATGTGTATGAGTATTTAGCCTACAAATATGTCTGAATACCACTTGCATTCAGTGCTTTCAAGGGCCAGAAGAGGGAGTCAGATTTCCTGGGACTAAAGTTACAAGAGCTGAGGTGCGGGTGTGGGAAATCCAACCTGGACCCTCTGCAAGAGCGATCCGTTCTCTTAACTGCTGAGGCATCTCTCCAGCCCTGAAACTCCAATTCTTTTAAGGAAACTAGAATGGAAAGGGTTGTCATATTATTTATAACAGCAAAATTTTAGAAATAATATAAATATTTAATGTAAGATTTTAATGTAGTAAACTGTGGCACATTTATAAAAATGGATATTATCAGCTATAAAATATATACAGACATAAAAACATGTTCTTCCTACATTTATATATCTAAAAGAAAATTTGTTCATATATTTTAAAAAGCTAGAAGAAAAAATTTTGAATATTTTTTAAAGAAATGATAAACGTTTGAAGTGACTAATACATTTAAACATTATGTAATTATACACACATATTGAAATAGCATATTTCCTTCATAAATATGTATAATGTATACATTTTATATATCAGTTAAAATAAACTTACTCTAAAAAGAAAAATACATATAGTGTCATTTCTCATCATCCATGGGGAGCCAGTTCTAGGACTTCACAGTTATCAAAATACACAGATATCCAAGTCCTTTGCATATGCTCATCGACTCAAAGTCAGGAACTGTAAAAGCAAGAGACTTTATTGGGCGTTTTTGGAATTGTAGTCAGTAGCTCAGGGATCTCTCAGTAAGTTTTCCAAGGATGGGACATGCAAGTGGGAACTTCATGGCCTATTAGGGAAAAGCAATAAAAATCCCCCTTTAAGCTGGCCACAGTGGTGCACACCTGTAATCCCAGCACTTGGGATGCAGAGGCAGGCAGATCTCTGTGAGTTCGAGGACAGCCTGGTCTACAAAGTGAGCCCAGGACACTTGAGGCTACACAGAGAAACGCTGTCTCGAAAAGGCAAAAATAAAATAAACGGTGCTGTGTCACAGGGTTTGTGTGACCAAGAGAAAATAAAGAAAAGAGCATACATATGTTGTGAAATGTTCATGAGCTCAGAGTCTGGCAATCTCTTGGTGTAGGGCTTGATTCTCTGGTAACCAAACGTCTCCTCCTGGGAGGCTCTTTCAGTGTTGTTCACATTATGGCTTTTCTTTCTTTCTTTCTTTCTTTCTTTCTTTCTTTCTTTCTTTCTTTCTTTCTTCTTTCTTTTCTTTTCTCTTCTTCTTCTTCTTCTTCTTCTTCTTCTTCTTCTTCTTTTTCTTCTTCTTCTTCTTCTTCTTCTTCTTCTTCGTTTTTCGAGATAGGGTTTTTCTGTGTAGCCTTGACTGTTCCTGGACTCACTTTGTAGACCAGGCTGGACTCGAACTCACAGAGATTCACCTGCCTCTGCCTCCCAAGTGCTGGGATTAAAGCCGTGCGCCACCACCACCCGGGGACTGTTCTTTTCTTTCCACACACCTTCCCAATACACTGACTCATCTCTAAATCAATAACAATAGTTAACACAATGTAAGTGGTATATGAAGAGCTGCTTCCTGTGTGGTTTATGGACAAGAGCCAAGAATAAGATCTAGACAGATTACGCAGCCTGTACAGTAGAATGTAAAAGTGATTTCCTACCCACAGTGGTGGTAGTGGGCCACCTGGACAGTAGAAAGGCTCGATCTGTGTTTGTTTTAGTGACTAGAAATGACAAACTCCTGTTGAGGCTTGCCGTGTGCAGAAGCCCGTGGCTGCACATGGTATCTCATAAAAACTTACATCCCATAAAATAGGAGGCCAATAATTTCCAATTTGTCCACAAACCTGATGCACAGGACAGCTAAGCAACTAAAGAGATTGGCTTTGATGCACAGTTTGGCAAACAGAAGAGCCAGGTCTTGCATCAGATCCAGAACCCAAGACTTAGCCACATGAGATAGCACCAAGCCAAGTGCGCAGAACGCTGAAACAAAACGGTGTTCAGTTTCTCTATAGGACAATATAGTCCAAATAGGGAAAAATAACCTTCAGGGGAGATTCAAGAAAGTAGATACAGGGGGCTCTGCCAGCATGGCAGTGATTAGTTCCAACACCCCCAAAAAAGAGAACTGAAACCAAGGGTGAGAAGAAATTTAAGGTGGTCTAGGAGGGATAAAAAATTGCCTGAGTGGCTTAAAAAATAATTTAATTTAATCATAAAATATGCTTCAAAAGGACACTCAGATTTTTCTTTTTCAAGACAGTGTTTCTCTGTGTAGCTTTGGCTGTCCTGGACTTCTTTTGTAAACCAAGCTGTCCTCGAACTTACAGAGATCTGCCTGCCTCTGCCTCTCCAAGTGCTGGGATTACAAGCATCGTTGAGTCTGGCTTCAGGGTTTTTTTTTGTTTATTTGTTTGTTTTATGAAACAAGTCTTCTCTGTGTAGCCTTGGCTGCCCTGGACTTGCTTTGAAGACCAGGCTGGCCTCAAACTCAGAGATGTGCCCGCCTCTGCCTCCCAAAGTACTAGGATTACAAGCATGAGCCATTGCATCAGTGCCTGTGCCCAGCTCAGATTTTGTTTTTTTGTTTCGGTTTTTGTTTGTTGCTGTTGTTGCTGTTGCTGTTTTGTTTTTTGAGCCTTGGCTGTCCTGGACTCACTTTGTAGACCAGACTGGCCTTGAACTCACAGTGATCCACCTGCCTCTGCCTCCCGAGTGCTGGGATTAAAGGCGTGTGCCACCACCGCCCAGATAGATTTTGTTTTTTTAAGACATGGTTTTACTATATATAATTGGCTAGCCTGGAACTTGCTATGTAGAGCCTGGCTATCCTCAAACTTATAGGCATCCTCTTGCCTCAGCCTCCCCGGTGCTTCTGTCAAAGGCATGTCTTGCCATACCTGGCTCACTCAGATTTTTGAAGACAAATATACAAGTGTTTGTATATCTGAAGCTGCAATGGATTATTAATAAACAGGTTTTAGTCTTTAATGACTGCCTGGGGCGCCTTTTGTTTAATTAGTACCTTTTGTTCTATTTTGGTCTGAGACAGAGTAACACATAGCACAGACTGGCCTCATATAAACTAGTAACAGAGGATGTTCTTGAACTTGTGACTTCCTGCCTCTGCCTCCTCCCGAGTGCTAGGAGGCCTCCATGCCTTACTCAGTGCTGAGGGCACTGGGTTGGGTTCTCTGCCTGTGAGCATTGCATCAGGTAAGTGGCATCTGCATCCTATAGGATGTCTTTAAAGGTGTCTCGCTTTATGTATTTCAAATTAAATTGAAATATTCACGCACAGAACAAAATAAGACTCTTCCTTATACAGCAGAACAAAATCTCTCCCCACCTCCCCCAAAAGAAATCCCAACATTTAACTTTACATATTGAGTAAATTAAGTAGAGGGGAAATCAACCCTATTTTATGTTTGTTTTCTCCAATATCTGCTTTTGCGCAAACTGTCACATTATTCCATCAAACATGTGACTTCATGTTTAAGTATAGAAATACAGCACAATTTAGCTATATGTATATAAACAGATATAACTCTTTCTTCCAGGCATATAAGCACCGAACATTCAGAAAGACAAGAAACATAATTTTCCAACCACTGAATAATGGCCTGACGCCTTGTACAAACTAAAATAAACTACACTGAATTTTTTCTTTCATTTGTACGTTAAAGCCTTAAATTCCCCACCAAAAGATTTCCAAACTGTCTTGGCGCTTAGGCTGGTGGCTGGGAGAAGGCACAATTGGGGACTGTTCCGCGGCTTGGGGAGCGGGGAGGCACGCCTTGACCTTCTGTGCTCAAGGGCTCCTTCGCATCTGGTTTCAATTTTCTTGTTTGTGCACCTTGCCATATTTATTATTGAATTCCTGTTTTTTCTCCTTTGTTGTTTCATGTCCCGTGTTCCAATGATTTATGAGAAATAGCTGATCTAGATGTTATCTTTGGCATAGAGAGGTGTGCAGAGCCCCTTAAGGACTCTGAGAGAACAAATGTGTTTGGAGCTGCATAATATCCAGGCTGAACAGATGTCCATCAATGCCTGACCACTGCCAGCAGCAGGCTCTTTATGAAGATGGACTTTTCTTTCTAAGCGCAGCAGCAGCAGCAGCACTGCTGCACTCAGAAATCATCTGCATTTCTCTTACACGGCTGGCGCTCACTGTGAAAGACAGCAAGACCGGATGTTAAGACAGCCTGGAGGCAGACACACCTAAAGAGCGATTCCCCCCCCCCCCCCGCATTAACTCCAGTGGTATGTTTTCAGCATTTGTATTATTTTATTGACTAAGAAATAAAGTATATTACTGATATGTTGGCTATTTTACTTTGTATTGTTTTATTTTATTATTTTTGAGTTGGTGTCTCATCACAACTGCCATGCAGCTTCACAAACTTCTGGGCTCAGAAGAACCTTCCCATTCCACCTCCCAAGTGGCTGAGGCTACAGGCAGGAGCTACCATGTCCTTCTCAGTTGAATTTTAATCACCACGAAGATGACTTATCTTGTGATAGTGTAGGGGGAAAAGACTCTTTTTAGAGGGTTGCAATCAAAGTTTCAAGTTCTTTAGAAACTCAGTTGTACTATGTAAATACATTTCTGTTTTCATCCCGTGTGGGATGTGGGACTGCCTTAGTTTGTCCATAGCTGATAATTGCTAGTAACATCCTCCTGTGGCTCGGAGGGGGATGTGGCCTTTGCCAGCTACAGTTAATTTAATTCTGAGGACTCTGAGGGGGTATAAATATCAGAGCCCGGAGAGAGGAAGGGTAGTTCAAGGAAATGGACAGAGAAAGAAGAAGGCTGCTGGTTCTGCTGGATATCCCGATGACCAAGGTTGGTATTTTCCCAAAGAACTTGATGACCCTAACCAGCCAGAACTAAGCCTAAAGAAGTCTATGTCCTTTCTAACCTTCTTTCTTTCCTACATAGGCTGGGGTTGGGGGGAGGGGGTTGCAAGGGAGGTAGAGGCTTTGAGGAACCCCAAATAAAAATAGAGTTTTAAAAGGCATCTTCAGAGGGGGTTGTGGTGACCAGTTTTCTTTTGTTTAGCTGAATGAAAACTAATTACCAAGTGTGCTTGAGAAAATCCATCTAATTGGATGGTTTTTATAGGCTAATCAAAATAGTTTGGAAATTTTCCCTGAACCCCTCCACTAAAGGAGGCAAAACACTCCCCTATAAAACATTGCTCCCAATTAATAAAAACATTATTTTAAACAGCAACAAAAAGTGGATGGGCATCATAGCCCACACCTTTAATCCCAGCAGTTGCACAAACAGGCAGATCTCCGTGAGTTCAAGGCCACCCTGATCTACATAGTGAGTTCCAGGACAGCCAGGGCTGCATGGTGAAACTGTGCCCCCCAAACAAAACAAGCATATATTCCCATTGAGTTTGTACGCAGAGTTTATGTTAATCCTTCTGTGATTAGACTCATCAAAATATGTCAAACATGCTAAAGTAAACATATGTAAAGATTCCATAGTAACAAGGCTTTGTGACTAAGCACATATTTTTTATTCTGTTCTTGGCACTGCTGAGATGGAATCCAGAGCCTTGAATCCATTAGGCAAATATAACCGAGCTACACCCCTACCCAAATTGAGTAATATGTGTCAATATATCAAGTCCCAATGATTTTAAATTATATTTTTCTTTGTTTCTCTCTTATCTCTCCTAGCTAGAGCAGAAGAGCAACCCAGGATAAAGACAACTTGGGAAAAGGTCAAGGGTCACTGTAACAAACAGCCCAGCCAAGCACAATAGCGCTAACATCCTATTGTTTCATGGCAAAAAACAAACAACAAACAGAACTGATATTTTTCTCTGCTCCGTTTTGCACATGAATGAGCTCTGATCATCTGAAGCAATCAATTTCTTTCTACATAATTAAACAGACAGACTAAGGAATATAGTGGGGATCATTTTAAGAAGTCAGTGCTAGAGGCTGGAGAGGTGACTTAGCAGCCGGAGGACCTGGGTTTGGTCTTCTGACAGCACAGGCATGCAGACGGCACACATTGGAGAGGTGACTTAGCGGCCGGAGGACCTGGGTTTGGTCTTCTGACAGCACAGGCATGCATACGGCACACATTGGAGAGGCGACTTAGCAGCTGGAGGACCTGGTGTTGGCTCTGTTTCTTAACAATTAAACTTTATTATACAACCCAACTAGCTTACACAAGAAGGAAAAAAGGTTAAAGGAACAAAAGAGTGAACCTTCCGGTATCCGTTCCACGGGATGAGTCCTTAGGTGTCTCTCTGGCCCGCGTGATAGTCCAGCCTGTTCGCTTTCTCCACACATGCTCCCCAACCCCCACCTGAATCTGTTGTTTTTCCCTTCCCCACCTGCCTGAGTCACATGGGAAGGGCGGTCTCCTTCTCCCATTGAGGTCCATTAGGAAAACAATAGCCCAGGTGGGGTTCTCAGGTCTGCTTCCTGAATTCCAGGCCCAGGATGGCTCCACTCAGTTTATCACAAGGTATTCATGGGGTGCCCCAAGGGTAAAGCCCGCCAAGACTGCTTCCATCTGTGACAAAGCTTAATCTTTCCCACACATCCCCCTTCTCTTTTAAAAAAAATTAAGAACTATACATACATATATACAGATATACATAATCATCAGGTATCAAGTACATAACCAAATCCTTTTATACTTATTAACCTGAGAGAAAGTATTCCACTATCCTACCAAAGAGAGTCCTTTTCTTTCATGAGAAATTGCAGTTATCAATCTATAAATGTGTTGTTAATTCTTAAACTAAAGCTTCCAGCAACACTGTGGCTATCTAGTCTTCAATCTCATCAGAGACCCAAGAAGGAAAATCTATCTAATAAAGGAAGAGCTGGCAGGTAACTTCCAAGTTCCATAGGACAGAGAGAGCAGACAGCCTGGACAGTCACCGGATTCTCTCCTTCATGGGGGCAATCAGTTTTCAGCCTTATCGGCCCAAAACATCCAACAAACTGCTTTTTGAAGCAGGAAATCCGACGATCTGGTCCATCTAGTCTCTTCAAAGCTGGACAGCCAACTTTCCAGCATCACTGTTGATCATTGCAGACAGTCAGCCTGTCATCAGCAGTAGAGATAAGAGCAGTTTTTCCTTCCAGTGACCATTCTGTCACCTGAGCCTCTTGAAGCCCACATCTTCAATGATGCAAATGGAGATGCGGCGGGAGCGGATGTCTCTCTCTGTCAGGAAAGCCCTCATCCTTAAATGCCATATTCTGTGGATCTCTGAAGAGTTTGAAGATCAACTCTATCTATTCTTACAGTTATCAATCTATTTCTTTGAAGACATATACAAGGAATTAAACAAACCTCTATGACAAAGTAAGCTTGTATCTAGTAGGAACTAAATACCAACTTTTATCCCTGATCTTCCCGAACAGTTTTTCATAAGACATTAATGGTACATGAATAATACATTAAATAAACATTGAACAAAATGAACTTAAGTTTCTATCATACAATATATAATATTTTGTCAACATATAACATACAATACATAAGGCAAAAATGAATGACAATATACAATTTAAGTTCTTATCAATGTGAAGCAAAAGTTGAAGCCTTAGATTTCCAAAGTCTTAAATTTTCATCAATTTACAATACCAATGTAGGATTTTTGAAGTTAGTAGATTCAATAATCAACCTTTTATTTTACAAACCTGTATCCTCCCTTCCTCCCCCCCTTTTCCTTAATATTAAAAGGGATAGAAGGTAAGAGAGAAAGAAAGAAGAAATCCCCAACTGAAATTTTATTAATTGTAACTAACCCTGTTAGGCAAAGAAGAGCATTGGTAACCCACCAAAAACACCCATCCCACCTATTGGGAATGGGGGTGTCGTTTTTTCAAAATTACTTTATGTTGTTTAGGAGAAAAATCTTTTTCAGGTACCCAAGAAAAATAACGTATTGGCCAAGCTCTGGAAAAGCTAGCTGTTTTTGTCCAGTCCTTTTGGGATCGATCCTTTCGGCTAGCCGATTTATTGTTAATATGTATGTAATTTTTGGAAGAAGCAGTGATGCCAGAGGCAGAAGTTTGATCTTCATAATTGTCCTGTTTTTTGTTCTGAAAGTAAGCAGACTTTTGAAATCATTAGTACAGGTATGTTAGTAAATATATAATTTTTTAAGGAAACATCAGTTGAGGCATCTTGTTCGAGGTGCCAGAGGCATGTTTTTGGGGTTATATCACCCATGCTGCCCGCTTTGTTTTTAGCATTGTCCTGGTTTTTGTAAATAATGCAGGGCTCTACCTGCAAATCCACCAATAGGACAGAAGAGGGCATTAGTTCTCCAAGCTGTAAGAAACAATGTCAAGTTGTTAAGAACCAGGTAGTTCTTAAGATTTACTTGCTATATGGTCAGATCTAATCTTTATAAGTTTAGTTGGTAGCCATATTTTTTATTCCCTGTGGAAACATATGTATACCCACGACCCCATCTCAAAACTATTGTAGGTTTCCATTTTATACTTGACAAGTCCTTGTAGAATATTGGTTGTCCCAACTCCTCAGTTTTTTCTATCACCCAATGTCTCTCCGCAGCTGACGTCCCTTTATCATTCACATTAAGAAAATTTAGAGTCAACAAAGCATTATTTAATCGGTCCCTGGGTGTCTTTACCCTTTCTTTTTGTTTAATAAGCATTTCTTTTAAGGTACGATTAGCTCTTTCCACAACTGTTTGTCCTGTGGGGTTGTGAGGTATACCAGTAACATGTTTTATATTATAATACATAAAGAAGTTTTTTATCTTAAGGAACACATATGCGGGAGCATTGTCAGTCTTAATTTGTGTGGGTATTCCCATAAATGCCATTATTTCCAGCAAATGAGTAATCATATAGTCGGCCCTTTCAGAACTTAAGGCAGTTGCCCACTGAAAACCTGAATATGTATCAATGGTGTGATGCACATACCTCATTTTTCCAAATTTTGCAAAATGAAACACATCCATCTGTCAAATTTTATTCCTTTTGTTACCTCTAGGGTTAATTTCAGCAGGTAATGG
Organism: Acomys percivali; assembly: GCA_907169655.1. NCBI lineage: Eukaryota > Metazoa > Chordata > Mammalia > Rodentia > Muridae > Acomys > Acomys percivali. Next base: position 68,726,175 of record OU015751.1, on the reverse strand, counting down.
TAGTTGACTATATAAGGAACATGTAGGACACTTATTAATTATTTCTCTGGCTTGTTGTCAAGTGATAGAGAATCTTTTCTTTAACCCCTTACCATTGACATGATGTTTTTTATGAAATTTAGAGGTTTCGAATACATTACCTATCAATAATTTGTCGATCTCTTTATTTCCTTGTGCCAATGGACCTGGTAAACCTGTATGGGATCGAATATGAGTAATATACAAGGGATAATTTCTGCTTCTGATGACCTGTTGCAGTTCTATAAATAAGGTAGTCAATTCTGTGTTATCAGGAGTAAATTCAGCAGTTTCAATATGCAAAACAACTCTTTTAGCATATTGAGAGTCAGTAATTATATTAAGAGGTTCAGGAAAATCTAACAATACCATAAGGATTGCATATAATTCTGATTTTTGAACTGATGTAAATGGGCTTTTAATCACCTTGGTCATTTTCTCAGAATTATAACCAGCCATACCTGATTTATTTGCATCAGTGAAAAAGGTGGGTGCCCCTGAGATTGGTGACCTCTTTACAATACTTGGAAGGATCCAATTAGTTCTTTTTATAAACTGTATACATTTGCTTTTGGGGTATCTATTGTTAATGTTTCCCAAATAGTTACTACAAGCTTTTTGTCAATCTTTATTAATTACCCATAATGACATAATCTCAGAATCAGTAAGAGGCACTACAATTTCCACCGGGTCCATCCCTGACAGTTGGCACAACCTTATTCTTCCCTTTGTAATCAATTCAGAAATTTTCTTTATGTATGTTTTCAATTTTTTGTTTTGTTTATTTGCCAGGAATATCCATTCTATGATCCTGTCTTTCCTTTGTATAAGAAGACCAGTAGGAGAATGTTTCGAAGGCAAAATAACCAGAATGCAACCAAGTTTAGGATCAATTCTATCCACATATGCCTTTTGAAGTTTTTGTTCCACCAGAATTAACTCCTTTTCGGCCTCAGCGGTTAGACACGTAGGACTGTTTAAATCAGAATCTCCTTGTAAGGTTTGGAACAAGTTACTTAACTCATAGGTAGCTAACCCGATTGTAGGCCTTAACCAGTTAATATCTCCCAATAATCTTTGAAAGTCATTAAGAGTTTGCAATTGATCTCTATGGATCTGTACCTTTTGCGGTCGAATTTTTTGTTTAGTTATTTTATAGCCTAAATAGGTAATTGAATCTCTTCTTTGTATTTTTTTTTTTTACAGCAATCTGTAATCCCCAGCATGGCAGAATTCTTTGTGCTTCCTGAAACATTTTTTCTACAACGTTAGGATCAGAATCAGCTAGCAGAATATCATCCATGTAATGGTATATGATAGATTGAGGAAACTGCCTTCGAATTATTTCTAAAGGTTGTTGCACAAAATACTGGCATAAAGTTGGGCTATTCAACATTCCCTGTGGAAGTACCTTCTAATGATATCTCTTCATTGGAGAACTACTGTTCAGAGTAGGTACTGAGAAAGCAAACCTTTCCCTGTCCTTCTCATGTAGAGGTATGGTGAAAAAACAATCTTTCAGATCAATGGTAATTATATGTCAAGACCTAGGTAGCAAAGAAGGCAAAGGAATTCCAGGTTGAAGAGAACCCATGGGTTGAATCACCTTGTTTATGGCCCTTAAATCTGTTATCATTCTCCATCTACCTGATTTCTTTCTTACCACAAACACAGGGGAATTCCAGGGACTGGAAGATTCTTCGATGTGTTGAGCCTCTAGCTGCTCTCTCACTAAACCATGAAGTGCCTGTAACTTTTTTTTTGTTAAGGGCCATTGCTCCTGCCATACAGGTCTGTTTGAAATCCATTTTAGGGGCAAGGCGGTTGGTATCTCAGCAGTGGCCCCTCTTATAAATTTTGACACTTTAAACCTGAAGAGTTCTGAGGTTGGACAATGGGCATAGCTTGTGGTCGCCCCTGATCACTTACATGAATCTCTTCCCCAGAAGCGCATACCAATTCAACCCCAGTCTCAACCTTGTTTGTCTCGGTATTTGTAGGAATAGTAATCTAAGTACCCCATTGTTGTAAAAGGTCTCTTCCCCATAGATTTATGGGAATGTCAGCTACATAGGGTTTCAGCCTCCCTATCTGCCCATCTGGTCCCATACATTCAAGCCACTGTACACTTTGTTTTATTTGAGATAACTTCCCAATTCCTACAATTTCTGTATAAACCTTTTTAAGTGGCCAATTTTGGTTCCAAGACTTCTGGCAAATGATGGAGACATCGGCTCCGCTGTACCAACCCTTCTATTTTAACACCATTCAATTGTATAATTAACTTAGGTCTCTGATCATTAATTGCTGTTTGTCAGAACACCCGTGTCCCTGTGCTTCCGAATGCACCAGTCCATTCTACTGGAGCGGCTTGGCCCTTAATGTAAGGAAACAGTAAGAGTTGAGCAATTCTATCCCCAGCATCGATTTTCATCTCCTTTTTCACACATGTCATGATTTTTATTTCCTCTTTAGAATCTCCATCTATAATACTGGGATGCACAATAAAACCATGAGAAGTCAGCTCACTTCTTCCCAGAACCATTTCTACTGTGCCTGAAGGCAAAGGTCCGAAAACACCAGTATTTAACTTGTAACATTCAACCTGGGGAGCTAGAGTAAGAGAAACATTTGAAGCCAGATCCAAGGCTGTACTGCCTTCAGTAGCATGCATTAGATCACTAACACTCAGTTCCCATTTTCCTGTGGGTTTGTCACTTCCAGACTGGCCAAAGGAATTCGGCTGGCATTGTTTATGGGGGCCCGAGCCGATAGCCCCCTCCTGCCGTTTCCCGTCGGCAAGATATTGCCTTGCACATCTCTCTTAGACTGACAATCCCGAGACCAGTGTTTCCCTTTTCCACAGCGACTACAGTACCCTGGGAGTCTTGGTACCTCATTTCCATCATAACCAGAACCTCCTTGTTCTCTCCTACGAGATACGTTTTCTCCTGGGTTATTGCGCCTTCTATCTCTACAGTTTCTTTGCACATGACCAGTTTTACCACAATTGAAGCACCGAGTATTATGATATCTGGGCTCTCTGGCTAAAGCTTGTCCCACAATATTATTTTGATACTCCTGAGAGTTGATATTAACTGTCTCCTTTACCCAGTCATCTAGTAGAGCGCCTCTTTCCTTTAATGGTCTAAGCACCCTCTTACATGCAGTATTTGCATTCTCATAAGCCATGATAAGTTTCAATGTCTGTTTGTTGTCAGAATCTGGCATCACCTTATCCATAGCAGATCCTAATCTCTGTAAAAATTCGGTAAAGGGCTCCAGAGGTCCTTGGAACACTTTAGTAAAGGGAATAGTTGTTTTCCCAGGTTCCTCTACCAGCTTCCAAGCTCTCAAGGCTGTCTTATGACATTGTTCAATCACTCTATCTTCAGCTTGAATTTGTTCTCTTATGTTAGTATATCGTCCTTCACCAAGCAATTGATCTCTATTAATATTTATTCCCTGGGTAGTATTTTCTTGTTCTATTTTTATAGCCTCTGTTCGCCACCATGATAACCACTGTAACTGTTGTGCTGCTTCCAATACCACTGAAACTAAATTTTTCCAATCTTGGGGAACCAGTTTATTCTGAGTAGCCCAGCTGTTTAACATTTGTTTAACGAAGGCAGAGTGCATACCATATTTGACGATGGATTCCTTAAAATGTTTTAAATCCATCATGTCTACAGGATGCCAAACCATTTCATCATAACCCTCAGCACCATTTTGTGCGGGCACATGACTTACAGTGACTGGAAAAGCTGAAGGTGTCTGGGTGACTGTGGAGGTGTCCTCCACTGGGACATTTACTTCCAAAGACCTTCTGGTTGGTCTGGCTTCCTCTGCCTCTGGTTTCGGACCTTCTCCATCCTTTTTAACCAAAGATGCCTTCTGCTTTTCTTGCCCTTTTAGTTTTTTCTGTATTTTGCCCATTTGTTCAGTCAAGTCAGTAATTCTTTCCAAAAGGATAGAGCTTATTGACTCTTCTGGTTTTTTCTGGCTTTCCGGTCTCTCTGTATTCTGTCCTTTATCATTCCCAATAACCAAAAATTCTATCCGCTTTCCCATCCCTTCATTTTCTTTCCTCAGCCTTTCCATCTGTCCAGTCAAATCTGTAATCTTTTTTAAAAGGATAGAACTTACTGACCCTTTCGTCTTTTCTATGTCATTAGCCTTTCTTCTAATCCTTCTAAGCATGAAATATGGTAATAAAAGGACAATGAAAAAACAGAGAATTCCCTCTAACTATAAGGCAGGAAAGAGTTTTGTAACAGCAGTTGTGACTTTGTTGATACCCTGAAACAGCATTTCTATACCGTCGAATATTGAATCTTCCCCCATACTATTAGAAACTGTGGAACTCATCGGGCCCCACGTTGGGTGCCAGATGTTGGCTCTGTTTCTTAACAATTAAACTTTATTATACAACCCAACTAGCTTACACAAGAAGGAAAAAAGGTTAAAGGAACAAAAGAGTGAACCTTCCGGTATCCGTTCCACGGGATGAGTCCTTAGGTGTCTCTCTGGCCCGCGTGATAGTCCAGCCTGTTCGCTTTCTCCACACATGCTCCCCAACCCCCACCTGAATCTGTTGTTTTTCCCTTCCCCACCTGCCTGAGTCACATGGGAAGGGCGGTCTCCTTCTCCCGTTGAGGGTCCATTAGGAAAACAATAGCCCAGGTGGGGTTCTCAGGTCTGCTTCCTGAATTCCAGGCCCAGGATGGCTCCACTCAGACTATCACAAGGTATTCATGGGGTGCCCCAAGGGTAAAGCCCGCCAAGACTGCTTCCACCTGTGACAAAGCTTAATCTTTCCCACAACCTGGGTTTGGTCTTCTGACAGCACAGGCATGCATACGGCACACATTGGAGAGGTGACTTAGCAGCCGGAGGACCTGGGTTTGGTCTTCTGACAGCACAGGCATGCATACGGCACACATTGGAGAGATGACTTAGCAGCTGGAGGACCTGGGTTTGGTCTTCTGACAGCACAGGCATGCATAGGGCACACATAACTCCATGCAGGCAAAACACTCATTACACGTAAAATAGAAAATAAACGTATTTTTAAAAGAAATCAGTGTTATTTCTGCAGTTCCCAGTTCTTAAGTTCTGTGGTGCTTATGGAATTATAACAAAAAACAAGAAGTACTAGGAATTTCAAGAATGTTAAAAAGATGAAGAGATGGCTGCACCATCAAGAGCACTTGCTTCTTCAGAGGACCTGGATCCAGCTGTGTGATCAGCTCCTGTCATCTTACTCAGCATTGGTGTTTCCCTCCCTCCTCCGTTCTCTGGGTATACCTGCTGAGAGTTGCAGGTTTATACACTGCCTACCTCACGGGTTTTCTTTAAATCCTGATATAACTGTCCTTGAGCTTTTTTTTTTTTTTTTTTTTTTTTTTAATAATGAGACTAAGGACTCTCTCTGTCTTAGTTTGCTTTCTGTTGCTGTCATAAACACCAGGACGAAAAGCGACTTGGGTAGGAAAAAGTTTGTCTTTTCACTATCAGGCGAAGACAGTATAGGAGCTCAAGGCAGGAACCTGGAGGCAGGAACCTAGAGGCAGGGGCTCAAGGCAGGAACCTGGAGGCAGGAGCTCAAGGCAGGAACCTGGAGGCAGGAGCAGAAGCAGACCACAGAGGAGTGATGCTTACTGGCTTTCTTCTCCTGGCCTCCTCACCTTGCTTTCTTATACAACTCAGGACCACCAGACCAAGGGTAGCACTCCTTACACTGGGTTGTGGGCCTTCCCACATCATCATTAATCAAAAAAATATTCTACAGACTTGCCTACAGTCCAATGTGATGGAGGCACTTTCTCAACTGAGGTTGTCTCTTCTCAGATAGCCCTGGCTTGTGTCAAGCTGACAGCAACAACAGCAGCAGCAGCAGCAGCAGCAACAACAACAACAACGTACCCCAGGGCAAACTCCAGGAGGGCATTCTGATTCCCTCTATATTACCTGGTGGCCAATTTGTAAGACATGACTTATAAAATTAACAAACATTTAAACTGTCACAGTGACAGGGACAGAGGCACTGCTCAACAGCCTGATGAGTCCCCTTAATGTTTAAGAACTCTACTTGGGTAAAACTGGATCCTTAGGCTGGCCACGATGACACACCCCTTTAACCCAGCACTTGGGAGGCAGAGGCAGGCAGAGCTTTGTGAATCTGAGGCCAGACTGATCTGGTATATATAGTGAGTTCCAGGACAGTCAGCATTTCATAGTGAAACCCTGTCTCAAAACAAACCAAGAAAACAAAAAAACAAACCGACAAACAAACAAAAACCAGAACAAAACAAACAGAACTCTGGATCTAGCTTCGATACAGAAAAGAATTTCAGGAAGAGGCAATATGTAGCTGAGTTGGGGTTTTGTAAAAGACGTTTTAAACATAGATTTTAAGTACGAAGGCTAAGGAGTACTTAAGAAGAAATTACAACATGCCAGAGAGCACAGCTGTCAGCTTCTCAGGACATGTCAAGGATGGAGAACTGGCTTGGTGGTTAAGAGCGCTTGTTCTTGCAAAGGACTAGAGTTTAATTCCCAGCACCCACATAGTGGCTCACAACCATTTTTCAATTCAAGTTCCAAGGAATCCTACACCCTTTTCTTCTTCTTCTTCTTCTTCTTCTTCTTCTTCTTCTTCTTCTTCTTCTTCTTCTTCTTCTTCTTCTTCTTCTTCTTCTTCTTTTTTAAAGATCTATTTATTTATATTATATATACAGTGCTCCCTTGCATGTACTCCTGCAGGCCAGAAGAGGGCGCCATATCACATTACAGATGGTTATGAGCCACCATGTGGTTGCTGGGAATTGAACTCAGGACCTTTGGGAGAGCAGGCGGCACTCTTAACCACTGAGCCATCTCTCCAGCCACCCTTACACCCTTTTCTGACCTCCACAGGCACCAGGCATATGTAGATATACATTCAGGTAAAACACTCAAATACACAAAATAATAAAATATATCAAAAATAGTTTTTAAAGATATACTCTATCATCCTTACAATAGCCATGTATATCATTTTGTTCTAGCTATGAGCAATTTAAAAGTTCTCTTATAAAAAGGAAAGGAGAGTATTAATATATTCATTTTCTCTGGTTCCATCCATACTGTTTCATAACGCAAAACTTTAGATAGGTTTCATCATTCTCAATTTATGTTGAGAAAAGCCACACATACACGCAGGCTCTGCCCAGAGCCTCAACACTGCACAATATCTGTTTCCTTGTGCAAACACAAGTTATCTAAATAGACCCCACACAAACGAGTATGAAATGGCCGAGAACCAACATCTGGACAGCTTCACGTACATCTGGGTAGATCCGGATGACAGAAAAGGTGGGGAGGAACTGGGAGAAGTAGAAGAAGGGGAAACTGTAATCAGGGTACACTCATTATGTGAGGAAACAGGTCTATTTTCAATAAAAGAGGAAAAAAAGAGTTTAACTTCAGATACTTCACTGCAAAACGTATTCAGCCCTTTGTCAGATACTGTCCTTAGTCACTTGAAAGTAACAATCTCAAGTAATTGTAATAGAACTACCTTGAAATTAAAACGTTTAAAGAAATTGGTTTTATCATTGAAACCAGAGCATCCCTAGAGGCTCTGGGCCCTGGGACCAGGAGGAGGGCCTGTCCTCCAGATGTACTCACGGGGTCACCGCTGGACCTGACTCTGCATAACCCCCAGCCCTTCTGTACAGCATTCATACCTTCTACATGTATGTAACACGGCTCTGGGGACAGGGTGACAGAGAATGGCTTTATTCCCAGTTATGGTCAAGAATGTGAACAAATCAACGTTCCCATGTTCTATGCCCTTTTCTTTTAATGTGGCGAATAAACTAAACACACAACCAGATCTTTGACTGGAGGCTTGGTAGAGTAAACACCCATCAAAAGTTCTTAAGAAACTGATCACCCTATTTAAGTAATAAATAACTCCAGCAAGACCCACTTTCATGTATTTTTATGGAAATATAGTTTGGCCCAATTCTTTTGTAAGAAGATGGGGGATGTGTGTTAAGAGGCTGAAATTATACTTCTTTCATTTAAAAATCAATTTGACTACTGAAAATCTAGCCTACAGAATACCAAATGTTTTAAACTGAAACAGTGTTCGTTATCAAACTGTATATGGTGTTAAAATTATTATAGTCAGGTTAAATGTTCAATAACAGATGAATTATTTAAGGAAATTATGGTAAATTTATATGAGATACCTATTCAAACGATTAACTTTCAAAACCATAAATTTTATATAGTACGAGAAAAATCTAGGCTAAATGTGTGTATCTGTGTATTATATGAACAAAATTCTTTATACAATGGTGCTTAAGAAGTCTCGCTTCCCTTCTGATATGATGCATTTTATACTGACACAGCAATGGACGAGACAGATAGCTCCAAGTTTGTGGTGACGGTTCATCGGAACTTTTATCTTGACGGGGAAAGCACACCTCTGAGTACTTCAATGAAGCTGTTTCCTGAGAGGATTAACGGAGGGTGACAAAGGACTTTTCTGGATGCAGGTGGCACTATCTTACAGTCTGTGCATCTGGATGGAATAAAAGACTGGAAAGAGAAAGCCTTGAGCAAAGACAGTTCTCTCTCTGCTTCCTGACCGCCATGATGTGAGCTGTTGGGGGTCTACACATTTTCATGGTGGACTGAGACTTCTGAAAACCTGAGCCAAAAGTAATCCCTCCCCATTGAGGTGTTTTTGAAAGGCAACGCTGTCCCTGTGACAAACAGTCTGGCGGCTGTAAAGCTGGTAGCAGAGAAATGACTGTGATGTGCACATGGCTCTCAGGCCTCTGGAACTGACTTGCAGGAGGGGCTAGAGAAGCTGAGAGAAATGTTGAGGAAAAAGTCGTTAATGCTATGAAAAGGGTGTAAGTGGAAAAGCTGGAGGAGACACAGGAGACTACAACACTGTTAAGAATGTGGAAGATGGGCCTGGAAAGATGGCTCAGTGGTTTCGAGCACTGCCTGCTCTTCCAGAGGTCCTGAGTTCAATTCCCAGCAACCACATGGTGGCTCACAACCATCAACTGGAATCTGATGCCTCCTTCTGGCATGCAGGTGTACATGCAGATAAGATCAGTCATATACATAAAATAAATAAATCTTAAAAAAAAAAAAAGAATGTGGAAGATGAAGCCCAGGCTCAGGAAGAATCATATGGAAAGGAATTAACTGCAAAAGAGACTTAAGGCCATTGGTCTCTTGTCTACACTTCGTGTGTCCTGAGACTTGAAGGGCTGAGCTTACAGGAGATCCCCTAATCTACCTGACAAAAGAAATCAATGCGACCCAGCGGTCAGGCGGTAGCATGGTTACTGTAAGCTGCTTTTAGCCAGGCATACAGGGCAGGGCAGGTAGGCAGCAAATGCTGAGGTAAAATACTTGAAAACCTTGCAGTTTGGCTAGAGAAGGCAGCATAAAGTTGAGGCTAAGAAAGCCATGGTTTGGTTTTTTTTGTAAGTGTGTGTGTGTGTGTGTGTGTGTGTGTGTGTGTGTGTGTGTGTGTGTTAGAGGGAAGGGGCATGCATGTGAGTGCAAGTGCCCTCATAGACCAGAGGTGTCAGATCCCACGAGTGAGTGGTTGCGAATAGCCCAGTGTGGGTACTGGGAACCAAACTTGGGTCTTCTACAAGAACAGTGTGGCTCTTAACCCTTGAGTCGTCTTTCCAGCCCCCAAACCAGTTTATAAAAAGACTAAGAGCATTTTAAAAAGCAGCCGAGAATTCTGCATCAGGACAATGGTGCATCTCCAGAACGGAGGAAACACTGCCCACTGCAAGCTCAAGAGCAGGGAAAAAAGCAAAGGCAAGCCTTTCCCTTGAGAAGGGAGCATCTCCAGGGCACTCTGCGCCTAAAGCAGATGAGGAAGCTATTTCCCTCTGCTTAGGCCGGCAGGAACCCAGAAATTGCTACAACTGTCATCAAAGGAAGCTCTGCTACAGCCTGAGATGGCAGCAAACCTCGCCTGTGTCCATTTTGAAAAAACAAAACAGGGTGGTAGAGGTTTCAACTTGAGTTTCAAGGGAAAGCCTCGAAGTCGAGCAATGGGTGGCTCGGTGAGAGTTCCTGCGGGAGTCCCCAAGAGTGCGCTATGTGAGGCAGAGATAGTGAAGCTCAGAAATGAGCCGGGGATCCCAGGAAGCGAGGGGGTCTGGGTGCACATAATGTCTGCTTAGAGAAGCCACAGGCAATGCTTCAAGCTAGCCCAGAGGAGAGATCGGATACACGGCAAATGGGCAAATGGGAAGCCATAGGGACAAAAAAAAAAAGCCAGCTCTCTTGGGAGTGAAATCTGGCCATGTGCTTCGGTTCCTTTTTTTCTATTTCTCCTTCCACCCCACTGGAGTGTTGCTTGTTTCCTAAAAGCTTATGATTTGGTTTTTAAGTTGGTTTTTGTTTGTTTGTTTTTCGAGACAGGGTTTCTCTGTATAGCCTTGGCTGTCCTGGACTCACTTTGTAGACCAGGCTGGTCTCGAACTCACAGTGATCCACCTGCCTCTGCCTCCCGAGTGCTGGGATCAAAGGCGAGTGCCACTGAGTTTTATAGAGGCTCACACTTAAGTTTGTCTTGGGTCTTGGAAGAGACTTTGGGCTTTTGAAGAACGTTCAGACTGTTGAGGCTGTAAGAATTCTTGGCTATGGAGACAATCTATTTGTGAACCAGAGGTAGAAAGTTTTAGTTTAAAAAAAATGTGTTTGGGGGCTGGAGCGATGCTCAGTGGTTAAGAGCTGCTCTTCCAGAGTTCAATTCCCAGCAACCCCATGGCAGCTCACAGTTATAACTGGAGTCTCCTGGGATTCATCGCTCTCATTTGGTATGCAGATGTACACGCAGACAAAATATTCATATACATACATACATAAATCTTTTAAAAAGTAAAATAAAACCTGTTTGGGTGACAAGTGGTTGTTGATTGTGTCAACTTGACTGCGTTGAGAACGGCCAGGGCATTAGCAGAGTGCATCTCTGAGGGCGTGTCCTGAGAAGATTGGCTGGAAGGAGAAGACCCATGCTGAACGTGCATGGCACCATCTCACAGGCCCGGGCATGTAGCAAACTAAAGAGGAAGATGGGGGAAAGCCCAAGTACAGTCATTGTGTGTCTCTCTCTGCTTCTTGGCCGCCATGACGTAAGCTGCTGTGTCCTGTCATGCCTTCTCTTTCTGAGGTGGACTGAACCCAGGGGCCAGACTAAGCCCCTAAGCCTTTCCTCTTTTAAGTTGTTTAACTCAGGTATTTTGTCAGAGCAACGAAAGTCTAATATATATACTGACAACACAAATGCATTTGCTAAGATTTTGAGTTTATTTTTACAAAGTGGGAAGATAGAAACAAAATGTATATGGGGCATTTATATACAAGAAAATGGGGGCATTATAAAAAACTTAATCCTTTAAATTTTTTATGTGCATGAGTGTTTGCCTATATGTATGTATGTGTACCACACATGTGCCATTGCCCTCAGGCGAGAGAAGAGAACATCTGACTCCCTGGAACTAGAGTTACAGGATGCCTGGATGAGTAGCAAGTGTTCTTAACCACTGAGCCAGAACTTCAGCCCTCTTTTAAACATTTATTAGAATGAATCAGGTTTAAAAAAAAAAAAAAAAGACATGTAAGAAAAAGAGCACTTAGGAGCAGTGTAAAGACTATGAGCATAATTTTGGATGAATATGAGATGTAACATGGTAAAAAGAGGTAACCATTTCATATTCTAAAAATGCCATTTTATAGTATATTAATGCTTGGGAAATGGTTATAATGAAAAATCATAATGGGAACTAATGTCCAAAAAATAGAAACATGAAAAAATGATTTGGTAGATAAGCATAAAGATGCTTTGGAAAAAGTTGGACAATCATTTTTTCATAATTAATGTGTCTTTTTAATTTCTCTTAAATGCATCCATGTCAGCATGTAGATACATCTATACACATGTAAAAAGTACAATGCAGAAGTGCACACACAGCAATGGAAACACAGTCTATTCATCATCTTGCATTATGCTTTCTTTTGTCTTTTCTTCTGTCATTTAAAATTAATTAATTAAAATATTTTTGTTAAGCCCTTGAGAACTTCATACATGTTGATCATATTCACCACAACTCTTTCCCTTAACTCCTTTCAAATACACTTCCATCTCCCCTCCCCAACAATTCATATCATCCTTTTCTTTTAAAAAAAAAAAAACCCATCAACTCCAATGTGTGTTGCTCATATACTCCTGGGTGTGAGGCTACCTACTGGAGTATGGTTGGCCCACCAGGAGCCACAGAAAACTGACTCCCTCCCTCAGAAGCCATCAACATAGCTCCTCAGACGCTTGTGTTAAATATGTGCCACACAGCACACACACAGTATAATGTTTATTGTAGAAGCATGGGGAGAGAAAGAAGGAGAGAGAGAGAGAGGGAGAGAGAGGGAGAGAGAGAGAGGGAGAGGGAGGGAGGGAGAGAGAGGGAGAGAGAGGGAGAGAGAGAGAGGGAGAGAGAGGGAGGGAGAGGGCCCCTGGTGACTGAGGCAGGATGATGTCAGAGGTTGCTAAGCAACCTGGAGGAAGACTTTTGAAACCGCATATATGCTAATATGGGCTCATAGACACCTTTCCATTCTAAAATGTTCGTGGCTTGGTCTTGTGCCCGTCTCATGCAGGCGTCCACAGCTGCTAGGAGTCCATGAACACAGGAATCCTGAGGACACTGTTCTGCTCTGGTCCTCCCTGCCTTCTGACTCTCACAGTCTTTGCGCCCTCTCCTCTGTGGGAATTCCTGAGCCTTGGAGAGAGTGGTAATGTTGACATCCCATTTATGCCCAAGGACTCTGCTGACAGTCTCTGTACTTTAGCCAGCTTTGAGTTTCTGTGTTAACCACCACCCACTGTTCAAAGAGACCTTTCTGATGAGGTCTCAGAGTGCCGCAGATCTATGAGTAGAGAGACAGAAATGTAGAGAGGTCAGTTTGTTACTCTATTCATTTGACAGAACAATGCTAATAGGTTTATACCTGGGCCCTGGGAGCTCCCTAACCAGAGATTTTGGCGAAATTTATAGTAGTAAGTGTGTGTGTTTCCTCCTGTGGAGTTGGCCTTGATTCAGTGAGAAAGGTTGGTAAGTACTCACATAACGTTGGCGGCATGACTGGGTCATATCTTGCCACCCAGGTATTATCACAGCTCACGGCTTTTCTTGCAGTACTGTGTGTAAGCGAGGCCACAGGGAAAGGAACCACCAAAAGGCCACTCCACTGGTACGGAGGTTCTTATTGTAGTTATGAGGGAGAGAACAAGCAGACTGGCAGTTGCCAGCGCTACCTAAGGCGGCAGAGAAAACAGCCAAAGTGGAGGGAGAGCCCTGTCAGGTGTAAGGGGCTACATTGCAGAGGGAGGTGGGTGGGTTAGTTGCAGCAGTCTGGGCGGTGGCGGGAGAAGGTCCAGGAGGCTGGCACAGGGCCTCTGATATTGATAACAAGTACATGTTACCAGAGCCTGGAGGAGCCTGGAGGTAAGCATGGGGCCTCTGATATTCATAACAAGTACATGTTACCAGAGCCTGGAGGTGAGCATGGGCTTTGATATGTGGCCACAGGACTATGCCAAGACAAGATGCTCTTTCTGAGCAGCAGAAACCCGTTTTACAGGTTCCTGAGTAGTGCTGACTGAATGCATACATCTCTCTACCAGCAAGCCTTCTAGAGTCCAGCTTTCATGGATCCAGATAGTCATCTTGGACCAAGTCAGTGGGCCTGCCTGCCTCTTTTGGTGGGGGTAAGGACCTGGAAGTCCCTTTGCACCCTGACACAGTGCAAGCCAGCAGGGAAGAAGCTTCCTGTTCAGTATTAAGTCAGGGTCCCAATATCCTGTGATCAATGTATATGGGCAATCCATCTTTTTTTTTTTTAAAGAGTTACTCGTTTTATGTATATGAGTGCTCTATCTGCATGTACACCTGCATGCCAGAAGAGGGCATCAGATCCCAGTACAGATGGTTGTGAGCTACCATCTGGTTGCCAGGAATTGAACTCAGGACCTCTGGAAAAGCAGGCAGTGCTCTTAACACTGAGCACTCTCTCCAGCCCGTGCATTCATCTTTTAAGGTTAACATCTGTTTTAAGGTTAGCATTAATTTTGTTTCTTTTGCTCTGATAAAATATCCTGACAGAAAGCAGCATAGGGAAGGAAAGGATTTATTTGTCTTATATTCCAGGTTATAGTTTATAATTGCAGGAAAATCACCATGGCGGGAGCTTGCTGCAGTCACAGCACATTCACAGTGAAAAGGAGAGAAAGGAACGCAGCCGCCACACCCTCTCTCTGCCTGTCTGCGCCCAGCTAGCTTCCTTTACTCTTACATGGCTCGGGGCTCATCCTGTGAGATGGTCTCCCTACCTTCAGGTGGGGTTTCCCACCTCCGGTAACAATAACGACTATCCCCTGCACACAAATATCTTGGTAACAATACTATTTTGGAATCTAGTACTTCACATGCTTAAAAGAAGATTAATATGGAACTGGACACGGTGACATGCGTCTACAATTCCAATTCCAGTATAGTGCTCATAATCGCAAGTATGGACTGGCTGGAGAGAGAGAGAGAGAGAGAGAGAGAGAGAGAGAGAGAGAGAGAGGTACGAGAGGAGTCGGGAAGAGATGGGCATTCTGAATGAAAGTCTGAAATAATTTTTTAAGTTTGAAAGATTTTTTAAAAAGAAGCTCTGTTTTTTAAAAGCACATATATATCCATATATTATAAACACGAACATATATGTGTGTGTAGCACAAATATAAGAAATCATGTAATATTCTTCTTGTAACCTGGGGCAATACCTTCATTAATCAAAACTAGTACCTTTGTCATGATACATATATTAGTGAAAACTCATTTAAGGATAAGAAGAACTTCATCTCAATTTAATTTATATTTTGCAATCAAATGGTAACAAAACCTTTATTTTTTTAAAGTGGAGAGTTTTAAAAATAATCAGGGGAATTTTTATATAAGCAATAAATAAATTGCTTGCTTTGTTTGATTAATTTGTGTTGTATTGGTAAGAGGGTAAGGGAACAGGTATTTATTAGTATATACCACAAGTATTAACTGTAACACACTAAAAGGAATCAATTTATATCTCATAACCAAATGTAACTGAACGTATTTTTTTCTGCTTTACAACTATGTCGTGTGGACTTTTGAGTTTCAAATAAGGGGTCATGGAAGTGTGTCTAGAAGTGTCTTAACTTAAATACTATTAAGACCACTCTCCCTCGTCTAAAGTGACTGGAGCGCTTTTGAAAGGAGTCAAAGGCAAAAAGTTATTAAATATGCTCATATCCGCTCAAAGCCAACCAGATCAATGACTCAAAATATTTCAAATGGTTGAACTAACATGGCTGTTCTAAAAACAATTTATGGTATGCATTTTTATAAACAGTTTTTCCTGTTTTGCTTTAGAATGCATAATCTATAAAAATATCCTCTTATATGGTCCTTTGTAAGAGTACAAAATATCCTCTTAGAATTGTGCCATATCAAACTTACAGCTCCACCTAGTGGCAGAAACATGTGAATGCAGCCCTTCATGGAGCCTGGGGTGAGCAATCATTACAAAATGTTAGTACAAAAGGGCAAATGCATGAATGAGGTCCACACACATGCACACACTTGCATGCCTTTTTGCACTTCTCCTTTTTCTAATTACATGGGATTCAAAACACCTAGTGTACTTCCTATAGGAGCCTCTCTTTTCCATGGGTTGGACGATGACATATTGTGACATCAGCACTGTAAGCTCCTTTCTACTCCCGGGTCCCTATTCACCCACACACTGGAACACTCAAAGTTTAACTTTCTGATGTTGAGAACCACAGAAGAAAAGGGAACTAGAAATTATCAAAATTATGGGTTCTGTACTTGTCTGAGAACCATCTAAGAAAGTTAAAAAAAAAAAAAAAAAAAAAAAAGATGTACCCGAGTCTGATGTATTCTTGCACACCAGGGAGAGGGCAGGCTTGGATGGTGTGTAAAACCTCCCTGGAGTGGTTTCATTGTGTGGCTGGGATTAGACCAAAGCAAATTCCAAGGCAGCACCCATATTTTACCTTGAGGAAACCATGACTCACTGCAGCTGAGTGATTCTGCAATCTAGGATGTTAGAGTCTCCGACAGAAAAGAAATCACAAGGTTGCCCCAGGCACAGTAGTGACCTTCCCCACCATTTTAAAATTTCAAAACCTGATTATTATTTTTAATTATGTGTGTGTGCCTGTGTGTGGGTGTAGGCACATATACACGGGCTTGTTCCCAGAGGTCAGAGTCATCAGATCCCAGGAGCTGGAGTCATAGGAGACCACACGACACTCTGTGTAGGTTCTGGGAACCGAACCCAGGCTTCCAAGAGCACAGAGCACTCTTAACCACTGTGCCACCTCTCCAGCCTCCTACCCTTTTGTGGGTAAAACTTTCCACTAAGGAAAAAAATATATATTTCAAAACTCAAACTCAGTAACATCAGTCAGAACTGAGGAGAAGAGAACCCAGTGCTCTTGAGAGACCCCGGTCTGATTGCCAGCACCCACACGGCAACTCACAGCCATCTGTCGCTCCAGTTCCGGGGGATCCAATGTCGTCTCTGGCCTCTGTGGGCATCTGGCACACACACACATACAGACAGGCAGAAGACGGAGATGCATAAAGGTAATAAATAAGCAAATCTTAGGAAAAAAGTAAGGCGGGGAGCAACAGAGAAAAATACTCAAATTCTACCTCTGGCTTCTATAGGTGCAAGAGTGAGTGCACACACACACAAAAGTGCACTGGCACACATATATACATACTCATATCCATAGAATGCACAATGCATACAAACAGGAATATATAATATATATAATTATCTATACACATATGTATATATTATCTATAATTATCTATAATATATATGTATAATATTATCTATCATTAGGGGGGCTTTACAGTCTCCACTAACATTCTTGATTCATGTGTCTGGAATAACAAGTCTTGAAATCAGGCACACTGTTATCTGTTAGCTCCCACTGTACTCTAGTTCAAAATATTTTCATTATGATGGGCCCTTAATCTTTTCATATAAATTTTAGCATTCACAGTTTTTGTAATGAAAACTGAATGAACTTTTGATTTCCTTGGGGAAGACTGCCTCTCCCACATCACTAATGGTGAGGATAGGGGAGACACTGCTTACACCCCACCTTCAGCCCCAGTGCCACAGCAGGACTGGCTTAGCAAAGGACACCTGGCCTAGTTCCAACCAATTAGACCTTAGCCCTGAACTTACTTTTCCTTATCAGATTGGGTTTTGTTGTTGTTTGGCTGTTTTGTTTTTCTGTCACTTGCAACTTAGCCATTAAGAAATAGAAAAGCAGCTAGGATCTAGCTTGGCCCTCACAGGTCCATCCACACATTGTGTTAAACATAAACTTTTTTTTTATAAAGCGTACCCTGAGGACAACACTGCTCTAACAGTGAAACAGTAAAGCAATTACAGACAAGGCAATTTAGCATCATGTCTCAGCACAAAATCAAGAACGCTGACAAACTCACAAAAAATAACAACACATTTCCTTTCTTAGCCAATATAAGGAATCACTGCTGTTTCAGCAGCCTTAGCTCTGACTCATCTCCCCACCTCTGAGGTAAAATCATGAAGATGCCTGGGCTGGTTAACCTTGATTGCCAGCTGCCGTTAATCCCAGCACTCAGGGAGGCAGAGGCAGGCGGATCTCTGAGTTCGAAGACAGCCTGCTCTACACAGAGAGTTCCCGGACAGCCAAGATACACAGACTTAGACTCAGGCAAGCCACTGGCACTCTAAAGAGGAGGTGGTTTGGTTTGGCTTATTTTGCTGTTTTGTTGTTGTGGTGCTGGCTGTCTCACCCCAGAGAGGCTGAGAAATCAGCGGTTTCTCAGCCAAGGCTGCGTGTCTCAGCTGTTCCAACCAGATACAAGAGGCCTGGAGGGTTCCAGGAGAACTTCCGGTCTTTGGCTTTTGTTGGAAGCCTGTGGGAGCCGGCTCAATTAGCAAAGGAATCCGTGGAGGCAGCAAGATCGAGAGCTGGTCAGCACATACAAGACACTGTCCTTTTTCTCTGTCTTTCCTACGTGCTGCCACCAGAAGGCCCTCTATATTTAAACTGTACTTTCTACTTTAAATAATCTGATCAAGAGCCGGGCGTGGTGGTGCACGCCTTTAATCCCAGCACTTGGGAGGCAGAGGCAGGAGGATCGCTGTGAGTTCGAGGCCAGCCTGGTCTACAAAGTGAGTCCAGGACAGTCAAGGCTACACAGAGAAACCCTGTCTCGAAAAACCAAAAAAAAAAAAAAAAAACATCTGATCAAGAAAGCCTCTCCTGAGACAGGCAGTGGGAGGCAGAGGCAGGCAGATCTCTGAGTTCGAAGACAGCCTGCTCTACAGAGCGAGTTCCAGGACAGCCAAGGATACACAGACAGCCATTTTGGGGCTACTCCAACCATATTGTGTAAGCCCCCTTTAATATATATTCATTCTGTTTTTCCATTCCTCTAGAGAAGCCATGCTGTCATAGGACGAGCAGTACTTTCTAGAACCCCTGACCCGAGGAAACGCCCAAACAGTCCTTTAACCCTGGCCTTCTCTTTGTCTGTGGACTGACTACACTCTCCTGCATTTTGCTCCAGCCACTGTCTTGCCTTGTGAATGATGAGTCAGCCACCCAGAGCCATTAAGGAAGGAAGGTAGGAAGGCTAGGACTCCTGGAAACGGAAGAGGAACTAGGATTACAAGTCTGGGACCTGAGCCCGCTCATATCAAGTGCTGACTAGATTTGTAAAAGGAGGATATTTAGTGTCTTAGTTTGTCCTCGGCCTCTAGAGCCTCAGGTAAAATGGGAGAGAAGAGATGTATAAAGAATGGTCAAGTCATAAGGAAGCTTCCGCATTGTTTCTTGAAGAACTGATTTGTTAAGGAAAAATTGTGCTAGGCAAACATCCGCCACTCTGAGCTCTGGGTAGGAAGTAAAGAAATAGGTTCGATGAGCGGATCATGGCTGTGGTTCTCAGAAGGTGTCAGTCAAATGTGTGTTACTAAATGACAGGATGCTTTGCGTAATTTAGATACATTTTCAAAGAAGGGCATTCCTACAGCACCAGATTCAAAGTCAGACTTGGGCTGGATGGATGGATTAATTGATTGGTTGGTTGGTTGGGTCTTATGTGTTCTGGGAACTTGCTAATGTAGCTGAAGATGACTTTGAACTGTCTAATCCTCCTGCCTCCGACTTTGAGTACTGGGATTCCAGGCTTGGGCCACCAAGTTTTATTCTGTACTGGGCTTTGAGCATTCTAGCCAAGTGCTCTGCCAAGTGAGTGTCATCGCCAGCCCCTTGCGTTTATTATAGACTAGCCACACACGAGAGTTTCCAGACAAGAGATAGGAAAATGACTGCTAACCAAAACTCCATGAGCACTTTTCATAGGGGTAGTGGTACAAGTGGGTAGTTCCAGGAACAAAAGATAAAATTGGGCCTTTTACACCAGATGTTAGGATAAATTCTACACAGAACAGAGATTGGCATTTATTTATTTATTTATTTATTTATTTATTTATTTATCTATAATAAAGAGTAGAGCATCAGAGATTACTCAGCAGGTAAAAGCATTTGCCACTACATTTGATGACCCAAGTTCAATCACCAGCACTCACATGGTGGAAGGAGAGAGCCAACGTGTACAAGTTGTTCTCTGACCTCCATTCATGGTATCTCTCCAAATAAATAAATAAATACATGTAAAAATTAAACAAACAAAAAATTGGGGGTATAAAGACAGACTCTACAAGAAAATATCACTGAATTCTTCTACAACCTGGAAATGGTGAAAACTTTTCTAATGATGGTTCAAATTCCTGAAACAATATGTGCAATATTTAACAATTAATGTATAATCAAATAAAAGTCCAGGATATAGAATAAGAAACAGATCAATCTAATTGATGAGTACGTTTAATTACATAAAATTCTTTTGTAGTAAAAGGAAAAATAAAGTGCTACAATTAAATAAGAACAACACATGAAACACTGAAAAATATTTGTCATCTGTATTACAGACCAGGGATCACTTCCTCAATACAGCCAGAGATTCGGAAACTTTCCAAAGACTCGGTTTCTATAGCTACATAGTGGAGATGTAAGACAGGATGCTTACAGAATGAGGAATGCCAAGGCTTCTTAACTTATGCTAACCTCAAACTATCCTGTGAAATGTGTCTCATCAGATGGGCTGGACGTGATGCTCAGTCTATAGGAAAATAGTCTTTCAAGTATTGCTGGTGAGGAGACTAGTAGGAGAGGAAAACTACACAATGTCCATTGTGAGAAATCCATCCGTGTCTAGTGAAATCGTTCATTCATGTGGAGAAGAAAGGTGTTATACAGTGCTATGGGAATGTAAACGGAGGAAGCCACTGCGGAGTCAAGATGGAGGGGCCTCACAAAATTAAAAATATATAATTCAGCTATCTTATCACATGTGTCAAAAGGACTCAATGGAAACATTCACACACCCATGTTTACTTCTGTAATTTTCACAATAACCAGGAAACGAAACCAGCCTAGATAATGGATCAAGAAAGATGGTACACATACACAGAAAGAATTTGCTCAGCCACAAAATAAGTGAAATGATGACATTTACTGGGAAAATAAATGAAACTGGAGATTCTCGTGTTTTGTGCAATAAACTGGACTCAAAAAGACAATGCCATGCTCTAGACTTAAATTTGGGATTAGGGAGGGCAGTGCAAGCAGAAAAAGCACCTTGAGATGGGAGGAAGAGATTTTAAGGGAGAGGGGTTTGGTGGGAAATATACACATGGTATAAAAGCAGAAGGGACTGGTTTTGGAGAAAAGGGGGCCAGCAAGAATGGACAGTGAAAGACAATAGGGAAGGAAGGAGAGTGAGAATAAAATATAACAGCAATATGTATTACTACAAACTTGGACATTTTTCTTTAAAAAAGGAAAACAGCACCATATGTCAACACATGAGTAAATAATGGTATTAGATCATCAATGGCTGCTCACATGAGAGAACATGTAATTATTTTTTGCTTGTGTGTTTCGTTTTGTTGAGACAGGGTTTCTCTGTGTAGTTCTGGCTCTCCTGGAACTTGCTTTGTAGACCAGGCTGGCCTTGAACTCATAGAGATCCACCTGCCTCTGCCTCCCAAGAGCTGGGATTAAAGGCGTGTGCCACCACACCTGGCTGAGAACATAAACTCTTAATAGACACCTACCTATTAAGACACCTATAAGTACTCAAACCTAAGAAATCAAATTTGAAATCACAGCCACCAAAATGAAGTTCAATCCCTTGTGACTTCTGACCAAAGCAAGAACGGCCAATGGTATTCTAACACATCTTCTCACATTCGGAGCAAAATCACATCTTCCCCCCTTTCCAAAGAGCTGAGACAGAAGCATAGTATTCAATCTACACCCATCAGAAAAATGATGAAATCCGGGTTGTCCGAGGATACTAAAAGCACCAGCAGATTGGCAAAGTGGTCCAAGAGTCCAGGAAGAAACACATCATCTACACTGAATGACTACAGCAAGAATAAGGCTAATGCACAACTGTCCATGAGGGCATCCACCCTAGCAAAGTGGTCATCACCAGACTAAAGCTGGACAAAGACCACAAAGAGATCTTGAAAAACAAAGCCAAGTCTCAATAAGTAGGAAAGGAGATGGGCAGACACAAGGAGGAAATGATTGAGAAGATGGAGGGGATAGAGGAATCTCATACATAACTTCCACTGTTTAAGTAAAAAAAAAAAAAAAAATCAAATTTGAATCTGACGTTTACCTCACTCTTACATGTAACTAGGGAGCCAGAGAGAATACAGTGGATAGAGGACCCTGTTGAACAACACTGGTAAGTTGTGGGGGGAATCATGAGACATTCAAATGACCCAGAGACATGGTATTATTGTTCCTATATCAGTTAGGGCCAGAGTAGATGGCAGTCCTTTGTTCATCCTAGCTTGATGCTCAGCTTGGTGGCTAAACCTGTTTTATGCCTAAGATTCATAAAAATCCAATCCAATCAAAGCCAGGCAACACAGCATGGGAGGAGGGAGACAGAGACCTGCAGACCACTATGCCACCCACAAACCTGCCCTCCAATGAACAGCACAGGCACTGCTGTAGACACCCACTTGCCTCCACACCAAGCAGCTTGGATGGAGGATGTCACCACTCAGTGGCCCACCAGCCATGTGTTGTTTTTCAAATTACCATTATTATTAGTATTTCTGGCTAGCAATCAATCAAGACACACAGACACTTGTTATATTTTAAAATAGCCTTAGTTAACCTGGGGCAGGGCAGACATTAATCCTCTAAACTACTTCCCATGGTAGGGAAGGTATGGGATATGTGCCCCAATCCCATACCATCTGCTTCTAATAACTTCTATCAAGCTACCTTCCACCCATAATCCCAAATACTTGCTCATGTTCTTCATCTGGACTGGATTTTCCATCCACTTCGGCCATGTGCTTCTCCTCCAGCTAACCCATGGCAGCCTTCCTCTCTCCCTCTTGTCCTTTCCCAGAATTCCTCTCTCTCTAAGCCTGGGACCCTTAGCCACACCTATCTCCTCTGTCCTGCCCAGGTGGGATGGCTTTTTATTAATCAAAACGTGGGTCACAGAGACAGCAAGCGACAATTAGCATCAAAATACATTAGACCATCCCCCAACAGCCATGTGTCCAGGCTGCAGTGGCAGCCACTACAATGTGCAAGTATGTGGTGGGCAGATGGGAGAGAAAGAGAAGTGGAGCAGCTTGAGCATTATGAAGAGAGATGGAACTGGAGGCTAGCGGGTGGAGAGGAGTAGCCTGTTGTGAGTGGACAGCCCTGCCACCTGGGGCCATGGTGAGGTCCCAGTCTGAGCTGCCACTGAGGGTCATGTCTGAGTCCACAGCTACACAGCAGCAAGGATGGGCGTCTATGTCTGTGGCTCACATTACCACTATAGAACATAGGGACACCCCTGCTGGGGACCACTTGGATGTCCAGAGATCATGCATAGCTGGCCCCACCTCTCACCAGTGGCAGCCCTCCAGAGAACATGCTCTGACCCTCTCATGGGCCACATAATGGAGCTGCCCCTGGTGGTGAAGGCACAGGTGAGTCAGCCTCAAGGATGTGAGAGTTGGAGAGCTGGCCCAGCCCCTCACAGACTGCAGCACTTGAGAGAGTAGGCCCTGTTCCTTGACAGTGCCTTGACAGGGAAGTACAGTGGAGCTGACTCTGAAAGCATGGGTGCAGGAGACCTGGCCCCACAAAGAGTGTTCGGTTGGTATCTCCGGCTGCCCTCCCTCTCCCCCACATGGTCTGTTAAATCCCACAGCTTTCTCCAACCCTGTGCCCTCAGAGGAAAGCCTCTGCACACTCTTAGCATTCTTGACAACACCCTAACCTCCTCCCCTGGAGCCACCCAGCAGGTGGCATACATGTTACCATCCTTCACCTGCAGTCCTTAAAAGCCTTGCCTGCCATAGCCTCCTGTGACTTGTCTGGCCTCACCCCCTGAGGCTGCTGAACTTGCTTAGGAGCTTCAGTTCCTAAGTAAACCTGTCTTTTTATACTTTTAATCTGGCTTCAATTGGTTTATTTAATCAGTGGAGCTAAGACATCACTGGGGGCATAAGAACAGAAGAATTTGTCCTGCTTCCTGCTGGCATTGCTTCCTGCTTTCATTGGGTGGCCTTGCCAGGGTGGTGCTGGAGAGCTTGCCCTGGTGGTGCAGATAATGGGGAGCAAGAGCACTGATCAGCTCAGCTGCCACCCAGGCCCAGGTCCAGGCACTGAGTTGGCCCACCTCAAAATCTATCACCTGCAAACAGTAGGGACGAGTGAAAGGGCCAGTCCTGCTGATCCAAGGCTGCGGGGTCTCCATGACGACACAGGGCAACCACAGGATAACCCGGAGGAGGCCCAGTGAGGATCCAATATTGATGGTGTCACAGAAGACAAGGATCTGGAACTAGACCAGAACATCTGCAAGTGATGTGTGGACACATCACACATGATGAGATGTTTTCTATGCTTTGCTGTTGCTGTTTGTGTATGTGTGAATTTTTTGGGGGGCAGGGAGGAGGTTGCAACAGTGAAGGGTAGATATGAGAGGGTGTGGAAGATGAGCAGGATTGGGTGCACAATGTGACTCTTACAAAGAATCAATAAGAAGCTGAGAGTGAGGGCATGTAATTGCAACCATGACCAATATTAAACTGTCCCAAAGTTAACATATTACTGGACATCGGAGGAAATTTAAATACTGACTGGGTATTGAACAAAATAAAAATTATTGTTAATTTGTTACCAGTGTGATAATGGTATAGTTGTTTGAAGAACTCTTATTTGTTAGGCACTAAAATTTAGAGTTACAAGCTGGGCATGGTGGCGCATGCCTTTAATCCCAGCACTTGGGAGGCAGAGGCAGGCAGATCATTGTGAGTTCGAGGCCAGCCTGGTCTACAAAGCAAGTTTAGGACAGCCAAGGCTACAAAGAGAAACTTGCCTGGAAAAACAAAACAAAACAAAAAAACAAAAACAAAAAACATTTAGAGATACAATCAGAAGTTTTTTAGATGAAGTGATAGGATGTTGTAAACTAAGACCATGGCCTAAACAAATTTTTTGTATTTTTATATATAATTGAAATGTTCCATAGTAATAAAAAGTTGGGGCTGGGGGACAGCTCAGTGACGGGACTGCTATATAAGCATGGGGACTGCTCCTCCACAGGACCTGGATTCCATTCCCAGCACCACATGGTGGTTCACAAACATTTATAACTTCAGTTGCAGAGCATCCAACACCTCCTTCTAGCTTCCTTGGGTGCTGCACACATGTGGTGTACTTATATACATGTAAGCAAGACACCAATACACATAGAACAAAAATTAATAAAAGTCTTAATAAAAAAAACTAGGTAGAAAGCCATAGAGGAAGATGCTTCTAACATCAGCCTCCAGCCTCCACACCTGCACACAGGTGAGCGTACCTCCCCCAGCAAACAAAGCTAAATTCTCTGGCTGACGTAGCTAGAGACTCCACAAGGGAAAAATATACATACATACATATATATATACATATATATGTATATATATACATATATACATATATATGTATATATATATATATATGTATATAAATCTTCAGACTATCATGTCCAGAATGCATAGCTCCAGTGAGGGCTTTCTCTGAATCAATGTGGGCTCTTGTCTTGTGTATTCTTTGAGTCACAACATGCAACACTATAACCATTCATTTAGTGTAAGCTAGCTCAGGACACTCTCACCATTACCAGTAGCTTCCGTAGGTCCCAGCAGTGTATCCATATTGGATTCCACTTGGTGGTACCCATCCTCCACAAGACCCACGACACCCCCTTCTTCCAGAACTCCTGTCCTTTGAGAATCCTTCCCCACTCTGTTCTAAGAATGGTTTGTGATCAGTAAAGTAAGGCAAAAGTATGGCATGTTGCATCTGAGATTAGTCTACAGACACAATAGCATCCATCTTGGTCTTCTCCCTCAAGGCGTATCTCAAACAGCCCAGTGAAGGCCACAGGGACAGGATAGGAGTTCTGCTAGCAGCCTGTGGGTGTGCTTGTCAATCTAAGGACCAGACAGTACTCAACTGTGCCGCTACATTCAAGATACAAAATAACGGGCATGGCTGTTTTAAGGGCATTTTGTGGGGACTAGGAGAGGGAGCAGTATGTAAAGCGCTCGCTCTTCATACATGAGGACCTGAGTTCAACCCCAGCATCTATGTCAAATTTGGATATGGTAGGATGTGCCTGATACTCTACAGCATCAAGGGGTGAGACGCTGGCCTGACTAGAGGAAATGGCGAGCTTCAGGTCGAACTAGAGACTATGTCAAAAAATAAGGTGTGGCAGCAATGGAGGAGGAAGAGATCAACCTGTGGCCTCCACATGTGCAAGCACGAGTGAGCACTCACACACACACAGACACACACACAGGCAGACACAGACATACGAATATCCTTTGAGGATGACCAGCAAGTTGCCACCAATTGCTGCCCTGTAGCCCAAGCTGTTCTTTGGATGTGAAGCACCCTGCCCCCTCCCCCCCCTGACCCCAACAAGAATCATATACTGAAGGCTTCCTCCCCACCAGAAGCGTTGCTTAGGGTGGGCTGCAGTGTGCTGTGTGGAGGAGTGATCAGACCATGGGAGCTTTGCTTTCATCTGTGGATTAATCCACTGGGGGACTCCCAATCTGAATTGACTACTGGCGGTCAAGGAACTGTGGAAGGTTCTCCGAGGCACTCTGGCCTCAGGTCCTTGGCTGTTCACTGCCTGGAATGCTTCTCCCCCAGATTATCTGCTTGGCTGGATGCAGTATCTCCTTTAGGACTATATTGTAAGGATTCCTTCCCAGAGAAGCCTTTCCTGTTCCCATGTACAGATGCAACCCTTTCTTCTTGGTCCCATTCCCATCTCCATTTTTTTCTTCATAGCATACTGCCATGAAGCATACATTCCACCATTTTTCTTTTCCTCTTCTTCCTACACTGGACTTAATAAAGGTGGAAATTTCTGAGTAAGGCAGTATCCCAGAAAACCAAGTATGCAGCAGCCAAATTATGTAACTGGATACTTGTATCTCTTTAGAGTACTGAGTATACTATATAGCCTTAGTATATAGTATTAAATCTAAAGTTAATTTAGCAGCTTAAAAAATCCTTTCACACCGTTAACACTTTTCTTGAAAGACAGGTGAAGAATCCATGAAGAGAACTTTGGGAAAATATGCATATACAAACAGAAATCAGTATGGGAACTATGAGCTCACAGAATTATTTGCCTCTTTGATATAGTCACACATGACAGCTGCCAGCCCTGCAAAGGGTTGTTTTTGCTAAGTGTGCACTTTCCTAGCACACTTAGAAGCACTGTTCCCTGGAATGGTGACCTCGTAGAAGTCAAGCGTCTGTAATAGGACATGCTACATGACCAATCACGCAGGTTTGGATTTTTATATGTGGTTCTGGAAGGTTCTCTGCCAGGTCAGTCTGTCAGCTCTTCCTACATGGTAGTTTGCAGTGCCAGAGGATCTGATGCCATCTTCTGGCCTTCAGAGCCATTGCTTGCAAACGGTGCGGAGACACATGTAGGCAAAACACCCATATACATAAAAATAGCCCTTTAATACATGACTATTGAGTTTCAAGCTTTTTAAGGACTGAAGGAAGTGATTTGTAAGAGCCCTTGATCCTGTCTGTATTCTCCAATTTAGGCCCATGAAACCAAAGATGACCCTTAACATTTGATCTTCCTGCCTCCACTCCTAAGGGCACTAGTCATATTGACCCACCATGTGACATCAGAACCCTTCAAGTGACAGGGGTGGCGCATTTGAGAAGTGATTTATTATGAGGGTAGACAATTTTGACTCTACCATGTAAGGGCACATACAGGTGGTTCCATGAACCAGACAGTGGACCCAGCCTCCAGCATCACTGACCCCAGATGTCATTGCTTCCACAATGTTGCAGACATGTTTAACCTGATGCCAATACCCTGAAACAATCCTACCTCCCTTCCTCCTTATATTGCCTTCCCTGTTTAGGACAGACCCCCTTCATGTTGCCTTCCATGATGAAATAGATCAATGGTTCCTCTGTAGCACTGAGCTGCTTGCCAGTATGTTGTACTTGTGAGTAAAAGCAAACAGCAAGCTGGAGTAGGACACAAAGCTAAGAGAACTCTCAAGTGTAACCACACTAGGGTAGCTCATGCAAGCACAAAGCCAACACTCACATCTGCTCCATCAGTTCAGAAGGAAGACATTTACACGAATGCAGGGACCTGAATACTGGAGACATAACATGAACTCTTTTTTCTAGGCATCCAGTATAGTTATAAACCACTCTTACTTTTAGAGAGTAAAATGATTTTTATTTCTGACAAAGTCCGACTTCAGCATACTTTCACTTTATTAAAGGCAAGGCCAACTAGTCCTCAGACTCTGACCCATCTTCATCTTGACTAATCTGGAAATAACGAAGTTCGTAGGTCTCCTTGTCAGATGCAACTACACGGAGCCAATCACGGAGATTATTCTTCTTAAGGTACTTCTTGGTAAGATATTTCAAATACCTTTGAGACAAAAACCATGATTTCATTAAGACATAATCCTACCATGGAGGCATATTATCTTGTGACCCCCCAAATCATTAGTCTTTTAGGACAAGAGCAGCCTCCCAGTACTACGTATAATTTTCATCCCATAAACCTGCTGTCTACCTAAAACATTCCATGTTTGAAGCTAAGGAGCAATGACAGCTCCTTCATCCTATCCCAAAAATCCATTGCAACAGACTAACACACCACGCTGTTTGTACACGTTCTGTGAGACATCCCATCACAACTTAAAACACAACTAACCTTTTAGAGAACTGTTTCTCAGAAACAACTGTGATCTTATTCTTCAAGCGTTCAATGTGAACAACATTCCCGAGATTTCCAGTTTTTCCATTGACTTTAACCTTCTCCCGTAGAAACTGTTCCTATTTTGAAACAGAAAAAGTGCAAAACTAGGGAAGAAAACCCTAGATCACTAGGGAAGGTACCCTAGGAGCAGAACTTGGGTTAATATGAGGCACTAAACGCAAATGACAAGAACTATGCAGTTACAGTAAGACAGACACTTACAAAATTTCCAGAATCAAAAATCCCATCTTCTACCGGATGAGTAAGGTCCAAATGGAACCTCCAGGTTGACTTCTTAGGCTTCTTGTCTTTCTGCTAAAAACATACTTATGCTATTAAGGCAATTCATACAGCTTGCATAAGCCCCTCCCCCCCGCCTAACAATGCAGCATGCATGTTGTTTAGTGAGGCTATACACCGAATGACTCACTAAGGAGCCTGAACGTGTGAGGGCACACTCATCAAGTTGGCTTAAACCAAGTCCTTGTCAATTCTCATGGAAACCTTCCACTTTGCCACTAAGTACCTCATGAATGCCGAGTTAAAATAGAATATACGGTGAGGTATTTGATTCCAAAGTGCTTCCTGCTGTAATTGAACAGAGCGCCAATGTATTTCCAATTTAAGTTGTTAGAACTTCCAAACAGCACGTCCAAAGCAATGCGTTTATTACGCTTTGTTGTACTTCGTCCAAATAGATCCACCCAAATTGCTACCAATTAGTAATAGTCTACGTCCCCGCGAAGCCTTGTCAATTGTTCCTCACCCTCCAATTATCACAAACCCGGAACTAACGAAGTGACTCGATTTACTTACTACTCATTGCTGTGCAAAGAACAGGTAATCCCGATGGGTTTATTGCCTCATTAACCAATAGTCAGCTTTGAGTCCTAACTCAGCAATCTTAGTCTTAATACTATTTGGTTAAAATGACGTTCCGAAGTGTTTAAAACACCCTTTTCATGCTGCTAGGTGACTGCGAGAGCGCGCCGGGCCCTCCAACCTCTCCTCTTCCGGCCGTACGGCGGCGGCAGGTCGTCAGGAGGCAGGGAGAGAGCAAGCTCGAGTGCCCATCACCTGTCTAAGCTGGCCGCGGGCTCGGGTCCAGCTCCGCCAGGCCGCATGGCAAACATGGACGGGGCGGAAGCTCGGCATCCTATGCCGTCAGTAGGGATCCCCGGGCCGAGTGCATTGCCTACTGCCTTCTCTAATAAGGCGCTCACACTTGCCAGACGCGAAAGCCACCTGCATCGCCTACGGAGGACGTCAGGCAAGAGTGTGTACTCACCGGAGCCATGTTGAGCAGCGGCCGTGGGAAGAGAGCGCGCCTCAGCGGCGCGCACGCTTTTATACGGAAGCGTTGCGTCATACGCAAGCGCGCAAGCGTGTAGCGCATCCGACCCGGATATGGGCTGGCGTAAGCACGTCACGTCACCTAGGAAACGAGGCGTGGCGTTGGGGGCATGGATGCTTCCGTGTTCGCCATCTAGTGGGTGGCGGTAGTAGAACTGATTCTCTGTGCCTGGCTGCTGCTTCCCAAATTTACAAAACCAGAATGGAGAATGTTCAATTCTCTTTCCCAACTCAGGGCAAGGCAGAGTCTTAATGTTTTTTGTTTGTTTGTTTTTGTTTTGT
The DNA here is from genome assembly GCA_907169655.1 of Acomys percivali. Taxonomy (NCBI): domain Eukaryota; kingdom Metazoa; phylum Chordata; class Mammalia; order Rodentia; family Muridae; genus Acomys; species Acomys percivali. The sequence goes on along the minus strand of OU015751.1, from coordinate 68,695,936 downwards.
TTTTTAGTATTTAAAAATGTTTTCACTATTTCAAAGATACATTTACAATGAGACAGGCTAACTCCTAACAACACCCATGCTACCTTAAAGAAGACAATGAGCATAAAGAATCTACTCAAGGAGATGCCTCTACAACAGACAGAACTCTGCACCAAAATGGGCAAGCTTGGATGCAGGCAGAGTCGACAGACAAACTCTGCAAAGACAGGCCAAGCAAGTCCTCAACAGTTCTGCCTCACAAATATGCCTGTCAGATACACTGGGCCAGAGGGCTAAAGATGATGGCTCCAATGTTATAGAGAATTCTGGGTGGCCATTCAGGCAGCAAACCATCTCTGTCATCTTTTCATTTGGGAAGGTGCTAACCTGCACTTCCAATTTTCTCAGGAATTAATTTCATTCCTTCTCAAGGCTCTGATGGGGTTGAAGATGAGATAGTTTAGTTTTATAATTAAGCTTAGTTGTTTAGGGGTTAAGATGTTTCTAGGTCTAGATAGATGTTCCAAGCTGACAGTTATGAGATATGATAGATATTAATTTGCATTCAGATTTCAGATGTCCAGATTCCAAAAGATGTTTGCTTCAAGGCTACCAAATACAAATAGCCAAAACATTATGGACGTAACACACACACACACACACACACACACACACACACACACACACACACACAC
>OU015751.1:68673923-68692205 GCA_907169655.1 Acomys percivali | reverse complement strand
GCTGGGGAGAGACTGACTACAAGGTCCAGCGGGTAAAAGTGCTTGTTCTGCCCCCTGAGCTCAATTCCTGAACTCATGGAGAAAGGAGGGCAGAGGATATACACCGTCTTCCAGACACAAACCCAAAATTATTTACAAAGAGCCCAGAGAGGGGAACCCCAAAATATCACACCACCAACAATAAACCCAGCACTGTGACAGCTCTACAGAATAAAACTTGAAGATGGATTTAAGACATTTTTAGACTGCAAAACTCCATGTTTTCTACACATAGATCTCCAGGAAGAAATACTGAAAGATAAACTTTAGAACAAAGAAAAATAATGTGTTGGGGGTTGGTCTGGTACCATGTATTTTAATGCTATCTCTCTAGCCTCCTCTCTCCACCATGAAAGCTGTTGTAAGTATGGGCCAGGTTCTAAAACTGTCTTTGTCATCTCCTTCCAGTCTTCTGGACAAGAGAGATAGCATGCAAAAACAGAGCCAGAGGAGTGGATGTTTCTAAGGACCACCTGCTTGGTGATGGTCAATATGCTGACACAGACATACAAGCTCTATATAACGAGCAAACCTTAGCATTACATCATACAGCAGCCTTGGGACAAGGTTGAGAAAACAGGGAGAACACTTGAACCATTCTCTCAGGTCATGCAAGGTCCAAAAGAAACGGTCACTAACTCTTTGCAAAACTTGACCTCAGCTGTGGATAGAAGTATATCAGATCCACTAACTAGAAAGGCACTAATAGAATCTTTAGCTTTAGAAAAGACTGAATGCAGAGGCAATAAGGCCACTAAGAGCAAGATCAGCATCGACAGATGACTAGATTAGAAATATGGTTGACATCAGACCTCATTCTCCTAATATGACCTTAATACGAGAAACTACTGCTAAGCACCTTGAGGAATGTCTTAATTGTGATGGGCAAGGTTACTGCTAAGAGAATTACAAGGAAAACTAAAATAATTCCAAAAAGGAGCCTGTGCCTTCTAAAATATGCAGAAGATGTGACAAGGGTCAACACTGGGCTAATGAATGTAGATCAATAACAGATAAATGTGGTAATCCCTTATCAGAAAATGCTCAGGGGGCCTCTCACAGGCCCCAATCCAAAACAGGGCTACTCCTCCACAAGACAATTAAACACCACTGCTCTGGAAATAGATATTTAAAAAATCAGATAGCAAGATCCGAGCAAGTTCTATAGCGACATAAAAAAATTCCTGGAAGGGGACAAAAAAAACAAATATGTTGTAAATTTCTATAGATGATCAAAGGCCAAAATTAAAATTAAATTTAAATAATATTGAAATTGAGGGCATGGTGGATACTTCTAACACCTGACCTCCAGATTGGCCACTTCAAGATGTAGATATCCAATTTCAAGGAGTTGGAACTTTATCTCAGATAAAACAGAGTGTCAGATGGCTTAAATGAACAAGGCAGAGGGTCAAACAGGAAAATGAAGGCCATACATGGCTGATATAGCCATGAATTTATGGGAAAGAGATGTTACAATAATGGAAAACCCAGGTTAACATCCCTCCAACTTCAGAAATGAGCCAAAGACAGATGCTATTGCTGATAAAAGGGTTAGAAGTATTTAAAAATGCCATCAGACCAGTTACGACCTGTCCAAGCTGTCCATAAACATACACATCAGGGAAGACTTTCCAACTTCATGTTGGGGAGCCACTGCTAATAAATAAAACACCTACAGCCTTACCACTAAAGTGGTTGACTGGCTAATCTATTTGGATTGAACAATGGTCTATGACTAAGGAAAAATTACAGGCACTAGAACAGTTAGCTCAAGACCATCTGGAGGCTCAAACAAATAGAGGAGCCAACAGCCCTCGGAATTCTCCTGTGTTTGTTATAAAAAAAAGAAATCTGGCAAATGGAGGATGTTAACAGATCTCAGAGCAATTAATAGAATTATTCAACCCATGGGATCATTACAATCCAGAATCCTATTGCCTTCTTGTCACCTAAGGAATGGCCTATTATAGTGATTGATCTAAAGGATTGCTTTTTCACAATTTGTGAACACGATAAAGAGAGGTTTCCTTTCTCAGTACTACCTATAATACAAGCTGCCCAATAAAGAGATATCATTGGAAAATTTTACCACAAGGAATGTTAAACAGTCCTACTTTGTGCCAGTATTTTGTGCAATAGTCATCAGAGATAATTCGTAAGCAATTTCCTTAATCCGTAATTTATCATTATATGGGTGCTATCTTATTGGCTGATTCAGATACATTAGAAAAATTTTTTGATGAAGTTAGTAGAACTTAGCCTTTTGGCAATTAAAGATTGCTCCTAAGAAAATACAGAGAGGAGATTCTATTAATTATCTAGGATACATAATAGGTCTACAGAAAATTAAACCACAAAAAGTATAATTCAGGAGAAACCAATTAAGGGCTCTTAATGATTTTCAAAAATTTCTAGGAGATATTAAGTGGCTGCGGCCTACAATTGGTGTAGCTACCCAGGAGCTAAGTGATTTATTTCAAATCTTACAGGGTGATAAGGACTTTAATAGTCCAAGAAAGTTATCAGCAGAACTTGAGAAGGAATTGGCTCTGGTAGAGAGGAAATTACAAGATGCATGTATAGAGACTGTCTTGATCCAAAGACAGCCTGTATTTTAGTTATCTTGCCTTCTACTTATTCTCCCATAGGAATTCTTATGCAGAGGGAAGATTATATCTTAGAATGGATATTTTGGCACACAAACAAAGTAAAAAATTAAAAACCTTTATAGGAAATGTTTCTGAGCTGATCCGAGAAGGAAAATGAATAGATCCATCTGAAATTGTGGTACCTTTTACTAATGCTGAGATTGCTTCATTATGAGCATTATGAGTGACAATGAACATTGGAAAAGAGCTTGCAGTGAATTTTTGGGAGAAACCAACAATAGATACTCCCAAAGCAAGCAACTTCAGTTTATAAAAAGGACTAATTGGATTCTACCTCATATAACAAAAAGGGCTCCAATTGCTGGAGCCCTACATTTTATATTGATGCCAATAAATCAAAAAGGATAGGTTATAAGTCAAAGATATGATTCTGTTCAAAAAATGATTCAGTTCAAAATTCAGAATTATGTGCAATTCTGATGGTGTTATCAGATTTTCAAGAATCTTTTAATATGAAGAAAGAGCTGTTCTACATACAGAAACTGTTGATTTAATTCAGGTGATTCTGACTTAACTTCACTATTTATTCAATTACAAGTGATCAGAAATAGAAATCATCCATTGTATATAACACATATCAGCTCTCACATGGGTCTACCAGGCCCTCTAGCACAAAGCAATGATGAAATTTATCAACTATTGATAGGAAGTGTGCTAGAGGCTTTGGAGTTTCATAAAAACACCATATTAACAGAAAAAAATGAATTTTCTGTCACTTGGCAACAAGCCAAGGAGGTTGTGAGAAAATGTCCTACTTGTTCTTTATATAAAACTCCATTACCTGCAGGAAGTAACCTTAAAGGTGGCCAAAGAAATGAAATTTGGCAAATTGATGTCTTTCATTTTACAGTTTGGTAAACTGAAATATGTGTACCATACTATAGACACATATTCAGGGTTTCAATGGGCAACAACCTTAAATTCTAAAAAGGCTGATTCTGTTATTATGCATTTATTAGAAGTTATGGAAATTATGGGTATACCTATACAAATTAAGACTGACAATGCTATGGCACATGTATCTAATAAAATGAAACAATTGTTTACATCTTTTAATATAAAATGTATCACAGGCATACCACACAATCCTACAGGACAAGCAATTATTGAAAGATCTGATTGTGCTTTAAGAGAGATGCTTAACAGAGAGGGGTATCAAAGACCCCCAGAAATAAATTACATAATGCTCGATTGGCTTTACATTTATTAAATGCTAATAAAAAGCAAACAACAACTGCAGAGAGACATTAGACTATAGTCAAAACTGTTGAATTATTTCATATTCAGTCCATTTCAAACATACCCTAACATCACAATGGAGAGCAGGGAATGTGCTAGCTGAGGAAGGGGTTTCCATATGTTCATACAAGTGAAAGGCAATTATGGAGCCCATCAAGACTGATAAAAATCAAATATGAGAGGGGAAGACTCCCTGAAGAGGGAGAGAGATCAAGAAGACCAAATGGAACAGGTCACATAAATTTCTAATCTCTCCACATGGAAGCAACTCTGAGACTTACTGAGACATAAAAATGTCCCCAGTCAGAACTTCAACTATACATGGCCAATAAATCCTTGGTTATGGTATCATCAAAACTTATCATGTGATTCTTTTAAATGGCATAGATAAATTAAATTACAGTTTGGTTTAATCCAGACTGGCTTATGTTTTCTTCTGCTCATACAAAGAGCAGAAAACCACCCTTTAACTAATCTGTGTATCCTGAACATTTCATATATTTATAATTTTAGGACTATATAATGCTTGTGAGAAATTATGTTTTTAGAACAAAAGAACTGGACACAAATGACTCTGGATCAGATGTGACAGGATTCATCTTCCAGGATGCTGAGACACTGACACATCTGTTCTGGCATCCCGTATGTCCCAGCCTCAACTGTTTCTCATCAGAGCCTGCTCCCAGGAGAGTTTCAAAGAAAGCAGCTGATCTCAATTGGTCCAGCATTTCAGATTATCCCAAACAGGACTTCTATTAAGCCTGGAATTTCTAAACATCTAGAGACTGGACCACAATGCTATTCCTGGCTTTTTAAACCATTTTTCCCAATTTTATTTGGGCCCCATAAAGACATTTCTCCATCCAAAATCAGACAGAATCAACCTTGGAAAAAAAGACACCCCATTTCCCTGAAGGGGACTGGGTGGATTTTTGGTTGTTTCCTTGGGCAATGGATGTTTACTGCCATTGGGAGTTGGTTATATGTTATTAATGGTTTTATTCAGAGAGAAAATCAAGTTAGACTTAGGAATTTCTCTTTTCTTTTCTCTTTCTCATGTATGGAGTAGGGGTTGAGAAAAAAAGGGGAATAAAGAAAATATATAGAGATGATAGGACAAAAAGTAGATTATTGAATCTACTCCTCAATTAAGACCTTAAATGTTGCTTACAAATAAGATTATTTTTAATTCATTGGTATAGAATTTTAAATACTGATTCAAAAATAAGTCTAATTTTGAAAACAATGGTATAGAACTCATATTTAGTATTATTCTTCACACATATTATATATGTGTATATATATATTTCTACTTTAATATGAGGTATTGTACGCACACAACTCAATTTTAATGCAAGGTTTACTTACAATACTTTTGAAAGTGCTCTTGCAGGCTGTTTAGGATAATTAAGTAATACTAATTAATAGATGGTAAATCAGGTTCATGGTCATGTCACATACTGACCTAATTTAGCTCAGAAATATACAACCTAGAAAGAAGGCTGACATGTTAAAAAAAAGTTGAGCAAAGACATCTAGTAATTTGCATATAAACCTAAAGATAACCAGTTGGAAATAGCAGTGATAATTATGTCTAACTTGTGGGTTAGAGTTCTGTTAATGTATAGTTAATTAATGTTCTATTTATACATTTGGAGGATATATGTACACTATCAGGTAGTTTAGTTGTGAAAACTCATTAAGCTCTAAAATTATGTAATTATGATGCTTATTTTAATACAAATATTACATCTGGAACTGGACTTTCCTCCAGCACTCGGGAGGAGGATCTCTGAGTTCTAAGCCAGCCTGGGCTACAGAGTGAGTTCCAGGATAGCCAGGGCTACACAGAGAAACACTGTGCAGAAAAAACGAAACAGAACAAACCCTTGCACACGTTTCAGATGAATCAAAATAGTTAAAAGACAATATAAGTGATTGTGTGGGATAATGTGGCAAAGTAGATGAAAAATTTCCAGAAAGATGCAATTTAACTGAACTTACATAAGAACAAACAGAGTATCCGCATAGTGCTGTGCCTCTTAAGGGGACTCGTACATAAAACCTCCCAACAGGAAAAAGTCAGATAGCTTCACTAGTTACTTCTAATAAACATTTGAGGAAGAAATAACGCCAGTTATATCAGCTTTCTGTCCAAATTCCCATTTTGTCAGTATTTTTTTCCTAGAAGAGCGGCTTCTTCACCCCGTTTTCTGCCCTCAAGGCTAGATGCTGCCCAAGGAGGTAAACCCTTGTACTTTCAGGCTGTCAGTAGGAGTTCCCGTAGGAAGTGTGAGCTCCCATGAGTGTGCCATGCTTCATGTGCCAGAGACCCTTCAGCAGAAGTGTGAAGCGTGCAGGGCGGTCCGTGCAGCTCCATCTCTGCACTTCAGAAGTGTTTTCTTTATGACTGTGTGGGTGATCCTAGCGGGCCTGAGTCATACCTATCCCAGAGAACTGCTAGTTCCTTCTGCTGCCTCTTAGTTCCTTCCTTCTGTCACCTGGGATGATTTCTAAGTAAACCAGCGACATGTAGCTAATAGGTGAACTTTACACAAACCTCCAGATCATAGGAGCTGGTAAGAGGGATCAGCAGTTAAAAGCTTTATAAGCCTGGAGACTGGAGGTCAATCTCTAGGTCTTAAGGCAGAAGGAGAGTATCAACTCCTATGGCCAACAGACACACACACACACACACACACACAAACACACACACACACACCACACACACACACCATACTCAGATTATTAGTAAACCATACTTAGCAATGTGTCATGCACCTAACTGGGCATTATATCATGTGTGATTTAAAGAATTGCTGTTGTACAAACTTTAACAAAATCTACACAAAAATGTTCAGAGTTGGCATGTGAGGTTGTCAAGACTTCTGGCTACAAAATTTATGTGCAAAGCCTAATGTACCAGCACCAAGTTGGAAAACAGATTTTGAAGAAGGCATTGTCTTTAATAGCATAAATTGTGGCAAACACTGAGGGAAAGGTGCCAAAAGATGTACAGGATCTGTATGCAGAAACTGTAACACTTAATTAAGAGGGATTGGACAAAGGAGGTTGACTAAACACTCAATGTTCACGGATTGAAGAATACATTAAAGAAGTTGGCTCCCCAGTTGTAGAGATGAACGCATCTCAAGTGACAGCTTCGTCTGCTCACCACCCGCTCTCTGGACAAACCAGTTAAGTTTGCGTGGAAGCACAAAGATACCAGAGCAGAAAAGATATATTTAAAGAAAAATATACAAGAACTATTCTATGAAATTAAGACATTGACACTTTCATGCAACAGTAGAACAGTGTTTCATGTTTAGACATATAAAATGGAGAGTTCCCACACATATGTGTATGTTTGCCACTTATGGTAAAGCAGCAGTTCTCTACAGTGGGGAAAAGAATCCTTAAACCCCCATTACTATTCGTGCTAAAAAAGATGTAAACAAGTGTATATCTGCAAATACGTCTTATTAGTCAACAGAAAATATTAAGTCCGCACTACATTTTTTCTTGTACTAGAAGGATTAAATGCTTATAAATATGTATAAGCAATCTAATAAACACTCAAATGTGTGTTGATATGTATTTTGCACTATGAAAAACTGCAATGAGTGTAGACGGGAGAGCTCCCAATGGGCTTTCATTATGACCCATGTGCGTTCCTACATCTGCAGCTCTATGTGTTCTGGGCTTGCGTATCAAGCAGAAGGTTCACGGTCTTCTGCAGGGCTTTCTTTTGAAAGGTCTCTGCCCCATTAACAATATCAAGCACCACACAGCATGCAAAGCAGATGCTCTCTGTAATTTAATTATTCCTAATGCCTCATCTATTCACTGGAAGCTGATTCATAAACCGCCACATTTACTTGATTCATGTTTCTGTCCTGTTATCTATGAATTTACAAATACATGCCAAGGCACAGAGGGGACAACTTGTGGGTTGACTCCTTCATTGTGTGGCTCTTGGGGTCCAACTCAGGTCGTTAGGTTTGGTGGCTAATACCTTTTACACCAGCTGAGTTGTCACATCGTCCTCTTTGTTTTCTTTAAATTATTGATTTGTTCATTTTTTTAAGCTTTTGATGTGTGTGTGTGTGTGTGTGTGTGTGTGTGTGTGTGTGTGTGTGTGAGTTTCATCATGTAGGTATGGCTAGCCTGGAACTTGTTATATAGACCATGCTGGCCTTGAACTCACAAAGGCCCTGAACCCCACCCTGCAATCTTTAATTAGAAGTTAACTCATCCGCTCTGCTTTGCTGGCTGGCTGTTGGGTTCAGTAATGAACTCACTTGTGTTCATGCTTCCATTTTCACTGAACAGTGATGCTCTGAATTTTCCTGGGGCTACTTTACAGAATCTGAAATATAATCCTTTATTATCTTTAGGAACTCGCTACAGACTTTCCTTCTATTGTATGTTTCAAAATTTCTTTTCTTTTCTTTTCTTTTTTTGTTTCAAAATTTCTAAGCAGAAACTCAACTTTTATTTTTCCAGCTTTGTTTTTAATTCCACTTGGAACCGGTATCCCACTGCATGTGAGAGACAAGACTTTTGCTATGTAGCCCAGGCTGGCCTTGTACCCACCAGCCTCTTGTCTCAGACTCAGGAGCATTTGGATTATAGTGATAGCCCTCTACTCCACCTAATTTTAAAATCTCCACAGAACCTTGTATTTTCTTTGTGTTCTCAGCATTATTTGTGTGTGTGTGGGAAGTTCCTATGCTTTTGAAGGAAAGCTATTTCTCTAACTCAGGATGAGAGCAATGTGTGTGCCTACACATAAATGAAAATGGTGGCACCATCAGTTAGATGAAAGCACATACAACTGGAAACAGGAAGACCGATGTACTATGAACATACTTTCATATATGCCATCACCCCCTGAGATTGTGTTGGGATCTGATGGTACCCAAGATTGCCAGGCCTGTTGAGCTCTCCTGAACTCAGGACAAATCACTTGAATGTGGGGAATCATTTCAGGGTGTGGTCAGAATATTATTTTGATTATACTTATGAAGATCTCCCAAGAGACGACTAAGACCTTGCTAGTTGGCCTTCTGAGACAATACATACCCAGTGGTTGCCATTACAAACATCTGCTGAATGTGTTGTGGGAATAGATGGTTGAATCTCCCAGGGAGGCTGCATAACATTAGCGTGTGGTGATTCTACAAAAGGTCACCATTTGGAATCCTAATAACAAGGGAGCAGAGAGACACCGGGAGCAGAGAGACACCAAGACTGACGGACAATCCATAATCAACCCTTGCCACCTGCTTCCTCTCTGACATATACTTCTGGGAAACGGGATCCTGGTATCTGCAAGTGACAACAAAATGTGGGGACAAAGGACAGAGTCTAACTGGATATTTCTGTTACTGCCAAACTCTGGCTTGTAGATCTGGAAGGGTAAGGTTATTAGTATCTAATGATCATGGATATAGAGTGATAACTGACATGGTAGCCTGGCTTGGCTCATGTGCCAGAGTAAGTACATGAAGAGCAGAAAGCATTGAGCTACTGATAGTGAACTTGGCCACATGGTTCCCGGAGTGAGAACTGGAAGGATGAAGGGGTCCCTTCAAGGACTCATGGCTCCACGCAGGCCACTGCGGAAAGAAGAGCAACCCCTGCTGGCAGGGTAGCGACACCCGAGGCCCTGGGATGGCAGGGGCGAAAGGACCACGGCCCTCCTTGGCACTCAGTGCCCTGGAATGAGGTAGAGGATGGTTAGGAAAGTGGCCATATAGTTCTGTTTCACACTGGATTTTTAGCCAAGTAACTGTCTTATATACTTACAAAATTAATGGCCACATATGGCGTTAGTATAAACCCAGCATTCAGAAACTGGAGGTGGGAAGACTCAAAATTCAGGGTCACTCTGGGCTACACAAGGAGACCCTATATCAAAAACAAACAAATGAACAAAAATATTCCTGGATCAAAACCAAACCAAACCAAACCAAACCAAGAAACAGTTTTTAGTTTCATATGTCTATTCATAATTAAAATTACCTGACATATATGCATACCACACACCCACCACTCTCACTCCTGTCCCATGATCCTGCTCTTCAGCTTTCCCTCCACTGTTTCTTGATGTTCTGTTTCTTCACTGAGTCTGACCAGGGCCATCACTGTGACTATGGGTTTAGAGATAAGCTGGAGCCTAGTGGGCTCAGCAGTGGGTACAAAAGTAGAAACAATGTTTTTTCTCTCTTCCAGAAAACATCAATAGCCAATAAAGTTCAGAGCAAAGAGGTGGTCTTGTGAGCACTTCTTCCATGACTGACAGCTCACTGGGTCAGTTCTGTGGGGGTTCAGTGCAGCTGATCACAGCTGTGGGTTCATGATTGCAATAGATGCCTCTGTTTTTTGAGTCAGGATCTTGCTACATAGCCCAGGTTGGCCCTGAACTCAGAACTGCCCTCTTGCCATAACTTTCTGTATACCACCAATGCCTGGGTAGCAAAGAAATTCAGAATTTAAAAGAAAGACAGTTTCATACCTAACTTGGAGCTCAAAGTTAGAAATTACTATTCTTAGCCATAAAGGTAGAATACTGAAATTAAGGACCTAGTATATGAAACAAGAAAAAAGGAAGACATTCTTTTAGAAATTCTATACACAGTGAATACAATTTTGTGGTTGGTACAAAAGCATCTTAAGAATATACACATATAAGAATTGTGCACTGTTGAGTTTATTTTCATTTAATATAACATGAAGTTAACAGACATATTTTAAGGTAACAAACATTATCATTGATAAGGATATTTTAAAGGATACTTAAGTATAGCCAGAGATTGAACATTCAAAGTTTACTCATTTTTAAAATGTAAAACACCAATTAACCGAAACATTTGAAAGAAAATTCAAGAAGTATCCCATATTTAAGAAAAAAAATACTAACAAAGTGCCAATGGATTAGACAATGTCGTTTGATCTGTTTTCTTCTAGAAGAGGAGGGTAAAAGTACATGATAATATAGAACTAGTCATGTTTTTATTGTGGCTTAGAACTAGTAATTTTTAAGTATATGTGGCAATAACAGTGAATGCTTACTTGTACTAGATTAGCCACAATACAGAATCAGCTTAAGATAGAGCACAGATATAATCTTTAATAGATTCTTCAGCCATTGATGATCAGTTTGATATCCGATGTTTTTAAAGTACATTTCAAACTAAGATGAACCAAATCCCACCAACATCAAGAAATGGTTCTCAAGCACTTCCTATTAATGAAAGCATCTCCCTTGCTACTGTGAAATGGGTTCAGACCTGTTTTAAGATGTGAACAGTAGTGATGGAAGAGTTTGGCAACAGGTATGTGTTGAGCAGGTGACAGCCTGTGTGTGCTGCCCTAAGACGTGCCCTCCACAGAAAGGGGATATGTTTATCAGATGTTTACAGCTCTCTTCAGGTACTGACCTCACTTGGTAGTTATACTGGTGTTTGGGTGTTTAGTTAATGGGAACATTAAATTACATAGTGACTACAAACCCTGTTTCCACACAACATCTGTGCTCCGTGGGCTAAATCCCAGTGTTCCCTCCACAATCAAATAAAAATGCTGTCTGTCCAACCCAGAGAACACATTTCATAGATTTAAGTTAATAGACTCAATTGTAGGATTTTTCTACTATAGACTAAAGCAAAACAAAACAAAACAAAAAACCAAAGCCTTTATTGCCTATTACTTGTTGGAATGTCAACCGAAGAAAGGCTTGAGAACTATGAAATATACTTAAGTATTATAAGCTGTGCAGGTTCCTATCAGCACAGTATACTGCTTATGGAAATATGCCTTGATAGGTTTGCTCTTATATTAGAGATCCATGTTTTCTCATAGCAAGTGTGAATTCAGTATGTAAACATTTTAAGATACCCAAAAGAGTTAAGAATTTCCTGTCTCTTCTTGAATGTGTCTGAGAGCCACTGTATCAATGTGTCTGGCTCCAAAACTCTCTTTGGGGTCCATGCCAAAAGCATGTTGTCAGATACATCAACAAGGGTAGGATTCCAAGGTAAGACCCCTTGGATTTTACTCTAAAGTAAAAAAATATGGCAAGATTTCCAGTCTAGCTGCTACTAATGCTCCCATTTAAAAAATACTTACCACATAGCTTAAATATGTTATACTAAGAATTTTATTTGTATGTATTATAGTATTATGACTTGGGAAAAATTTGAAATATATTTGTAGGCAGCTAGCTTTAAAATATTGACACTTCAGCTCCTAGCACAAACAGCCCTGAGAACAATGCATTTGAATTCCAGTTCAACTAGAAACAATATAATTGAGAAGCCTTAAACGTACCAAAGCAAGTTCTGCAAAACTTATAAATTAAAACAAAGCAAAACAAAAACAAAAACTCAAACATACCAACATCTGAGGCACTACCAGACTACTGTACTTTACAGTACTGTAGGACTTGGAAGGACTTGGAGGAAAGAGCATTATCCACACAGTCACACTGTGCGGTAGTGAAAGACATCTGCCCATAGTGCTGCAGCATGGTCTCCTACAGACACAGACTAGCTGTGAGAGCTCTGCTCACAACAGAAAGCACTGGGACAGGGATCCACACTGGGAAGAGAAGGAGTCAAGAGCTTGGTTGGTAACCACGTCAAGTGACTGGCAGCCCCTGAGGGGCATCGAGGATGTGAAGGCCAAGTCAGAGCTACAGGGGTCTGACCTAGGTCAGAGGGCACACAACTGTACCAGTGTAGCAAAGTCTTCACAATAGAAATTAAGCCTGTTATGCTAGAACAAAAAATTCAACCTGTTAATACTGTCCAAATGGCAAAGAAGTGTGTACAGACACAATGCGTGGTTACGTGTAGATCTGCTACAAAAAGTACAACAAATACTAGGAATCAACTGTTAGCATTTCTCTGATGTGAAAAAGAAGTAACTTGTTTCATGTTTAAAAATATATGCTCTCTGCTTCCCTTTAATATAATAAAGCTTTACTAAATGAAATATTTTGCTTTAAGAGAAACATCTATTGAAAATAAACAGTCCTGGATCTTTAAACTCTATAGTTACATGTTGGAGTATGTACACTTTTGTAGTATTAAAATGAAATATTTAGGCGTAAGTAGCTTTTGCCATTCAAGGTATGGAGCAGAGGTGCATTGCTCTAGTTTACACACTTACAGTGCAATGAAAAACAGAGATTCATGTGGTTTGGAAGTTAGGAAGAATAAGGGCATGCCACTCCTGAAGCAATGTGAAACCAAAACACCGGTGTGGCTACTAGTAGGCCAGGTAGTGACCAGAAAACAGCAGCAAGAAATAACTTCCTGGAATTGCCATTAACAGGCCAATCAGTACCACCAAGTTTCACACCACACAGCAGAAATCTAAAGCACCACGCAGCGGACACCTGGGGAGAATTCAGCCTAATTTCTAATTGTGCTTTGCATGGACAAAAGCTAGAAGGTCACGTGAAAGTCAACTGGCTACAGCTTCACTGTTGCCGGTGCTTCACAAGTCTCTTCCCGGCTCGTCTCCTACAAGGTCTGGCTTCTTCTCTGGGTTGGTTTGTGGAGGACAAGACAAGACTTAAAACTGTGTACACATTAAGCAATTAAAATCTTGGGACCTTGCATTTTTAATCTGTTTCAAGTTGCTGACCTGGCGAATTGCATTGTCCACATTTCTTGTGAATGTGAACAAAGGACTCTGAGGGTCCAGGCATGGCAGAAAGCACCCGAGAGCCGGGGCCAGAGAGTCAAGGTGTTACTGAGAGGACTTTGCTCTAAGCTGCACTCCAATGGGTGACTGTGACTGTCAGTCCCTCACAAAGTCACAACTATGTCTACAATTCTGAACACGATCTATACACAGTCCAAAAGTCTAAAGAGAAGCGGAGGCCATCACCTACAGCACAGTAAAGCAATGCAGTTCACAGAACCCTTTCCTAGTGATACCTCACGGTAGTACCAGAATTAAGTCACAAGAGAATAAAAAAGCATTACACACTAAAATAATTTTCAAATAAGGTAGTATTTCTTTCATGGTTTTCTTCTATCCCACTTTAGAAAAGTGTACATACATTTAACAAATCAATTTAAAATCAAGAATTCCAAAGCAACTTAAGAAATCCTAACTTTTGTCTAATGTCAAAAACCAATTACTTGAACCGTTGCTGGAAGGGCTGGATTGCCACCATGCCCACCTAGGCACCATTGCAGAGTCCCCGCAAAGGCCATTCATTCATTCTGTGCTGGAGCAGAGGCTGGGGACACAGCTAAAAGCAAATACAAGCAGAGCTCCATCTGCTTTGTATGTGCATACAACTGTCTTAGAGAAACCCTGCAGTTTCAATGCCCGCTTTAGCAGCTGCCCTGTGTCTTCTTTGCTACTTGCTGGCCTTGCTCAGACTTATTCAGCAGTCTGTCCCCTCTGTGAAGTGCGCGCGCGCACACACACACCCCACAATGAACTCTGTCACCAATCTGGCAAAGAAAACTATGATAGAGGTAATACATGGGACACCTGGCCACCAAGATAATGACACTTATTGATAACAAGAGTTTAGTTTCAGGATGCAAGTTTGCCACACAGAGCCTGGAGCTTTGACAATTCCATTTAATAATCTATGAATTCTAGATATTAAGTCTGAAATCAGCACAGAGCAGTTCAACTAAAATGCATGATATTTCCATTCCACTAAATGCTACATTGTTGATTTAAAACCCTGGTTTGTTAACCACATAAGTTCAGGAGTGATTTGCTCAGACAGTGACATCGACTGAAGCTGTTGTATCTGTTTCTTATGGTCACACAATGAAAACCACAGGAAAGTAACAGGAAAGATACTTACAAAATTATACATCTTGATATGTTCTCTTAAAGTTACTAACTGCCTGCAAAATGAAGCTAGCACAATTTTAAAACAATAAAAACCTAAAACATGAGGTTGCTTGTGCAGGCCATAGCTTTGGAACGGCTAGATGCAGACCTAGTGGACTTGCTTGTGTGGACCGTCCTACTTGCAGGGCTTTATGGCCACAGCATACTCCTCGCTCATGGCACACATGACAGACACCTGCAAGGCGAAGGGCAGGCAAAGAGTCACTAAGGAGGCAACCCCCAGAGAAGACGCGCTGTGTTCACCAAATACCGTGTACTCGTGGATCTTCTAAAGTTGAACTGGGAAAGGGGTGTCGGCAGGAATTAGCCTACCTTCTGGACAGTTTCCTGGGGTAGAATTCCTTAGAAGGTAGTTCAGGACAACTCCCAAGTACCTTCCAGTAAACTGGAAACACTGTTTTCAATTTTTACTCCATGTTATGCTTTTGAGAGTTATAACACAGAATCTATCTTTTCCCCCCTCCCTCCTTCCCACCCTGCCTTCCAATTTCCTAAACTCATAGGTAGCTCTCTAAAACAAGTATGGAGTTTCATGTCAATCCAGAAGAAAACAAATAAACCAATCCCCAAATTTGATGCTTTCTTTGTCAGAGGTTTTTAAGGTTATATTTCAGTTTTTGAAATTTATTTTATATATTATATATTATTGTTGCATGTATGCGTGTGAACAGATGACAAACACTATTGAAGGTGAAGAAGCAGACATGACAGCAGGGTGTAGAGACACAGACTGGGGCGCTTGGGAAGCAGATGTCTGTACACACAGTCTTTTGTGCTAACTTCTTCAGGGCCAAAGTTTTATAAAATGTTTTGAGACCAATCTGTCACTGGTCTTACCTGCACGTCTTCACCTGCATTGTATTTCCCTTCTATTTCTTTTCCCAGTTCACCTTCTGGCAGCTTAAGATCCTCCCGGACTTCACCAGTTTCTGTCAGCAGGGAGAGGTAGCCATCCTGAATGCATATGAGCTATTAGAAGAAATCGCAGGTGCGCACTGATTAGGTCATATCCACTCTGTTGTGCTGTTTACACAGTTCAACTGCAACACACAGTAGTTTGGATAAGAACACAGCAATACATTAACAGATCTGTGGAATTTAAAAATGCCAAAATGGCTCATGCCTTTGGGAGGCAGAGGCTAGCCTGGTCTTCATTGTAAGCTCCAGGACAGCCAGAACTAAATAGTTTGAGACCCTGTTCCCCCAAACCCCCATAAAAAGTAAAATGCAGGCATATAGAACAAAAGACACATATAATTCACTCCCCTGTACTAGCCTTTTCAGTCTCTGCATTGCCAAGGTATTTACATTCAAAGACACAATAAAGGCAGAGGTATTTTTTTTTAAGGAAAATGAGGTATTTCATAAGTTTTTGAATGAATAATATGTTTTAGTAATTTCTCAAATGAGAAAATAGAGACCTATTTTCCTCTTACCACCACATGTATACTGTATGCAAATTTTTATGTTAGTGGTCATAAAAGTTATTTTTAGTTTTTTACTATTAAAATGATGCATTTTATAATTTGGTTATAAGCAAAGTTAATTGGAAATTTTTGGTTTTCAGGACACTGCTAATAGATTTTTAAAAACATTTTCATATATATACAATACCTATACATTATACATAATACAATATATAATGTATTTTTATCTTATTTACCCTGTTACCATCTCCTGACCCCTCCACTGCCGCTGGTCCCAATTAGTCCTTCTTCTATTTTCATGTCTTCTTTATTTCTTGGTGACTAGGTAAGTTTCGTTAAGAGTTGCTTACAGAAGCGTCAGTGAGGGATTATTTACAGGAGCATGGGCACCTTCTGAGTGGCTACACGACATGAGAAAATGTCTCTTCCACCACTTATGGCCACTGACTGTCTATAGATCCCCAGGGAGGGGTGGTGGTGACAGACTTTTAACATTGTCTCATCTTATGGTATTAATGAAACAAACCTAGTCATGATCCAACTTGTAAAACAGCATACTTTTTGATATAATGCTTTTTAAAATTGACTTTTCTTTTCTTAATTTATTAACAAATTAAAAAAAATCTTAATTTATTCAGATTACATCTCGATTATTATCCCCTTGCTTGTATATTCCCAGTTCCTACTTTCCTTCCCTCTTTCCCCCATTCCCATCCCTAGACCTCCGACAGAAGGGGACCTCCTCCCCACCATATGACCACAGATTGTCAGGTCTCATGCAGATAACCTGCTTCCCCTTCCTCTGAGTGCCGCCAGGCTTCCTCACCAAGGGGAAGTGATCAAATGAGGGGGGATACACCAAGAATTCATGCCAGAGGCAGTCACCCGCTCCCCTACACATGGAGAATGAGCTGTCCATCGGCTACATCTGAACAGGGGGTCTAGGTTCTCTGCATGCAACGGCCTTGATTTGTGAACAGTTTGTGCAGGCCCCCCTGGGTCCAGATCCTTCAGCCTGGATGGTCTCCTTGTAGGGTAATTTTTTTATTGTGTGTAGCTGTATGAGCACCTGAGACTGTATCTGTGTCGGTCACCAGGCTCGGAGGTGTTACAATCCTTTGAAGATGGATTTACAGGAAGCTGTGAGACTCCCAATATAGGTGTTGGGAATTGAACTTGTGTTCTGTAGAACTCTCCTGCTCTTAATTGCTGAGCTGTGTCACCAACCCCTTGATACAACTCTTCTATTACAGGAATGAGGAACCATCAAGTCCCCACCACCAGTGTGCCTACAATTCCAAGAGACTTTGCGGAAGTCCGTTCTATTGGCCATTCATCCAGACTATTGGCTGCTAACACACATAAAAGGAATGAGGTGTGGGCCCTGACACTGCTAACCAGAGCACTTGGAACCTACTCCTGTGTGTTGGCTTCTGTGCTCTGGTTCCTCTGAACAGGTTTGCTCTGCAAGTGAACAGAGTCCACTCCATAGGAGAGTCTTTCCAACATCGAAACCTAAGATTCTACACAGTGAATACCATGAACTTTTAATCACTGAAATGTTTGAGAGGGAGCTGGGAAAATGATGAAGAACAAGCAGTCTGAGGCGCACAGTGTTTCAGTACCTGAGGACAGATGCTCACATGCGGCTGAGTTGGCTGCCCTTGTAGCAGCTCCCAGGGAGGAATGTGATACTTCAGAGGGAAAGAGTCCTATTGCCACCAGGGACTGAAACACAGGAGCCAGGTAAGAATACTGGGATCCTGATAATTATTTAAAATGCCATTTTTTAAGAGCCAGAATTAATTTTCAATGAATGTGAAATACATTAAGACAAAAACATGTAACTGTAATATAAGCATCTAGTGAAGTCATATGAACTTAAGAAAATTATTTAAAAAGTATACATCTTTTACCTAGAGTCATTCCTTGTTAGTATTTAACTGTCTGTGTATATCCGTGTGTGTGTGTGTGTGTGTGTGTGTGTGTGTGTGTGTGTGTGTGTG
>OU015751.1:68641759-68661575 GCA_907169655.1 Acomys percivali | reverse complement strand
TTGTCATTTCAAGTGCACTGTGAGCTGTATGTGGCTGGTGGCTTGTCTGTGGACATCACAGATGGGAAAGCACAGCTATGGCTTCTCTGGAAGTGACAGTCTAATTTGAGGGTTGAAGTTTGGGTAGACGCTAACAGTAAGACTCTGTTACAGTTTGGATCTGTAGTCCTCCTCAAAAGGCTGATAGACTGAGGGCTTGCATCCCCAGCGGGAGGCATGACTTTGGGAGCCTGCTGGAAACGTCAGTAGGTGGTACCCGGCTGCTGGAAGCAGATCACTAAGGTGTGCCTTAGATGTTATCATACCTGACATCTTTCTATCTTCTCTGTGTTTCCTGACACATACGCCCAGGCCCTAATGTTCTCCAGCACATGGGGCCAAACCATGAGCCAAAATAAATACTTCTGGCCTGAAGATGTTAGGTCAGGCATTTTGGCCACAACAATAAAAAGCTAGTTCAGAAGGAGCTTGGAGAATGTGTTTAAACTAAATGCAATGGGAGTAAGAGAGCCCAGATGACACAATCTTGATTTTATCTTCACTGCAGATGCTTAGTATGCACTGTGAAGAGGTGGGTGACCTTTTCATTGTTTTAAGGACAGTAAACACTAAAACAATACACGTGATTAAATGACAACTGTTTTTTTGTTTTTTTTTAATTTAGAAAGACCACTCAGTAAGATACCTTTGTAGGGGAGAAAACTATTAGGCATAGGAAATTAATTATAGATAAAATAAAGGCTATTTTAGTGAACAAAGTTGTGATTGTAAAGAGACAAAATCAAGGGAGTTAAAAGGGAAGACTGGGAAGAATGTCATAATTGAATGTTAGAGGCCAAGATGGAGAGGCACACGGTGTAAAGAATTAAACTAAGACCTGTTGTTTTATCTCATTACTATTCCATCTACTAGGATGGAAAACTTAGAAGAATTTAGGAGAACTGAGTTCACTTTGAAGGAAAGTGAATTGAAAATTCTTACAGATATACTTCGGTGAATTATCAGCATGTATGTGATGGTGTGATGGTTATAGCCATGGTAGTGGATGGACTGTCTTGAGATCATTGGCATGTATGTGATGGTGTGATGGTTATAGACTGTCTTGAAATGAGTAGGCACAGTTGTTTTAGTACTTTTGTTGCTTGGTGAAATACCATGATCAATAGCAACTTGGAGAGGAATGGGTTTATTTCAGCTCACAGCAGGTGCTCCATCATCCCGGGAAGTCAGGGCAGGAAACTGGAAGCAGGGACTGGTGCTGAGGCAGTGGAGCAGTGCTGTTAACTGGCTTCCTCTTCATTGCTTGCTCAACCTGTTTTCTCTTTGGTACTCAGGACCACCAGCCCAGGCATGGCAGCACCTACACTTATCTGAGCTCTTCTAATTAATCACTAACCAAGAAAATGTACCACTGGCTTGCCAATCTAGTAGGACATTTTCTCAGTTGAGTGTCCCTCTTTCAAAAGGACTTTTGTCAAATTAATATAAAATTAGCAAGCACAATTAGCACCTTGTTAATATGACACATCTCGATTCAACTAGAACCTTTCTTTTCTCATTTGTCCCCAATATGGCGTGTTAATATTAATATCACAACATAAAGGAAAAATAACTTTAAAGGCCCCACGGTCCTTAAAATTCCAAAAATTTTGAAACCTCAGTCTTTTAAAAATAACCAAAATTCCTTTCAAAGTTCTAAGTTTCTCTAAAATTTCTATAGTCTTTCTAAAACTCTTAAGTCTCTTTAAAGTTCAAAGTTTCTCAACCGTGATCTCCTGGAAAATCAAAATAGGTATGTCCTTACTACAAGGGGAACGATCCAGGGCACAGTCACAATCACAGCAAAAGCAAGGTCAACATTATAAGAAGTTCAGTGCTAAATCTGGGACCCACTCATGACCTCTGGGCTCCAAAGGGCCTGGGCCACTTCTCTGGCTCTGCCTTCTGCAGCACAGACAGCTTATCTCCTAGGTTCAGCCGGGCACCACAGCTGCTGCTGTCTTTGGTGGTGGTCCCACAGTACTTGGCATCTCTAAAATGTTGGGATTGCCACACCCTGTCCTGGGCTCTGCCCTGTCACGTGGTGCTGACTTCAGCTTCTCTCCCTGAGTGCTTTAATCTTGGGATTTTTACTGCTAGTGCACCTTCACCAATGCCCTGCTTTCCTATGATGCCAAGCCTCAGCTGCTCACCATGACCTCTTCATGCCTTCAAAACCCATTAGCACTTAAGAGATGCTTACGCTTCCTTCTTCCTCTTTAAATTTTTTTATTAATTCATTCATATTACATCTCTATAATTATCCCATCCCTTGTATCCTCCCATTCCTCCCTCCCTCCCTCCCTCCCTCCCTCCCTCCCTCCCTCCCGCTTTCCCCCTACTCCCCTCCCCTATGACTGTGACTGAGGGGGACCTCCTCCCCCTGCATATGCTCATAGGGTGTCAAGTCTCTTCTTGGTAGCCTGCTATCCTTCCTCTGAGTGCCACCAGGCCTCCCCATCCAGGGGACATGGTCAAATATGGGGCACCAGAGTTCGTGTGAAAGTCAGTCCCCACTCTCCACTCAACTACGGAGAATGTCCTGTCCATTGGCTACATCTGGGTAGGGGTTCGATGTTTATTGCACATATAGTCCTTGGCTGGTGCCATAGTTTGAGCAGGACCCTTGGGCCCAGATCTGCCTGTCATAATGTTCTTCTAGTAGGTTTCTAGGACCCTCTGGATCCTTCTATTTCCCCATTCTCCCATGATTCTCTTGCCTCAGGGTCCCTAAATAGAAGATTGGATAAAGAAACTGTGGTACATTTACACCATGGAATACTACTCAGCTATTAAAAACAAGGAATTTCCGAAATTTGTGGGCAAATAAATTGAACTAGAAATGATCATAATAAGTGAGTTAACCCAGAAGCAGAAAGAGTCAAATGGTATATACTTACTTATATCTGGACACTAGCCCAAGCGATATGTCCCATGAAAGTCTTCACTTACCAGGAAAGTGGGACAGAGGGGAGGACATCCTATTGGGACTTTAGGTGAGAGAAGCATGGGAGAATGGGGAAATAGAAAGACCCTTCCTTCTTCTTACACTTCTAAGTTTGACTACCAAGACGAGATGCAGCTTCAGCCTGCAGACCACAGCTTCTGTGGTCTGACCCCAAGGAAACTCTTTCCAGAAAATTTCAAAGGTCCCAGCAAAGCAAAGCATTCAACGTGAGCGGGTCTCTTCTTGTCAAAGTATTCAGGTCTAGCTGACTTCAGCCCAAGTCTTAATCCACGATATCATATAAATAAATAGGGCTCGGAGAGTCTTTGCCTCCCTCTGAGACTTTACATTGGAGGTCTTGCCTGGTTACATGAGATGGGCAGTTCAGGCTCCATATCCTCATTGCTAGGAGTCTTAGCTAGTGTCACCCTCATAGATTCCTGGGCATTTCCATTGCCCTAGGTTTCTAGACGATCCCAAAGATGCCCCTTCACTACGGATTCCAGTTGTCTCTGCGAGTACTCTCTTCCTCTGCTCTCCCTGCACCTGATTCCTCCTGTTTGCAACCTCACCCTTGTACAGCCTCCTCCCACATCCACCCAAGATGTCTGTTTTATTTCTCCTCAGTGAGATTCAGGTATCCCTCTGTGGCCCTCCTTGTTACTTAGTATGTTTGGGTCTGTGGATTGTAGCATGGTTTTCCTGTACTTTATTACTAATATCCTCTTATAAGTGAGTACATGCCATATTTGTCTTCCTAGCTCTGAGTTACTTCTTTTCTAGTTCCATCCATTTTTCTCTAGTTCCATCCATTTTTCTCTAGTTCCATCCATTTGCCTGTAAATTTCATGATATCATTGTTTTTAATAGCTGAGTAGTATTCCATTGTGTAAATGTACCACATTTTCTTTATCCATTCTTTGCTTGAAGGTCATCTAGGTTGTTTCCATATTATGGCTATTATGAATATAGCTGCTATGAATATAGTTGAGCAGGTGTCTTTGTTGTATGATGGAACATTCTTTGAGTATATGCCCAAGAGTGGTATAGCTGGGTCTTGAGGTCAACTATTCCCAATTTTCAGAGAAACTGCCAAAGTGATTTCCAAAGTAGCTATACAAGTTTGCACTCTCACCAGAAATGGAAGAGTGTTCCCCTTGCTCCACATCCTTGCCAGCATAAGCTGACACTTGAGTTTTTTATTTCAGCCATTCTGACTGGTGTAAGATGGAATCTCATAGTCGTTTTGATTTGCATTACCCTGACGGTTAAGGATGTTGAGCATTTCTTTAAGTGTTTCTCAGCCATTTGATATTCCTCTGTTGAGACTTCTGTTCAGATCTGTATCCCATTTTTTTAAATTGAGTTATTTGAGTTGTTTATGGCTAGTTTCTTGAGCTCTTTATATGTTTTGGAAATAAGCCCTTTGTCAGATGTGAAGTTGTGAAAATCTTTTTTTCATTCTGTAGACTGCCATTTTGTCCTTTTAATGGTGGTCTTTGCCTTACAGAAACCTTTCGGTTTCAAAAGGTCCAATTTATTAATTGTTGATCTTAGTGTGTGAGCTGTTTGTGTTCTGTTCACGAAGTTGTCTCCTGTGCCAATGAGTTCAGCATTCTTCCCCACTTTCTCTTCTATCAGGTTCAGTGTATCTGGTTTTATGTTGAGGTCTTTGGTCTACTTGGACTTGGATTTTGTGCAGGGTGATAGGTATGGATCTATTTGCATTCTTCTACATGCCAACATCAAGTTGAACCAGCACCATTTGATGAATATGTTTTCTGTTTTCCATTGTATAATTTTAGCTTCGTTGTAAGAAATCAAGTGACCATAGGTGTGTGGGTTTATTTCTGGGCCTTTGATTTGATTCCATTGATTAATATGTCTGTTAATCATCATCATGTCTGTTAATGTCATCTTGGGAGAGTTTTCCTTTGATGAGTATAAAGTGTCTTTCTCCATTTCTTTTGATTCATTTTGGTTGAAGGTCTATTTTGTTAGACATTGGAATGACTACACCAGCTTGCTTCTTGGGTCTGTTTGCTTGGAAAATCCTTTTCCAACCCTTACTCTGAGGTAATGTCTATCTTTGATGTTGTGGTGTGTGTTTGTTGTATGGAGCAGAATGATGGATCCTGTTTCACACCAATCTGTGAACCTCAGTCTTTTTATTGGGGAATTGAGTCCACTGCTGTTGAAAGCTATTAATGACCAATTGTTAATTCTTATTATTTTAATGATGGTGGTGGGTGTGTGCATGTGTGTGTGTGTGTGTGTGTGTGTGTGTGTGTGTGTGTGTGCACGTGTGCTTGCACGGCCTCCCCTTCTCTTTTTTGGTTTGCTGGTGTGAAATTTTATTTCCTGTTTTTTCTTAGGTGTAGTTAACCTTCCTGGGTTGGAGTTTTCCTCCTTGGGTTGGATTATCCTCTGTAGGGCTAGATTTGTGGATTGATATTGTTTAAATTTGGTTTTGTGATGGAGTATTTGTTTTCTTCATCTACGGTGATTGAGAGTTTAGCTGGGTATAATAGTCTGGGCTGACATCTGTGGTTTCTCAGAAACTATAATACGTTTACCCAGTACCTTTTTTTAGAGTCTCTGTTGAGAAGTTGGGTGTCATTCTGATAGGTCTGCCTTTATATGTTAGCTGGCTTTTCCCTTGATGCTTTTAATATTCTTTCTTTGTTTTGTACATTTAGTGTTTTGATTATTATGTGGCAGGGGGAACTTTCTTTTCTGGCCCTATCTATTTGGTGTTCTGTAAGCTTTTTGTACCTTTATACGTGTCTCTTTCTTAAGGTTAGGGAAATTTTCTTCTGGAGTTTGTTGAAAATATTTTCTGGGTCTTGGAGCAGAGAATGTTCTTCCTCCCCCATTTCTATTATTCTTAAGTTTGGTCTTTTCATAGTATCTGAGATTTTCTGTATGTTTCATGTCAGGATTTTGGATTTAATATTTTCTTTGATAAATTGTCAGGTTTTTAAAAAAAATCATATCTTCTACACCTGAAAGTCTCTCTCCCATGTCTTGTATTCTCTTGGTAATGCTTGCATCTGTAATTCCTGTTTGCTTACCTAGGTTTTCTATCTCCAGGATTCCCTCAGTTTATGTTTTATTTATTGCTTCTGTTTCATTTTTAGGTACTGAATGGTTTTATACATTTCCTTCACCTCTTTGTATTTTCCTGTTTTTCTTTAAAGGATTAATAAACTTCCTCTTTAAAGGCTTTTATCATCTTCCCATGATTGAATTCAAGGTCATTTTCTTGTGTTGCCTTGTGTTGGGATATCCAGGGCTTGTGGTAGTAGGATAGCTAGGCTCTGATGGTACTATATTGCTGTGGATGTCAGTTGTGTTCTTACACTGGCCTCTAGCCAGCTGGGTTTTGGGGTTATTATAAGTTTAGGGGCTGATTTCAGAGTTTATCTTTGTTAAATGGCTGTTTTTTGGATGTCTTCCCTCTCTCTGCCAGGTTTCTATTTCCTCTTAGTCTGGTTTGAGTTGCCTGGGATTCTGGTGACCAGCAAGTCCTCAGGTCCAGTAGGGTGTCTTTGCTGAGGTTTTTGTGAACTACATGGCCTCTGGGGTGCTAATGTTGACTCTGGGGTCCTTAGAACTGTCATGGCCTCCAGGAAAGTATAGGACTTCTGCCAAACTGGTAGGCCAGGAGATGGATCTCAGGGGATGGGGTGCAGTTTACATCTGTTGGGTGTGCTTTAAGAGGAGTTGGTGGGCATAGGGCATAGAGTAGGGTCTTACCTGGGGTCTCTGGTGCCAGAGTGGCTTCCTGGACAGCAGGTGGAATTGTAGCAACAACAAATTTAAACAGGAAGCAGGTATAAGGGAATGTTACAAAAGGATTCAGAGTTTCAAGGGAGGCCTGTTGGGACAGAAGACATCTTTTCCATTTCTATAAAGAGAGCCATCTCATCTGATGCTGTAATAATGTTCAACCTCTGGGTTAGTAGAGATGCCAAGAAACAATGTTCCAGAGCAGTGGTTCTCAACTTTCCTAACACTGCCACCCTTTAATTCAGTTTCTCATGCTGTGATGACCCCAACCATGACATTTATTTTTATTACAACTTCATAACTATAATTTTGCTACTGTTGTGGATCATAATGCACATATTTGTGTTTTTCCTGTGGTTTTAGGGAACCCCGTGAAAGGATCATTGGACCCCCAAAGGGGTTGCAACCTACAAGTGGGGAACCGATTGTTTGACAGATGGAATTTCAGTCACTTTAGCTTTCATTTCCTAGCCACTCCTTGACAAGGTGCTTTGTTCCAAAGGTCATCTTTCTAACTCTGTATTATATCCGAGTTTCTGCCTTATTGATATAAACAAAACAAAACAGAATGGCACAGGTTTCTCAATAGTATCAACTAAATCAGTATATTATCTTTTGCCACTATCACAAATAATATATACATTCATCTTATAAAGAGAAATGGTTTCCTTTAGGCTCACAGTTTTGGAGATCTCAATTAATAAATTGACCTCATTGTGTTCAGGTTTGTGATGAGACTGTGTGTTAGGAGGACTGTGTGATACAACAAAACTACTTATGTCATGGCCTAGAAACAAAAGAGGGGGACATCTCAGTGACCTAAAGACCTTCCTGTGGTCCCCACTATCACAGCTTCTGCTGCTGCCCACTATGGCTACTCTGGTATAGCCTTTAACCAGTGGCTCTTTGGGGAACACTCAAGAACCAGCACAACATATGAACAGATACCCATATCATCAAATTAAGTTGGTTACGTACCCTCCTTCCATAAGCAGTTTCCATTTTAAAATGTGGTTATATGCCCTTATCCACAGTTAATGATTTTCTGCATTTTAGTCATTAATTACAACCAACCATGGTTGAAAATATTAAATGGTAAATGTCAGAAATTAATAATTGATGAGTTTTATATCATAGGATATTTAGAGTGGAACGATGAACTCTCACGGCGTCCTGCTTCCTCCTGCCCGGACATGGGGCCAACCCTTTGTCTGGTATGTCCAGTCAGGAGCCATCTTAATTTTCAGATCAAACTGTTGAGGTATCAAAGTGCGAGTAAGCCTTATTTTATTTAGTAATGGCTCCGATACCTATCCCAGGTTGTAAAGGAGTTCCGCTGAGTGAAAAGCAGGAAGCAAACAGTTGCATGCTGTGCTTACTAAGATCTGTGGTAAGATCTTGTTCCCAGCCATGAAATTGTGAAGAAGGGAAAAAGAATCCATGCTAGTTTTTGTTGTTAACATACCAGACTGTGAGTCTTTAAAAAAAAAGATTTATTTATTTATTTATTATTTATACATTATTACCAGAAGAGGGTACCAGATCTCATCATACATGGTGTGAGCCACCATGTGGTTGCTGGGAATTGAACTCAGGACCTTTAGAAGAACAGCCAGTGCTCTTAATCTCTGATCCATCTCTCCAGACCCCCGACTGTGAGTCTTATAAGCACAGAGTATGGGGAGTGTTTGGTCAAGTGGCAAAGGAATTACCTTACAGGGCCTGGTCCTGTCGGTGATGTCAGAATTCCTTAGAGGACTTGGAGCATAGCCCCTGCAGAGAAGAGGGCACTACTGTATGTGAATCATGAGATGTGATTGTGTTTTTGCTTCCAGTCTCTAATTTAGAGTTTGATTCTGGACTAAGCAACAATAAAATGTTGAGCTTAGGGGACTGTTGTTTCCTCCCCAGGGAGTAAGCATATCATCAGACAGGGCAGAGACTTTTAATGTCAGGCATGTGACAGTGATTTCAGAGGGAGTGAGGTACCTCACCTTCTATTGTCCAACTGTCCCCATTCTTTCTGGAATGCTCTTTCCTATTATTTAGGCGTTTTATGTTTACGAATGAGATAAGGTACTACCATCAGTACACACGTAAAAAGCTTGGTCCTTCGAATTGTTGTAGCCTTTTAAAAATTACCCCCTCTCATATCTGTGTGTGTGTGTGTGTGTGTGTGTGTGTGTGTGTACATGTCTCTGTGTGTGTCTGTGTACATGTATATGTCTGTGTGTGTACATTTCTCTCTCTCTCTGTGTGTACATGTGTATGTCTGTGTGTTGGTGTGTGTGTGCCCAACCATGCATGTGTTTGTAGGTCTAAGAACAACTAGCCAGATTCAAGCCACTCCCTTTGGAGTTGAACTCACATTGTTAGGCTTTCTTCTGAGCCATCTTGCTAAACCAAGAGTTAGCCTTTAGTCAGATTTTTTTCTTGTTTAAGGTAGAATTTAGATATTAACCTTCTTTTCATTTTTAGCACCACAGCACTTAAACTAACCGTCTTAACTGGAAGTTGTAGAACTCTTCTCAGTCTTTAAGTTCTTTGCATTATTCCGTGGCAGCTGCCATTTCTCTCCAGCAACGCTTTCTCTTTTAGTTGGCATGTGGCCCTGGAGAGAACTGGAGGATATGCTTCACCCCTGTGAGGTACAGACTACCCTGTCCTGTCTCATAGCGTGGGCTTAGACAATACAGTGGCATTTTCTTGGCTCCATGCAATTCTTTTTATTAACTTTTCACAGTTAGCATACAATGTAATGGCTTTCATTATGGAGTTTTTGTAAATGTATGTCATAGCATTTTCTTCTTCTTCTCCCTCCCCCACTGTCCTCTCTCATTTCCTCTGCCTCCTCCCTGGTCCTCTTTATCTCCTAGGTAGTCCTCTCATATTTTTATGTCATATGTATTCCTTTACTCTTTTTTATATTACTTCCATATTACATGTAACAGAAGTTATTATATTTAATAAGTTAATTGTATTTAATAAAAAGTTATTATATTAATAATGAACCAGCAGCCATACATTTTGGAAAGAAAGCTGACATGCGGTTTCCTTCAGAAGATGCAGTTTATTAGGAGAAAGGGCCTTGAGACCAGGACTGGGCCTCAAGGTACAAACAAGAGAATTTCACAAAAACAATTCAATTTGTACAAATCTAATCATGATGTGCACTAGAGGGAAGAAGAGCTTTCCTTTTAAAACATGGAGAGGCATGTCACCAAGAGTAAGAGTCAGGGTGGGATGAGAGGGAGACAGACAGCCACCATGACTGGATACTAGGGAAGGGCAATGTCCTTTCAGAATGAAGCAGTCTCTCGAACAAATCTTCAGAACAGATCCCAAGAACAAAGGAAATATCCAACTTTCAGAAGTTTTAGGGCCTGGGAAATTGTGTGAGGTCAAGTTACCTGTGCAGGGAACCTGGTGAGTTTGAGGCTAGTAAGAGACCATTTCAGAAGACAAGGTAGATGATGACAAGATTGTCTTCTAGCCTGAACACACATACACACACACACACACACACACACACACACACACACACACACACACACCCCTGCACTGTACATACCCTCCTGAAAACTGAGTGTATTGAACTTGATAATACAACCCATAATTTTTAATATGTTTATTTGGATTTGTAAGCAAAATAAGAAGCAGGGTGACACTCAGAGGAAGAATAAGCAGGCTACCAGGAAGAGACCTGATAGGCTGTGAGCTTATAGTGGGGGATGAGGTCCCCTTCTGTCACAGACCTAGGGGAGGGGAATAGGATGAAAGAGGGAGGGAGGGACAATGGGAAGATACAAGTGAGAGGATATCAAATAAGATGTAATCTGAATAAGTTACTTAAATAAATAAATAAAATGAATAGAAAAAAGAAGCAATTAAATCCTTACATAAAGACAGTTGTAACTGATTTTTTGTGAGTACAGTGATGAGAGTTATAAACTGCTTAACTGAAGAAACAGAGGGAAATGTAAATGTGCTGGAAAGATGAAGAACTTCTGAACAGTGTATATAGGTAAATAGAAAAGACTTTTTTCTTGATTTATTTAAATCATGGTTGATTAAAGCCAAATGATAACACATTGCACCATATTCTACATCAGAAGTTCTTAATCCATGGGTCGTGACTCCCATAGTGCTTGCATATCAGATATTTACATTATGATTCATACAATACAAAATTATAATTATAAAGTAGCACTGAAATAATTTGATGGTTGGGAGTCACCACAACATGAGGAACTATATTAAAGGGCCATAGCATTAGGCTAATTGAGAACTACTGTTGTAGAGTGTATTATATATGTAAAGGAGGTATGTATAATACCATAAAATGTAGGTAACTACCATAAACTGAAGCATGCTGTTGAAAAGTTTTAAATCTTTGGGCTGGGTAGTGGGGATGGAAGACACCAAGGAAATAGTGTTCTCCAGACACCAGGAGTGGTGCACATGAACTCACGGACTGTGGCAGTGTGCACAGAGCTAAGCCGGATGATGTCCCAGCGCTGAGAGAGCAAGTGGACACAAGCTCCCATCCCTAACCCACTCACAAAGAAAAAACTTAGTTTTCTCCACGGGAGCCTAGCTGGGTATACAAAACACACTTCAGGGAGACCCCAGGTCTACCAGTAGATGGTCAACACAAAACAAGCTCCATGGTATTTTTGGAGATCTTTTGTCTCATCTTAATGTTTTTTAACTATTATGTTGTTTTTTGAGGGGAGGGTTGTAGGAAGCACCCTATACCCTAGAACACTTTTATTAAGACCTTATTGCGGAAGGAGTTAGACACTGATTATCGATAAACGTTTTCTGTACCTGGTCCCTGGTTACTCTGCAGAGCTGCTGGAAGCTGGGACAGCACTAAGAAGGGGCGAGAGTGGGCAGACCTTGGCTTCTTTGGGAGCAGACACACAGCAGTAGCTTGGTGGGCTCAGTGAGTAACAGTGGGGAGGGCCAGGAGGGCACTCGGTCATCTACGTGGCAGTGCTAAGACTGGCACATAGGCACCACACATGGCAGTGGACAGGAATAGCATCAGGGTCCAGCGAGCCTGTCTTGGTCGGGCTAGGCCTGGCCTACCCCCATCTTCTATACTCATGGCCCACACCAGACCCTGTGTGGCCTGTGTAGCTAGCAAGGGACAGAGAGACTGGGACACATTTGAAGGAAACTGAGTACAGATCTGTGTCCCATCATCAGAGAGAATACTGAGGGTCAGAGGCAGCTGCATATTCCACAGTTAGGTCTTGAAGAGGGGGCTCATGGCCCATAGTTTGGGGGTCAGTCTCATGGAACTGGGGAGGGAGGAAGTGTAAGGTGCAGGCCGACGAACCACTGTCCATTCTCTGCAGGAAGAAAAGCAAGGATGAAAGAGGCAGAACAGATGGGGACAGCAAATGGACGATAGCCAGGGGAGCCAGATAGAGTGCCGCTGACAGAAAGGTCTCTACCTGCAGGCCGAACGTGCTCATCCTGCTTTCCCCAGAGGGTCTAGTCAGGGCCCTTTTGTAGTGACCTGAAGTAGCTCTTCAGTGTTTTCTTCACATTGGCCTGAGCCGCGTAGATGCCAGTGCAAGTGCCCACTGCAAAGCCCAGTACTGCTGATGTCCTCAGTTTGACCACCACGTAGCCTGCCAGGAGTCCCTTGAGGAATGGGGAGGACAAGAGTGAGCCATCTTGGCCTACACCACTGTTGACTTTGTCTTCCACCGGCTGCCTTGGGTGCTCCAGGTGGTTCGTGAGAAATGTCAGGTCCTTAAGTTTCGGCAGAGAAGCCTTGTCATCCGTCATCTTCCCCTGACGAACTTGTTGCACATGTGCCTCTGTTGTGATTTTCAATCTTGTGTTTTTAAGGGGGTTTGTGTATATTCATGTTCGTGTATGTGTATGTCTGCATGTGTATGTGTTTCTTGTGCTTTTTCTTTTTAAAATTCTATGTTTATTTGCTTGCTTTGTTTTATTCTGGCTTGTTTGTTAGCCTATTTGTTTTTGAGAGAGAGAGAGAGAGAGAGAGAGAGAGAGAGAGAGAGAGAGAGAGAGGAAAAAAAAGTATGGAGTTAGATGGGGGGTGAGGGGGGTGAGGAGGATCTGGGAAGGAGACCAAGGATGGGAAACCATGAGAATATACTACATAAAAATACTATTATCAAAAAAAGTTGGCTGGAGAGAATATTCAGTTTGAGTTCTAGAACCCACATAAAAATCTGTATGTGACAGACACTTGTCATCATGCTGGGAAGAGCGACAAGTAGATCTTGGGGCTTGTGACAGATACCTATCATCTTGCTGGGAAGAGGGACAGGTAGATCCTGAGGCTTTCTGATTCGTCAGCCCTAGTCTGCTTGCCAAGAGATCCAGATAAATAAGAAACCCTGTTTTAAAAATATGCAAAACCAAAACCCAAACCAACGAACCAATCAAAACCAAAACCAAAAGTAAAGCAAAAATAAACGCCAGGTGAATGGTACCTGAGGACCAACACCTGAGACTGGAGCATCCACAGGCGTAAGCACCACGCGGTAATATGTTCATCTTGCAGTTTCAGGGATATGTGGTATCAGTGTGACATATATTATGACACTAACTTTGAGTCATTGTTTAATGTAATATGTTATGATTAGAGGACATATTACATATGTCTATAGTATACATATGTATAGAATATGGACATATAATCAAATATGTCTATAATAATGTAATAATGTTACGATTCTCTGTTATGTTCCCTTTGCATAGCCTGTTTACTAGATGCAAAACCACAAAGCCCAATATGTACTGAAGAAGAGAAGTTAAAATCCACCTCTTACTAGAAGAAGCATCAAATAATTTGTGGACATGGTTAAGGAGCCCCCAGATTAGTAGTAAATATGTTGAAGTACATATTCAGTCCTTACAGATGTCCTGTTTCTTCTTAGTAATAAATAGAGTGTTCACTTATTGGTCTTATGAACATAAATTGTTATTGTGGTTTTTGCATAGTGATTTTCTATTTCCATTTTCTTTTCTTCATTTATTACTTGAAATTCTTTAAAATCATTATAAATATTGATTTTGTGTCTAAAGGGTGCACATGTGGAGGTCAGGAGACAACTTGGGGGAATCCTCTCTCTCCCTACACCACGTGGGTCACTAGGATCAAACTCAGCCCATTGGGGGGCTTGGTGGCAAATGCCTTTACCCACTGAGCTATCTTGCTGGCACTTGACATTCCTTTATAAATATTTGCCATCAAATTACCTTTCTTTAAATAACTAATGTGCTCAAGGGTATTAACTTTATTCTTTGTATATTTAAACACCATGATCCTTTATATCTTTGTCCAGACTGCAAAATATTGTTCACTTTGGTTTTGGGATGGGTTCTCAGTCAGTCAGTCACTCAATCACTCAGTCTGTCTGTCTCCTTTTCCCTCCATTCCTTCCTCCTTCCTTTCTTTGTATCTTTCCATTCCTCTCTTTATTTCTGAGCTTATACACTGCACTCAATCCTGTGATCCAATAATCAAACAGTTTGTACTTTCTTTTTTATTTATTTATTTATTTTTAATTAATTTATTCTTGTTACATCTCTATGGTTATCCCATCCCTTGTATCCTCCCATTCTCCCCTCCCTCCCATTTTCCCCTTATTCCCCTCCCCTATGACTGTTAACAGTTTGTACTTTCAAACACAATATTTATTTATAAATATCTTATTGCTACCAGACATGCTTCCGGACCCTTTCAATGGGCAGAACAAGATAAACAAAGGTATAAATATTAAAACAATTGTATACATTTCACATGTGTTGGGAATTCCCAAGAGTACCTAGATTCAGTATTTTGAAAAAGTACTTATAAGATGTCAAACTCAACATACTCATGAATAGAAATCAAAATAAGCAAAGGGGAAGGCATCTTGAAATGAAGTCTGAAGGAATTTCATTGGAAACTTCTCCAGAGAGTGCAGAGCTGATTGCTCCAGCAATACCCAATGGGTACCTGGCAGTATTCACAGTGCTGTCTACTAGGGAAGTTTGCTTGAGCCTAGAAATCAAGAGTTCTGATTGGATATATACAGTTGTGTACACTAAGTAGTTTCTAAAGTTCCACATCAGTGCAAGGAAAGCATTTAGCATAAACCACACTGATTGCACAAATTACCTTGATTGCACAATCATCTCAACAAAATAGTGCAGGACTTCAAAGCTTCCAGTAGGCAACATGCTCTTCAGAATATTCCAGGCCCTCAAACTTCAGGAGCAAACCAAGACCAGTCATGGAAACGGGTCTTCTAGAACAGGAGGGATTTGAGCAATAGTCCTGCTGAACTAATTCTCCATTGCACATACATTTAGACATTTTATTTTGTTTAATCATTAATGCATTAAACATGAGCTCAGACTCCTATTTCTGGTGAAAACAAGATTTATTTTGTGCTCCCATTGCTTCTCTCTCTGACAGTGAGACACAATGTCCCTGTCAACTGCAATGTATTCACTTGTCTAACTCTAATATATATGTAAAGTAGTTTTGAAATCGCCAGCATGCACTCTTGTGAGAATCACCAGCTAGGGTACTGTTTTTACTGCAATTGCTCTTGTCCTCTTAGCCTTACAGAGTCCCACCAAAACACTGTTGTCTATAATCAATCAACTCAGCTCCTGTCTTCTGAGGTTGCTGTAGTAAGTTATGTATTTATAATCCTATTGGATTATTTCATTATAGTCTGTGTTACATCTTAGAATTCTCCAAAACACTGATTGAATGATAAATAGTGGCCTATGGTGAGGCTTCCTCCATGATAATGCAGTTTTGTGTCTTTTTTCCAAGTGTATAAACCACCCAGTTTAGTCACAGCACCCTCAAGCTTCCTTTCTTGTCATTTTGTAATCAGATGCTTTCCACCTTCAGCCCTCTAGCAGTTATCAATGGGCTTCCCTTGCTTGTAGTTTTATATTTTCCTGAATGTCATATAAATGGAGTCATAAACCATAATAGTTTTCCTAGCTTGTCTGGCTCTTTTGTCTAGCAAAAATGCATTTAAGACTAACCTGTCTAGCCACACAAATCAATTCTGAATTCCCTTTTATTGCGTAATATTTTCTGTTCTGACTGTGCTGTGTTCATCCATTAACTGGGGGGGTTGTTGTTCAATTTCAAGAGAGTATTCATAAAATTATAGACATTTGTGTCTGGAAATTGATACAAACTTTAGTTTCCATGTCTCTTGAAAAAAAAATAGCTGGGATTGCCATGGTTGGGTCCTGTGTTCAGAAGGAACTGTCAGAATGTTTTCAGCAGTGGCTGTGCAGTCTTGTGTGCCAGCCATGTGTGAGCATGGGTTCTAAATTATTATTGGCATTTATAATAACTGAATATCTTTATTTTGGCTATTCTGATGTTAGATTTGTCAACTCAACATGAGCTAGAGTCACCTGAGAGGAGGGAATCTCAATTTAGAAAATGCTCCTCTCAGATTAGCATGTTGGATGTGGAAGGACACAACACATTGTGGACAATGCCATCCCTGGGCAGGTGGTCCTGGGTGTGTAAGAAAGGAGGCTGAGCAAGCAGTGTTTGTCTGTGGCCTCCGCTTCAGTTCCTGCCACCAGGTTCCTGCCTTGAATTCCTGACCTGATGGGCTTTCCCACCTTCAGCCCTCCAGCCTGATGGGCTACAACAGTAAGCTGAGGTAAACCCTTTCTTCCCAACCTGCTTTTAGTCATAGCATTTTATCACAGAGACACAACAAATGTATTGCATTTCTGATATATTATTTGTATTCCTAATAATGAAGGTGTTTTTTCTTCCATATAGCTATTGCATTTGAAGAGTCTGCTCACCTCTGCACTTACGTTCCTATTCAGCTGTTTTCTTATTTTTCATTTTAATGGTGCCACAGATTGATATGGGGCCGTGTGCAAACTAGGCAAGAACTGTACCATTCAGCTATATCTCTAGCTCAAGTTGCTTTTGATAGCATTTCATTTATTTGTTCAATGTGTGTATATTGGTGTTTGTGTGCAATAGATCTGTGGGTGTGCATGTGGACATGTGAGTAGTGTCAGAAGTTAACTTTGGGTGTCAGGCCTAAGAATCTGTTCACTTTGTTTTGAGGTACTGCTTCTCCCTGGCCTTAAGCGAGGCTATCTGGCCAGAGACATGCTTATCGCTATCTCCCTGGCCCTGGGATTTCAAGGGCACACTACTATGCCTGTTCTTATGTGAGTGCTGGGGATAAAACTCAGGTCTTTGCACTGCATGACAAGTGCTTTGCTGACTGAGCCATTGTCTCAGCCCCTATTAATTTATTCTTACATATGTTGTGTTCTTGGCATCAGAGCTGCAAATCTTTGCCTGAGTTAAGATCACATCACAAAGATTTCTTCATATACGTATGCATACATATACTTTTTGTTATTGGAGAATGAATATAGGACCTTGTGTATTCTGGATAAACACCATACTAGTAAATTAGTTGTAGGTCTTGAACTTACTGCATATCGTAAGAAGTCCTTGAAGTTATTTTTGAGTCATTCTCCACCCCCACCCCATCCCCATCCTGAGACAGGGTTTTCTGTGTAGTCCTTGCTATCCTACAGCTCGCTCTGTAGACCAGGCTGGCCTCCAACTCAGAGTTCCACCTTCCTCTGCCTCCTGAGTGCTGGTATTAAAGACATGCACCATCACCACCCAGCTTTATTTTTGTTGTTTATGTGTACATGTGTTTGTATACATGTATGTGCACATGAGTGAAGGTGCTCTTGGAGGCCAAAAGAGGGCATCAGAGCCCCTGGAACTGGGGTTTACAGGCATGTGAGCCCACAAATATAGGTATTGGGGAACTGAACTGTAGTGTTCTGGGACAGCAATGTGGACCATTGAGCCATCCCTGCAGTGTGGACCACTGAGCCATCCCTGCATACCCTAGGCCTCCAACATAGTTGGATTCCTGTGCCTGGATTACTACATTTTCTTGTATGCTTTTTCTAAAAAGTTTTCAGCACCATGTTTTCCATTTTGTTCTGTAATGTATCTTCATCTCTCCTCCCTCTCTCTCCCTACTCTCTCAATCCCTCCCTCCCTCCTTATCTCACTCCTTTCCTCTCTCTTCTTCCTTCTTCCTTTTGGTTATTGTGCAAGATATGAATATTAATTCTTTATAGGCAGATGGGTATTCAGTTATCCTTCATCTTCTGAAGAAGCTCTACCTTCTCCACTGTGTTGCTTTGAAGCTTTGTGCATCAGTTATCTCTATATATGTAGATTTGCTTCTGGTCTTTCTGTTATGTACCTAAATCTATAATACTATCATTTTTGCCAATATTGTTTTGATTTAATTGCTATAGTTCTAAAATAATTCATAAAACAGCTAGTGTTTACTTTTCAACTTTGCTTTTCTTTATCAAACTTGTTTGGTTATTGTAGCATAGTCTTAAGAATCAGTTTAAGGAACATAATAAAGGCAATATACAACAAGCCAATAGCCAACATCAAACAAAATGGAGAGAAACTTAAATCAATTCCACTGAAATCAGGGACAAGACAAGGCTGTCTACTCTCTCCATATCTCTTCAATATAGTACTTGAAGTCCTAGCTAGCGCAATAAGGCAACAAAAGGAGATCAAGGGGATACAAACTGGAAAGGAAGAAGTCAAAGTATCACTATTCGTGGATGATGTGATAGTATACATAAGTGACCATAAAATTCTACCAAAGAACTCCAGCAAAATGGCTGGATACAAAATCAACTAAAAAAATCAGTAGATCTGCTGTATACAAATGACAAATGGGCTAAGAAAGAAATTAGTGAAGCTATACTCTTCACAATAGCCACAAATAATATAAAATATCTTGATTTAACTCTAAGCAAGCAAGTGAAAGAATTGTATGAAAAACTTCAAGTCTCTGAAGAAAGAAATTGAAGAAGATATTAGAAGATGGAAAGATCTCCCAAGCTCATGGATTGGGGAGAATCAGCATGCTAAAAATGGCCATCTTATAAAAAGCAATCTATAGATTCAATGCAATTCCCATCAGAATTCCTACACAATTATTCACAGACATTGAAAGATCAATTCTCAACTTCATATGGAAAAACAAAAAACCCAAAATATGTAAAAACAACTCTATACAATAAAAGATCTTCTGGAAAAAAAATCTCCATCCCATATCTCAAGCAGTACTATAGAGCAACAGTAATAAAAACAGCATGGTACTGTCATAGAAATAGGCTGGTTGATCAATGGGATCGAATTGAAGACCTGGAATAAACCCACACACCTATGGACACTTGATTTTTGACAAAGAAACCAAATCCATACAATGGGAAAAAAGAAAGCATCTTCAACTCGTGGTGCTGGTCTAATTGTAGAAAAATAGACCCATATTTATCACCCTTCACAAAGCTAAATTCCAAGTGGATTAAACGCCTCAACATAACACCAGACACTCCAAATTTGTTAGAAGAAAAAGTGGGGAAGAGCCCTGAACTCATTAGTACAGGAGACAACTTCCTGAGCAGAACACCAACAACTCAGGTTCTAAGGTCAACAATTAACAAATGGGACCTCAGGAAACTGAAAATCTTCTGTAAGGCAAAGGGCACTGTCAGCAGAACAAAACGAGAGCCTACCATGGGCTTTGAACTTTTTCAAACCTACTTTATTTGGAGTTCTTTAATGCTTATACCTCCCTTCCAGCCCACCTACCCTAGATAGGAGAGAGAAGAAATTAATAGGAAGAGAAGAGATAGAGCTTTTATACTCAGTTCCTTGGGGCGATTCAACTGGCATAGTTGGCAGGATTCTAATAGACCAGTTAAACAGTAAACCAGAAATTCAGTGAAGGTGACTGTAACCACAGCCACTGGAACCCACAGCAGCAGTTGGAGCCCAGAGCCTCGAAACCTTCATTTTAGTGGTTCTTTCTACCAATGTCTTGAAGTCAAGACCAAGACCAAAAAAAGCCCGTCTCTTGTTTGGGGCATACACACACACACACACACACACACACACACACACACACACACACACACACACAC
>OU015751.1:68594123-68641749 GCA_907169655.1 Acomys percivali | reverse complement strand
CACACACACACACACACACACACACACACACACACACACACACACACCCTCTCAGATTATATACTAGGATGTTTATTATTTGGCAAATATCATGCCCCGAAAAGAGGTAGTTCCTCTTCCAGTAGACAAACATCACCTGTTCGCTCTGTTTTCAGTGGAAAAACACCTTACACCCTTACACAAGTCTTTTTCATATTCCGCACTTGGGATCAAAGCAAAAACATGTTTACATCCACTACAGCCTACAGACTGGGAAAACTTCTTCACCAACTACATCCAACAAAGGGCTCATATCCAAAACATATAAAGAACTCAATAAATCAAACAGCACCAAACCAAATAACCCAATTAAAAACGGGGTACAGAGCTAAACAGAGAATTCTCAACAGAGGAATATCGAATGGCCGAGAAACACTTTTAAAATGCTGAAGTCCTTAGTCATCCGGGAAATGCAAATCAAAACAACCCTGAGATTCCATCTTATACCTACCAGAATGGCTAAGATAAAAAATTCAAATGACAGCACATGGTGGCAAGGATGTGGAGAAAGGGAAACACTCCTCCATTGTTGGTGGGAGTGCAAACTTGTACAACCATCTTGGTAATCAATCTGGCACTTTCTCAGAAAATTGGAAGTAGTGCTACCTGAAGACCCAGCTATACCACTCCTGGGCCTATACTTGAAGCATGTTCCATCATACAACAAGGACATTTGTTCAACTATGTACATAGTAGCTCTATTTGTAATAACCAGAATCTGGAAACCACCTAGATGTTCCTCAACTGAAGAATGGATAAAGAAACTCTGGTATATTTACACAATGGAATACTATTCAGCTATCAAAAACAAGGAAATCTTAGAATTTTCAGGCAAATGGATGAAACTAGAAATGATCGTCCTGAGTGAGGTAACCCAGACCCAGAAAGACACACATGGCATATACTCACTTAGCCCAACATAGATGTTCTCTGAGAGACTCCACCCAGTGGGGGATCAGGACAGATACTGAAACTTGTTGCTCCACTCTGGGCAAAGGGCTGTGAGTTGTATGGAAGAGTTGGGGGATGGAAAGATGGGGCAGGGAGGGGGTATTGTCAGGAGACAATAATAAGGAGACTATCAAGATCTGGCAGATCTGGAGCCAGGGAGGCCTGCACAAACTGATGCATGAACCAAGAGCATTGCAAGCAGAGATCCTAGAACCCCTATTTAGATGTAGCCAATGTTCAGCTCATTCTCCACATTGGGAGCGGGAGAGCAGGGGACTGATTCTCACACAAACTCTGGTGCCTGTGATTTAATCATTGCCTCTTGGCGGAGGGGCCTTGTGGGAACTCAGAAGAATGGGATGCAGGCTGTCCAGATGAGACCTGATAGGCTGTGGTCAGACAGTAGAGGAGGAGGACCACACCTGTCAGAGGTCTAGGGGAGAGGAATAGGGAAGAAGAGGGAGGGAAGGTGGGAATGGGAAGATAAGAGGTAGGGGATAACAATTGGGATATAATGTGAATAAATTGTAATAACAATAAAAAAGAATCAGTTTAAGGAGAATTGATATTTTAATAATATTGAGTCTGCTCATCCATGAACAAAAGATATTTCTCAGTTTATTTAAGTCTTAATTTTATGGCAGAAATATTCTGAGAGATCAGTGTACATTTTTTAAATCTCTTTAGATTTATCTCTAAATATTTAGTGATTTCAAAACTTTCTCTTGACTGTTGCTCCTATTTTATAGAATTTCTTAAATTTTTATATCTTTTATGTGTATGGATATTTTGCCTGAATGTATGTTTGTGTGCTATATGAGTGCCTAGTGCCTGCAGAGATGAGACAAGGCCATTGAATCTGGAACTTGAGTTCTAAATGTTTGTGTGTCATCAATATGGGAACTGAACTTATATCCTTTGGAAGAACAACCAATGCTCTTATGGCTGAACCATCTCTCCAGCCCCATATAGAATTTTTCATTAAAATTTTATTATAAAGAACTTTCAAATAAAAAAGCAATATACCAAAATAAACCAGACCTGAAGTCTGTACATCTCAATTAGTTTTAATACAGCAATTATTGTCAAGGCTGGCTTTGGCATCCAGTGGAAAACTGAGGCGAGGTATACAGTAGGTGACTGATCACCCAGCAGACTTTTCTCTGAGAGAATAAAGCTTGATTCACTGGGGTCAGTACTCCCTGTGCCTGGTGAAATATTCTTTTGACTTACGGGGGCTGGTACTTCTTGTGGCCGGCAAAATAGAAAAAGAAAAGTGGGACACACACACACACACACACACACACACACACACACAGACACCCCCCCACACCACACACACACACACACACACACACATACACACATTGGATGGATGGAGCAAACTCCAATGAACAAACTCCAACCAACTTTATTATTTCTCCCACAGCTTATATATCCCAGTAAGATCTTTCAAGCAGTATAAAAATTACAATGTCTTTACATTCTATTTTTCTTTTAGTGAATGGTTATGAAAAAACAGTGTGTTCCCCAGTACCTTTACATGAAAAACAGTTTACATATTACAGAGAGGAAAACAAATTATTACCAAGAACTCACATACATTCCTAACTAAGAAATCTGTTATGGATCAACAAAGTGTAAGCAAACAAGGTAATTTTCTCAGTTGGTTTCTCTTTACTGGCAGACTGCAATTTGTAGTTACAAAGAATCAATTATTTTATTATTTATCTTAAAAAGTAAGCTTATAAAAATCTTAGAAGAATCACAAATCTAAACTTTTGTATAAAAATAATCAGTCATTTCTACTTTAAATCCTCAAGCTGAACGTTTACTCATTAACATTTTTATTAAACGATATCAAGAAGTTGAGGGCTAAAATGGGTACAAGAAATTAACCATCACCTTGATCACCAGCCCAGCTGTACCCAGAGTCATGTCAGCCAGTGCCAACTGGGCTTCAATTGTTCTTTTTCTCTATCCTCAAAATATCCTTAGCTCAACTTTTAAGAGTGTGCCGTTCTGAACTTCAGATTGCTCCCTAAGATTTTCTATGTTAAGGCCATTAATGAAAACATGTTAACCTAATCTTACTAACAGTCTACTTCTCCAAATTCTTTCTAAGGTTGGTGGGCATTGCTACCAATGTACATCTCTGTGCTTTCTGACAGTGGTGAGTGAATCATTAATCTGCTTCAGCAGCAATGCTTGGAAAAGATAAAGCACCATTGTTCTAAGTGTCAGTGACACTGCCCAACGAGGAGCTGGAAGCCCCCTTAGAGTTTTCATACAATTCGTAAAGTAAGAAGGATGTGAAGATCGCAAGGGCAGCAAGCCGAGCTGTACTCCACAACAGCATAAAGTCATCAGGACAGTGGTCCTGGGGCTCTGCCTCTCTGAGACATACTCATTGAGGCTGTGATGAGGGCCCACATTCCATGAGTTCTCAAGCTGTGTTGCAGTTCCTCCTGCACAGTCCTTGACAAAGAACAGCTATTTTGAATAGAAATCTAATTAATTTTGTATATTAGTCTTGCATCACCCCACCTTGCTAAACACATTTATTAGAGGTTTGTAAAATCACCGGAAGAAAGTAAGATCGCAGTTATGGAATTTATATAAAGGCACCTCCGTCAGGTTGGGCCACCTCCTGATATATTAAG
This sequence comes from Acomys percivali, assembly GCA_907169655.1. Classification (NCBI taxonomy): domain Eukaryota; kingdom Metazoa; phylum Chordata; class Mammalia; order Rodentia; family Muridae; genus Acomys; species Acomys percivali. The sequence continues at coordinate 68,638,096 of OU015751.1, read as the reverse complement.
GAACATTGCTGTTGCTCTTAGCTGCATGCCAAGACTAAATGGCGAATCCCCAGTGTTTAACACACCACACACTATAGAACGTGGGAAATCTTGGGATGGGATCAGTTCCCTCTTCTGCTGGCTCCTTTTTGCAATGCCAGGAAGTGCCATGCAGTGTATCAGGGGAGAAGTGTCACACGCTGGAGAGGATGTGCCTGCTGCTATAATAGTCCCACTATTGTGGGGTAACTTAGGCTGGGTTCTCAGCAGCCATGGCAGCATTGCAACAAGTACCCGGAAATTCAGCTTCAGGGCATCTGCTGTCCTCTTAGGCTTTCATGGGCATCCACATATAGACATACAATTTTTTAAAGTCTCTTAATGTTTGATATTTATAGATAATGTGTCATGGCAAAATCTTTGGTTGAGTCTGGTTGGATGCTTTTGAGCTTCAAGCACTTAAATATTCCTGTTTTTCTCCAGGTTTGGAAATTACTTGCTCATTCATTTAAGTAAACTGTGTGTCCCTGTATTTCTTTTGTTTCTATAAATTTTAGAATATGAATGTTTCGTGTTTTCCCCATTTCTTTTAGTTCTTTTTTTTTCCTAGAGAAGGTTATGCCCTTCTCAGCAGCCATTGATTCCCTCTTTGTCAAGGTAGGGAAGGGACATTATGTAATGACTCCATCCACGTTAGTATGTCGACTGACAGTGTCATTATGCAACTGCGCCAGTGAGATGTCGTGAATGCAGTGCCCCTGCATACCTAGGAAACACTGCCTAACGGTGGCTGTCCTGGTCCTCTGTCCATGAAATTCCCTGAGCCCTTGTGTAGGGTTATACTGTAGGTGTACCAGTTGGGACCGGGCACCCCATGGTGCTTGTTTTGTGCATTTTGAATAGTTGTGGATTCTGTAGTAGCCTCTATTTGCTGCAAAAAGATGCTTTGATAAGGAATAGGAGCTACATGTATCTGTGGGTATAAAGATAAGCACTTAGAATACAGTTAGAAATTATATAGGTTTGTGAAAATTGAAACAGTAGATCTTCTCTAGGGTCTGTGACCTTTTAAGCCAAAAGTAGTTGGCTAGGATGACAGTATCAGGCATTACTTTTCTCAACTTTGCTCTTCTTTGTCAAACTTATTTTTGGTTATTATATTACATTAGTTTTAAGAATCAGTTTAAGGCCAGCCTGGTCTACAAAGTGAGTCCAGGACAACAACTCTGTCTCAAAAAACCAAAAAAAAAAAAAAAAAAGAGAATCAGTTTAAGGAGAATTGATATCTTAATAACATTGCATCTGCTTATTTCATGAACAAAAGATATTTGTCATTTTACATAGGTCTTGATTTTACGTCAGAATTTTCTCCCACTGAGTGCGCTGTTTGTCACCCACCACATAACATGCCACTGTTGTGTCACTGGAGCTGCCTTGTACATATCCTCATTCTTGCGGTGTTTGGTGTATAGCTGTGTAGGACTAGCTACTGCTTGTTTCCCTCAGCAGCTTCCGTAGCACTTTCTGTCTTTATTAATTTGTAAATTTTTTACATATACATTTATATTTTTACACATATGTACAATAAGCTACCTACAGTAAGAAGAACCATGAAGCAATCAGGAATTATATAAATGTTACATTCTTAGTGCTTTGGATTTTTGTATTTGACATCTTTCCTATCTTGGTGCATCTAAAGTTCTGAATGTAAATCAATATCTATCATATCTTGTCATTATCAACTTAAAACATCTATCTAGACCTAAAAACATCTTATCCCCAAAACAACTAAGCTTAATTATAAAACTAAACTATCTGGTCTTCAATCCCATCTGAGACTTGAGAAGGAATAAAATTAATTACCTGACTGTACCGGGGTCTTAGCACTTCCAGACATTACAGAGTTAGTCACCACGGAGGAGCTTCCAGGACAGTTCCAGCTCAATTGCTCCACATGTAGATGAAGATCTTTCCCTTTGCTATCAGTCTGCAAGGCCTGAAAGAGACAACTGCTCCATTAAATGTACAAACATCAGATTGTCATTTATCCCTTCAGCAATAAGAACTGTGGAAAAAACTGAACTGAAGAATGTAATAAATAGCATGAAAACATACAATAGAAAATGCCAACAGGAGACTTGATGAAAACAATGTGTGAAGAAAATTCAAGCAAGTTGTCACAGGGAGAGAGAGGAAAGGACAAATAACAAGAAGGATATTTGAAAACACCACGGGGAAACATACTCTATAAGCTTTCAGAAACACAGGTAGGCATGAGGGTATTGACTAAGTGCGGCATGGCATGGTGGCTTTGGTGTGTGTGAGGGGACAGTAACTTGCTCTCTGTGCAGCTCTGTCCCTTGACCCTTGTGAAGGTCCATAAGGAAGTGCATGGCAGCAGGGTCTCTGGAGGCCTCTGATAGTGAAGGCCACTGGAATGGCTCTGATTTTCCTTCTCCCATAGGAGAATTCATGATTGGAGTATCTTTTTCAGAGCTGGGTCCTGCTTATTGGCAGTGACTGTGCCAGCATCTGATGAGTGATTCTTATGTAGTGGCCACAGAGCTAGTGTATGGAGCATGCACAGGCATCTCTGAGCTGTAGAGGGACGTGGTAGTACAAGTGTCTGGAAAGCATGTTCCCTTACTGCTGGCCTGCTAATGTGTGCAAGGCACACGCGCTCATAAGCACAGGTGCACACACGCTGCAGCTCTGGAGGCTGGAGTGGGTTCATGTCGCATCAACTGGTACAATCAATGCAGCCATTGATCCAGAGTCTGGAGCACACATACACACAGAGGCCGTGGCCGGAGCACCAGGGTCAGGCTGCCTTGCTGTGGCAATGTCTGTGAGGAACATGGCCTGTGGTTTGAGCATATTCAGAGTGATAACAGCTGTATGGTGCAGGGTAGGGCTTGCCTGTAATGGCAGTGGCTCTAGTGTCTGCAGCATGGGTGTATGTAGAAAAGCCACAGCTCCAGGGCCCAGGATGCACTTGGAGCTGGGTAATGTGCCAGTCTCAGTGGTGTAAGAGTTGCTTCTTTGGATGGTGGGTGGTAGTGTCAGCTTCTTTTGGAGCTCATGGCAACTACGGCTTTTGGTTATCTCATGTGATGAAACTGCCATTTTTTTCTGTAGAAGAGGCCACTGGGGAGTGTGGTGACATGGGTTGATGCCAATAGCCTCCTTTCATCTGTTCTTCACCAGATATCATATCTGTGATGATAGGCCATCAGTCTGTTCAACGCTCTTTTTCCTGTCCTTTGCTCCACTCTGTTGCTGCAATTCTTCATTGAGCCCTTGATCCCTCTGTGATTCTTTTCATTTATGGATGCCTATCTAATGCTTTGTTTTTGAAAGGCTGGTGTCTCCCACTGTGCCAGAGGCATGTCCTAAGGTCATAGTCTGGATGCTTAATGGAAAATGGGGTGGTTCCCGCCATAGATGGGTAAGCAGAGGCAAATGAGATATGTATTTTTGTTGCTGTATGGCCACTAAATGGTTAATTCAATGATGTTTAAATAAAATTAAGATTAAAAATTTAAAATTAAACAATTTTAAAAATGTATTAAAAAGAGGCAAGGAGAGACCCTGGCTGTGATGATAGCTGGAGGCTGGGAGGGTTGGGCACAAAATAACCTGACTGCTACCAGAATCAGCAGCAGGGAACAGATTAGAAAAGCATAGAGTTGCATCCTGCTGTCCTTGTTTCAGTTTCCCTGCCTCTGCCATATCATCAGGTGTGGGAGTGGAGAAGAAATGAACATAGCCCTAAATTGGAACTCTTGGTTTTCGTGTGCTCTCCGCTGAGCCATGATAATTTGTTATTTTTCTCCCCCATTTTCTTACTCCCTGCCAGTCAGAGCCTGGGTCTATATATACCCTTGGGCAAAGCCTTTTGGCCACTTCAGGCCCTCTCTTATCCAGAGCCCAGCTTGAGGGTAGAGGTAGCTCCCACATATGTCTGCTCCCTGAAGGAGGACCCCTGGCGGCAGCCTGTCCTACAGTCTTCACCAACTCCAAAGGAGACCCCAACCTCTGCACAAGGACAGACCTGCTCCCTGAATTCTGGGGGAGTGACGTTTGCTGGTTGCCAGTGCCACTAAGAGCCTTAGGTTGACGCTCCCACCTCTGTGCCCTCTAGTATTGGTATCCTGCACCCACTCAGAGCTGAGTGGCCAACATAGCAGCTAGCAGCCTGTAGTCAGAGACAACTTTGTTTTCACTTCTACACACATGCACGCGCGCACGCACACACACACACACACACACACACACACTCATTCTATCAGTTCTTCTACTGGCTAGTTTTATGTCAGAGATCCAGCTCTAAGGCATTTTCTTAATTAGTCATCAATGAGAGAGGGCCCAGTCCATTGTGGGCAGTGCCACATGTGGTCCTGGATTCTATAAGAAAGCAGGCTGAACAGTCATAGGGAAGGGGAGTAGGGGGGAAAGCAGGATGGAGGGAGGAATGGCCGGATACAAGGGATGGGATAACAAATGAGATATAATATGAATAAATTTATGGATATTTCAGCTACATAAGGTCTCAACTTCCCTGTTTGCCCTTCTAGTCTCACACATGTGATCTATCATACACTTTGTCTTATTTGAGATAATTTACCAACTCTAATAAACTGTATAAACCTTTTGAAGTGGCCAATCTAGATTCTCAGAGTTTTGGGAAAGTATATTCACATTTGCTCTGGTTTCTACCAAATCTTCTATTTCAACACCATTCATCTGTACCACTAATTTTGCTCTCTGATTGCTAACCATTATTTGCCAGAATACATGTCTTCGAGTATTCCCAAATGTACCTGTTCTTTTTACTGGAGCTGCTCTGCCCTTGATGTAAGGAAATAGTTACATCTGAGCATTCTATCCCCTGCATTAATTTGCTTCTCCTTTTTAAACATATGCCATGATATTAATTTCTTCCTTATAATCCTCATCTGTAATACCTGGGTGTACAATAAAGCCTTGAGAAATTAATCCACTTCTTCCCAAGGTTATTCCTACTGTTCCTGATGTTAAAGGACCATAAACACCAGTGGTTATTTTGCAACCTTCATCCTTTGGAGAGCACATAAGAGATTTATCTGAGGCCAGATCCAATGCCGCACTGCCTTCAGTAGCATGCATTAAATCATCAATACCTAGTTCTCATCTTTCTGTCTACTTGTTACCTCCTAGCTGACCAAAGAAAGATAGCTCATATTGTTTGCTGTGGTGCCTCAAGCTAACAGGCCCTTCGTTTCATTTCATGATGGCAAGAGATTAACTCTTATGTCTCTCTTGGATTGACAATCCCTAGAGCAATGTTTTCTCTTCCCACAGTAGCTACAACACTCTGGAAGTCTTGGCATACCATTACCATTACGGCCAGAAGCTCCTTGTTCTCTCCTACAAATACCATTTTCTCCAAAGCTAATGCACCTGTTATTTTGAAGTCGGCCTCCTTTAACCTTAAAATTTCTTTTTACATGGCCAAATTCACCATAATTTAAGCACCAAGTATTTTGATATGTGAGACCTCTAGCTATGGCTTGTCCTGTGATATTGGCATGATGCTTCTGAGAGCCAATATGAGTCGTGTCTCTTAACCATTCATCTATTGTGGCTGTTCATGCTTTTAATGGTCTAATTACTTTCTGACATTTACTATTTGCATTTTCAAATGCCGAGGTATGTATCAACTCCTGTCTGACATGACTGTGTGATACAGGTCTGTTTATATCTGAAGTCAATCTCTGTAAGAAGTCTGTGAAAGTTTCCCCAGGGCCTTGTATAACTTTAGTAATGAAGTAAACCTCTTACCTGGCTCTTCACCCATATCCCAAGCTCCTAAATCTGCACTGTGACATTGTTCTATCACAATGTCATCAGATCAGATTTGTTCTTATAGGTCAGCCTAATGCCCTTTACCAAACAGTTGATCTTTAACAAAATTTATCCCCCTTGCTATATTACGCTGTTCCATTTTTGTAGCTTCAACTCTCCACCATGACAACCACTATAATTAATGACCAGCTTCTAGTAGAGCTCACACCAATACCTTCCAATCTTGGAGAATAATTCTATTATGCAGAGCCCAGTTACTTAATATTTGTTTAATGAAAGAGAAATGCATTCCATAGGACAAAGTAGACTCTTTAAAACATTTTAAGTCTACTCTTTCTATTGGGCATCATGTCATCTCATCATAAGCATTACCATTATCATTAGGAGGTATATGTTATATAAATACTGGAAAAGCTGAAGGTGCCTGTGTAGTTCCAGGCAACTCCTTGGCAGAGCATTTGCCTCAATATAAGTTGTTTTGCCCTGTACAGCCTGCTGTTCTTCCCAGGCCCTTGCCTCAGTCAGAGGCTCCTGGCACCTGGCAGTGAAAGTGTGTGGAGCATGGCATGGTGGCAGGCTGCCTTAGACACCAGTTGGCTTCCATCTTTCAACCTTCAATTATTTCCCACCTTCAGACAGCAGGCCTGAACTCTCTCCTTTCTCTAGCACTTTTTGTTTTTAAAGCACTTCAAACTTTACCTGCAAACTCTCTTGTTGCACAGCTAACTCCGCACTCCTTTCCAACAGCAGAGAAGAGATTGAGCTTTCTCTGCTCAATTTCCTGTGTTATCCACTTTTTGTTGTTCAGACTCCTCCTTATCAACTTGTAACTTTTCTAATTGTTCAGTAACTTTTCCAACCTTTTTAAAAATGGAATATAGGAAGACTATGAAACAAAATCAAAATCTCCTCAAGGTGCGAGGCAGGAGAGAATCCTGTGTCAGAAGCTGTCATTTTACTGACACTCTGAAACAGTGTCTTCATACCTTCAAAACCTTTAGTTTCCTCTACAGCATTAGAACTTAAGTTACCTGGGGCTGGAGAGATGGCTCAGTGGTTTAGAGCACTGTCTGCTCTTCCAGAGGTCCTGAGTTCAGTTCCCAGCAACCACATGGTGGTGCACAACCATCTGTACTGGAATCTGATGCCTCCTTCTGGCATGTAGGTGTACATGCAGATAAGATCAGTCATACACATAAAATAAATAAATAAATCTTAAAAAAAAAAAGAAATTAAGTTACCCATTGTGCCCCAGCCACATTGGGTACCACCTGTATGCTTTGAGATTTTACAAACCCACTTTATTTGGGATTTTTTAATGCCCATACCCCCTTCCAACCTACCTACCCTAGATGGGAGAGAAAATATGTTAATGGAGACAAGAGAAGTAGAACTTTTTAGAATCAGTTCCTTGGTTAGATTCTACTTTTCCTTGTCAGGATTCTAGCAGACCTGTTAAACGGCAAACCAGAAATTCAGAAAGTGGCTACACCCACAGCAGCTGGAACCCAGAAGAGCAGCTGGAACCCAGAGCAGCAGCTAGAACCCAGAGCAGCAGCTGGAACCCAGAACAGCAGCTGGAACCCGGAACCTTGAAGAGTTCTTTGGAACGTTTCTCTGTAGGAGCGTCTTGAAGTGGAGCAACGAACAGTTGAATGATAGGAAGCAATGCCAAAAGCCAAAAGCCAAGCCTCTGGTTTTGGGCTCATATATATCTCATCTCAGAGTCTGTACTAGGATGCTTATCAGCTGGTAAAGACCATGCCCCACAAGAGGCAGTTCCTCTTCTAGTGGACAACATCATGTGTTCTCTCAAGTTTCTTTCCAGTGGACAAACACTGCACGCTTTCACACAAGTATGTTTCATATCCCATACTTGGGATCAACACAAAAACATGTTTACACCCACTGCAACTATGACCACAAATCTTTGTTGGAAACTGGTCAGATTTCAACCCCACATCTAAGAACTCTCTGGTTTTTAGCAAACTGATATTGTTTCCAACATATATTGTGCTCTTTGGAACGTAGTTCTCAATATTTGATGTAGATTCAGATTAAATATAATGACTTTCCAAAAATGTTCATTTATTTTCAACTTTGTTTATCACAAATCTCAGTTACTACTATTTTTTTTTTAACATTATTGCTTGATGTGTGTGATGGCAACCTTTGGCTGTTGTCTCTAGCTGACTCGTTTATTCACAGGGATCTTAAGTGCTTTCTAGGTAAAAGCTATGGTATATATATTCCCTGAAACATGTAATATGTGTTTTGGGCAGATTAATATTCACTTAAGTAAATATATATTTAAATATTCAAACTCTATGAGCATGGCAAAGTAAAGAAACCACCAAAACAGTAGCCACTACATTATTGTAGGAATTATGTTATTATGATCTGAGAGGAAAAATGTTAAGAGACATCTGGATGAGTTCAGAGCAGAGAGAAAAGGAAGCAGACTTGATGTGACCAAGGCTTTCAAGATGAGGGAGAACATAGCAGAGATACCTGGGACAAAGACAGAAACTTTGCCTTCATAAATGCACGGGCTGGATTAGACCTCTTACACATATGTAGCAGATGTGCAGCTTGGTCATTATGTGGGTCCCACACAATTGGAGGGCTGTCTCTGACTCTGTTGCCTGCCTTTGGGCCCTCCACCCTAGCTGGACTGCCTTGTCTGGCCTCAGTGGGAGAGGGTGCACTTAGTCCTACTGCGACTTGATGAGTTAGGATGGGTTGGTTGTCATGGGGATCCTCCGCCTTCTGAGGAGAAAGGGAGAATGGAATGGAGGGTGTTAAGGTGCGACTGGAAGGAAAGGTTGGAGAGGGGCTCTGATGAGGGTATAAAATGAATATATAAATAAATGAATGTGTTAAAAAATACAGGGGTGGAGTTTCTAGAACATTTTGGGAGTTAGCGTAGTGCAGAAGGAAATGAGGATGTTTGAAAAGGGACAGAAATCTAGGTGGGAGTTTTGAGATGTATAACAGTACATGTACTTGAGGGAACCTGGTCACCAGCATGGATGTTGCAATCCTGATAAGAACCATATATCCCTTTTGTCCTAGGCAAAGGAAGTGACTTCTTTGGCTTGACATAAACTATCTCACAAAATCTTGATGAATGCTGTTTTTTTTAAAATCCGCTATTTGTTTGTTTTTGATCAACAGAATCCTTCTATACTCTGTCTTGAGTAGATCCAAGGCTGGCATTTCTGAATATATGCACTCTGTGACATATAACAGGTTTAAATTATTAGGAAAATCTGATAATTTTCTTTACATCTACTTGTTTTCTAACAACGTAATGCATTTAGTTCTGGCATTTTGAACACATAGATTTCTTTCTGATTTGTTTTCATTTACCATACTCCACTGTATCAGTCATTTGCTATCAGAATTATTCAGCAGAAGAACTTTATGAAGAACTTTCCAGTGTGGTAGAGTTTTGTTATTTTAATTAGTAGTGTATAATCACATATATCAGTGAAACTACAAAGATTGCAGAAGGTGCAGTTTATTACTATCACCCAAATTCAATCATTTTAAAGACACAGGCATTCTTATGTATAATGATCTGTCCATATTACTATGTGTACAGTGTGTACTACATATTAAATTACGAGATTTACAGAGTACTTTCTAGGTTGTTTCAGTCAGAATTATTTGTGTTAATAGTCTTCAAAGCTGACTTCTCTGTACAGGAAGCTTTCTGACTCTATCCCAGTAAAACACATTCATTTTAAAAATATGCTCTGATTTTTGTATCTGTTAGACTCTAAGGTTCACAGTGGTAATGACTTCTGCATGCTGCCTTCTTGCACTTGGACTTTTAATAGTTTAAAAAATTAGGAATTGAGAATCTTTGGGAATGATTATAAATTTCACAATATTGTAAACATTTATTCTGTTTACTGTTTTACATGTTATCTATCCTTCTAACATATCTATCTATCATCCATCTATCTATCTATCTATCTATCTATCTATCTATCTATCTATCTATCATCTATCTATCATCTATCTATAACCTATCTATCTAATCTACCATCTATCTGCATATTCATCTACATTTCTATCTATTTATTATCTATCATATATATTGATAGCATATTGGTGTGAAAAATCTGTTATTCCTTACAAACACATGTGTTTCAATAATGATTCAATAACACTTTTGAAATCCAAAAGTGTGAAAGGAAATGAAATGTGTCACCTTGTCAGTTATGTCATGACTTTAGAATCTTGACATCACAGTGGTCTCTCACCCTAACTACTACAGAACCCTCAGACTTCAGTGTTTGGTCTACAAACTGCTGTAACCAATTTTGGTGTTTAGTTCCAGGAAAGAAAAAGATAGTTACATGCCCATTGATAGGATCTCCATTCCTGTAAAGGTATTTTAAAATAACTATTATGATTCTCATGATAGTCTAATGGTTTCCAGAAGAGTTCTATCTTGAATCCTGTAGATCATGTGAACTAATTCTTGACTCAGCAGTGGCTTCATGAAAAGCTACCCATTAATAATATTCAGTATCATTCCCTCAAAGAAACAAGGTTATCATGTCAGGAGAGGTATGCTCTGAGCTACACAGGAGAATGGTGTCTATATATCTTCAAAGAATATCTGCTCAAGTTATAAGAGAGTATTATTTTCTGCTTCATCTAATTACTTTATCTACTAGGACCTAAAATCTTTGTTGGAAACTGGTCAGATTTTAACCCCACATAACAACTCTCTGGTTTTCAGCAAATTGCTGTTTTAAACATATATTGTCTTCTTTGGTGCTTATTTCTCTATATTTTAACATTGATTCTTTAAGAAATGACCTCTAGACTTTCAATTTTGTTATCATGGAATGAGTTGGTAATATTTTTTTTTATATTTCTTTTTTAACATATATGTTTATATTATTACACATAAATAAAATAAACTACATACAGCAAGAAGAACCACAAAACAATCAGGAATTATATAAATGTTACATTCATAGAGATTTGGCTATTTGTATTTGGCAAACTTGAAGAAAACATCTTTCCTATCTTGTTGAGCCTAAAATTCAGAATGAAAAGTAATATCTATAATATCTCACATCTATCAACTTAAAACATCTATCTAGACCTAAAAACATCTTAACCTCTAAACAACTAAGCATAACTATAAAACTAAACTATCTGGTCTTCAACACCATCAGAGGCTTGAGAAGGAATAAAACTTTTTTAAAAATTAATTTATTCAGATTACAACTCAATTGTTATCCCATTACTTGTATCCTCCAGTTCCTCCCTCCCTCCCTCCCACTTTCACCCTACTACCCTCCCCTAGGTCTATGACCAAGGGGGACCCCCTCCCCCACTATATGGTCATAGGCTATCAAGTCTCATCTTGGTAGCTTGCTTATTCTTTCTTTGAGTGCCACCAAGCCTCCCCACCAAGGGGAGGTGGTCAAATATGGGACACCAGAGTTCATGTCAGACAGAGTCAGTCTCCGCTCTCCACATAACTGTGGAGAATGTCCTGTCCATTGGGTAGATCAGAGTAGGGGTTTGATGTTTACTACTTGCATTGTCCTTGGTTAGTATAATAGTTTGAGCAGACCCTCCTGGGCCCTGATCCACCTGTCACAATGTTCCTCTTGTAGGTTTCTAGGACCCTCTGAATCGGAAGGAATAAAACCTAATTACATGTGTAAGTCAGAAGTGCATGTTAGCAGCTTCCAAAATGAAAAAATGTCAGAAACAGTTTGTTTTTGAAAAACATATATAAGCATTTTACCTTTTATATCTGTAGAATCTTATCTATCTGCTAAACCTGGGATATATATTGTTTTGTTTTGTTTTTGTCTTTTTGTCTTTTGTTTTTCGAGACAGAGATGCACCTGCCTCTGCCTCCCAAGTGCTGGGATTAAAGGTGTGTGCCACCACCACCCAGCTAGGATATATATTCTTGTGATAAAAATAGACTAGTAATTGACATGACCATGATTTGATCAACTAACAATTAGCTTGTATTACCACTTTCAAGGCATTGGAAACAAACCTTGTATTATACACGAGTTGAATGGGTACAATACCTCATATTAGAGTGGATGTATATATATATATATATATATAATGTGTGTGTGCAGAATAATCTTAAATTTAAATTCTATACCAATGTATCAAAATTAAACTTATTTTGCATCAATATACAAAATTCTATATCAATGAATTAAAAGTAACCTTATTTGTTAGTAGCAATTAAGGTCTTAAGTTGAGAAGTAGAGTCAATAATCTACTTTTTGTTTGATCATGCCTATATATTTCTATATCCCCCCTTCTTTCTTTTCAACCCCTATCTCTATACCTACAAAAGAAAGATAAAAAAAAAAGAGAGACATCTCTGAGTCCCACCTCTCTCTATAAGATCAATAATAACTTATAATCAACTTCCAATGAAAATAAGCATCTGTAGCCCAAGAGAGCAAACCCAATCCCCCTTAGGGGAAATGGGGCATCATTTTCTTAAGGTTTCTTCTGGCTGATTTGGGACAAATATCACCTTTGTAGGGGCCCAAATAAAATTGGGGAAGATGGTTAAACAAGCCAGGAATAGCATTTGTGGTCTAGTTTCTAAATGTTGAGAAATTCCAGGCTTAATAGGAGTCCTGTGTGGGACAGTCTGAAATGCTTGACCAATCAGGATTGGAAACTTTCTTTGAGGCTATCCTGGGAGCTGTCCTGTTCTGATGAGCAACAGCAACTGAAGCACCTGGTGCTGGAACATGAAGGATACAGGATGTCAGCATCCAGCATGTGGAGAGGAATGAATGCTGTCACGTCTGATCCAGCATCAGTGTTCAATTCTTTTGTTCTGAAAACATGTGAGTAACAAGCATTATATAGTCCTAAAATTATAAACACATGAGGTGTGCAGGATGCACAGAACAATTAAGGCTGGTTCTCTGCTCTTTGTATGAACAGAAGTAAGACATCTGCAAATCGTCATTCATGCCATAGGAAGAATGACATCTAATAATAAATCACAAGGGTTCTGTAACCAACAAGAAGCCTTGTCTATGCATAGACATTCAGGTCTCAGCCAGTCCCAGAGCTATTCCCACTTAGTGGGATTAGCAATGTTACCTGCTTGTTCTGCAGTTTGAATTCTTTACATTACAATTGTAGCCCCCCCATAACCTCCTGACCCCAGGCTTCCTCCCTCATCTCCTCTACCTCCCTCCCCTAGTCCTTAAAAAGGGGAGCCCTCCTCCCCTAGTATCTGACCTCAGCCTATCAAGTGTCATCTTTACTATCTGTGCCCTCTTCCTTTGTGGCCTGGCAAAGCCACCTTGCCAGGGGGAAAGTGATCAACGTTGGGAGGCCTGACTCCATGTCAGAAGCAGTCCCTACTCCCCATATTGTGGGACCCACAAGGAGACTGTGCTGCCTATCTACTACATCTGATCAGAGCTTCTAGGTCCACGGCATACATGGACCCTGGTTGGCGCATCAGTCTCTGTATTGTAGTGTGATTAACCTGAATTAAGTGGTTAATATCTGCTTATAAGTGAGTATATACCATGTGTGTCTTTGTGGGTCTAGGTTACCTCACTCAGGATGGTTGTCTCTGGTTCCATCCATTTGCCTGCAAATTTCAAGATTTCCTTGTTTTGATAGCTGAATAGTATTCCATTGTGTAAATGAACCATAGTTTCTTTATCCAATCTTCAGTTGAGGGACATCTAGGTTGTTTCCAGATTCTGTCTATTATGAACAAAGCTGCTATGAACATAGTTGAACAAATGTCCTTTTATGTTGTATGTATGTACCTTTAGGGTATACACCCAGGAGTGGTATGGCTGGGTCTTGAGATAAACTTATTCCCATTTCCTGAGAAAGTGCCAGATTGATTTCCAAAGTGTTTGTACAAGTTTGCCCCCCACCAGCAATGGAAGAGTGTTTCCCTTTTTCCATATCCTTTCCAGCATTTGCTATCACTTTGATGTTTGATCTTATCCATTCAGATAAGTGTAAGCTGGAATCTCAGAGTTGTTTTGAGTTGCATTTCTCTTATGGCTAAGGATGTTGAACATTTCTTTAAGCATTTATTGCCATTCAGTATTCATCTGTTGAGAATCCTCTGTTTAGCTCTGAATCCCATTTTTAAAATTGGGATATTTGGCTTCATGGTGTTTATTTTCTTGAGTTCTTTATATATATTGGATATTAGCCCCTTGTCGGATGTAGGGTTGGTGAGGATCTTTTTCCCAGTCTGTAGACTGTCGTTTTGTTCTGTTGACTGTTTTGTTTGCCTTACAGAAGCTTTTCAGTTTCATGGGGTTCCACTTATTGTTGATCTTAGGGGCTGAGCTGTTGGTATTCTGTTCAGGAAGTTGTCTTCTGTACCAATGAGTTCAAGGTTCTTCCCCACTTTTTCTTCTAACAGATTTGGGCTGTCCAATTTTAAGTTGAGGTCTTTAATCCACTTGGACTTTAGTTTTGTGCAGAGTGATAAATATGCATTTATTTGCATTTTTCTACAATTAGACCAGCACCATTTGTTGAAGATGCTATCTTTTTTCCATTGTATGGATTTGTCTTCTTTGTTGAAAATCAAATGGCCATAAGTGTGTGGGTTTATTTCTGGGTCTTCAGTTTGATTCTGTTGATCAACCAGCCTATTTCCATGCCAGTACCATACTGTTTTTTATTACTGTTGCTCTATAGTACAACTTGATCTGGGATGGAGATTCCTCCAGAAGGTCTTTTATTGTACAGCATTGTTTTAGCTATTCTTGGTTTTTTTTTTTTTTTGTTTTCTCATATGAAGTTGAGATTTTATCTTTCAAGGTCTGTAAAACTTTATCTTGGAATTTTGATAGGAATTGCATTGAATCTGTAAATTGCCTTTCATAAGATGGCCACTTTTACTATGTTGATCTTTCCAATCCATGAACATGGGAGATCTTTTCATCTTCTGATATCTTCATCATTTCTTTCTTTACATCCTTGAAGGTTTTTTTTTCATACAATTCTTTCACTTGCTTGGTTAGAGTTACATCAAGATACTTTATATTACTTGTAGCTATTGTGAAGAGTGTAGTTTCACTAATTTCTTTCTTAGCTCATTTGTCATTTGTATATAGCAGGGATACTGATTTTTTTAAAAGTTGATTTTGTATCTAGCCACTTTGCTGAAGGTGTTTGTCTGCTTCAGGAGTTCTTTAGTGGAATTTTTAGGGTCCCTTATGTATACTATAATGTCATCTGCAAATAGTGATAGTTTGAATTCTTCCTTTTTTATTTGAATCCTATTGATCTCCTTTAGTTGTTTTATTGCTCTAGCTAGGACTTCAAGTACTATATTTAAGAGATATGGAAAGAGTGGATAGCCTTGTCTTGTCCCTGGTTTCAGTGGAATTAATTTAAGTTTCGCTCCATTTAGTTTGATGTTGGCTATAGGCTGCTATATATTGTCTTTATTATGTTGAGGTATGTGTCTTGTATTCCTGATCTCTCTAAGACTTTAAACATGAATGGCTATTGGATTTTGTCAAATGCCTTTTCAGCATCTAAGGAGATGATCATGTATTTTTTTTCTTTCATTTAACTTATACGGTCGATTACATTGATGGATTTCTGAATATTGAACCACCCCTGCGTGCCTGAATGAAGCCTTTTTAGTCATGGTGAATGATTTTTTTTATGTATTCTTGGATTTGGTTTGCAAGTATTTTATTGAGTATTTTTGCGTTAATGTTCATAAGAGAAATTGGTCTGAAATTCTCTCTCTTTGTAGAGTCTTTCGGGGGTTTAGGTTTCAAGGTGACTATGGCCTCATAGAATGAGTTTTGTAATGTTCCTTCTGTTTCTATTTTGTGGAATAGTTTAAAGAGAATTGGTATTAGCTTTTCTTTGAAGGTTTGGTAGAATTATGTGCTGAATCCATCAGGCCCTGAGCTTTGTTGTTGTTGTCATTGTTGTTGTTGTTGTTGTTGTTGTTGGGAGACTTTTGTTGACTGCCTCAATTTCCTTAGAAGATATAGGACTCTTTACTTTGTTTACCTGGTCTTGATTAAATTTTGGTAGCTGGTATCTATCAAGAAAACTGCCCATTTTGTTTAGGTTTTCAAATTTTGTGTCATATAGGTTTTTGAAATGCAACCTAATATTCTTTGGATTTCCTCAATGTCTGTTATGTTTCCCTTTTCATTTCTGACTTTTTTATTTGATTACTCTCCCTTTGCCTTTTAATTGGTTTGGCTAAGGGTTTGTCTGTCTTGTTTGTCTCAAAGAACCAGCTCTTGGTTTCATTGATTCTTTGAATTGTTCTCTTTGTTCTAATTTATTGATTTCAGCCCTGAATTTGATGATTTTCAGCCATCTACTCTTCTTTGATGAGTGTGCTTCTTTTTGTTCTAGAGCTTTCAGGTGTATTGTTAAGTTGCTACTTTGGGATCTCTCCAACTTCTTTATAAAGGCATTTAGTCCTATGACTTTTCCTTAGTGCTGCTTTCACTGTGTCCCATAAGTTTGGGTATGTTGTGCCTTTGGATTCATTGAATTCTAGGAAGTCTTTAATTTCTTATCTCATTCCTTACCCAGATATCATTGAGTAGGGACTTATTCAGTTTCCATGAGTTTGTAGGCTTTCTGTTGTTTCTGTTGTTATTGAGTTCCAGCTTTAATCCATGTGGTCTGACAAGAAGCAAGGAATTTATTTGATCTTTTTGTATCTGTTGAGGTTTGCTTTGTGCCCAAGAATAGGTTCTGTGAGATGCTGAGAAGAAGGTGAATTCTTTCATGTTTAGGTGAAAAGTTCTGTATATATCAGTTAGGTCCATTTGATCCATGTTGTACATTAGTTTTGTTGTTTCTCCACTTAGTTTCTGCCATAGTACTCTATCTATTGGTGAGAGTGGGGCATTGAAGTTTCCCACTATTAAAGTGTGGGGTTCGATGTGTGATTTACTTTAGTAATATTTATTTTATAAATGTGGGTGCTCCTGTATTTGGGGGCATAGATGTTCAGAATTGAGACATTATCTTGGCATATTTTTCCTTTGATGAGTATGAAATGTCCTTCCCCATGTCTTTTGATTAGTTTTGGTTAACAGTCTATTTTATTTGATTCTAGAATGGCTACTCTAGCTTATTTCTTGGGTCTGTTTCTTTGGAATACATTTTCTTAGCCCTTTACGCTAAGGTAATGTTTATCTTATATGTGTTTCTTATATGCAGCAGAATGATGGGTATCCATTCTGTGAGCCTGTGTCTCTTCATTGGGGAGTTGAGTCCATTGGTGTTAAGAGATATTATTTGGTTATTGGTTCCTATTATTTTGATGTTGGTAGTGGTAGAGTGAAAGCTTCCTTTCTTTTGTTTTTGTGTAAGTGGCATTATTTCGTTTGCTATTCTGTATAAAGTTACCCTCCTTGGGTTGGAGTTTTCCTTCTAGTATCTTCTGTAAAGCAGGGTATGTGGTTAGGTACTGTTTGAACTCGGTTTTATCATGGAATATCTTGTTTTCTCCATGTATTGTGATTGAAATTTTGTTGGATTTAATAGTCTGGGTTGGTTTCTGTGGTCTTTTAGTGTCTGCAGGACACCCGTCCAGGCCCTTCTGGCTTTCATAGTCTTTGTTGAGAAGCCAGGTGTAATTCTGATAGGTTTGCCTTTATATGTAACCTGACCTTTTTCTCTTGCTTCTTTTAATATTTTTTTCTTTCTTCTTTACATTTAGTGTTTTGATTATTATGTGGCAGGAGGATTTTCTTTTCTGGTTCAATCTATTTGGAGTTCTGTGGGCTACTTATATATTTATGGGCATTTCTATCTTTATGTTAGGGAAGTTTTCTTCCATAATTTTGTTGAAAATATTTTCTGGACCATGCAGTTGGGAGTCTTCTTTTTCTTCTATCCCTATGATTCTTAGGTTTGGTCTTTTCATAGTGTACCAGATTCCTTGCATATTCTGTGTCAGGAGTTTTTTTAGATTTAACATTTTCTTTGACTGCTGTATCCACTTCTTCAGTCATATCTTCTATCCTTGATATTCTTTCTTCCAGCTCTTGAATTCTGTTGATAATGTCTGTGTCTGTAGATCCTCTCTTCTCAGGGATTTTCATTTCCAGGATTAGCTTGAATTGTGCATTCTTCATAGCTTCTACCTCCATTTTTAGGTCTTGAAACCTTTTATTCATTTCCTTCTCCTATTTAATTGTAGTTTCTTTAAGTGATTTGCTCAATTCTTTCATTGCTTTCTTTGTGTATTCATGTTCTGGTTTGAGGGATTTATCTTACTCCTTTAAAACCTCTATTATTTTTATAACCTCAGATTTGAAATCTTCCTCTTTGCATCAGCTGTGATAGTATCTCCAGGGCTGCTTGTGGTGGTGAGACTGCTGGTTTCTGGTGGTATCAAATGGTCCTGGGCATTGTTGCTTGTGTTCTTATGCTGACTTCTTCCCATTGTGATGTCTGTGTTTGGAACATGTGTCCAGTGCCTGCTTGGACCTCAGAACTTTCTGTGGATTTGCTGGGTAACCTGAGGTCAGATTCACTGTGGTATCCGCTAGGTGCTAGAACCCACCGACAATGGTGTTTTTGCAGGCCCAGGCTTTCTCTGTGCCCCAGGGAGTTCAAGAGCTGCCCGCCATCCATGCCTGTGGCATTTGCATGGGTGTGCGGTGACTGCTTCGACACCCAGGAGCTTTCTGTGGCTTTTCTGGGTGACTTAGAGTCTGATCTACTAGTGTTCCCAACTATGGTGTCTGCTTGGTGCTAGACACAGATGCTGGTGATTTTGTAGTTCCTGGCTCGCTCTGCACCCTGGGAAGTTCAAGAGATGCCTATCAGCCAGGTGCGTGGTGTTAGCCTTCAGAGGCTGAGCGCCTGTTTCTGTGGGACCGGGGACTTTGCGATTTTGCTGGGTGGCTGGAGGCTGGACCCAACTGTGCTCCACATAATTTGGACCCCTCTCACCTGTGGGTCACTAGTACTGGTGTTTTGTGGCTCTCAGATTGATCCTTAGGTTTCTGAATAGTCGCTGCTGTCATTTTGATACATACATGGAGGGACTTGAGGTTTCTCTGTTTCTTTGGGCTCCCAGTCTAATCCCAAAGTGTTGGGCCAGAAGCGTTAGCCTCCAGGAGAGGGGATCAGTAAGACACCTCTTCCAGTCCCTGGCTATTTCAGGGCATCTTTGCTGGTACTATTTTTTTGACATACTTTTACATTATTGCTTCATGTGAGTGATGAAAACCATTGGCTGTTGTCTCTCTTTGACATTTTGATGCACAGGGATCTTTCTTAAATGCTTTCTTGGTAAAAGTTATGGTATCTCTGTACATATTCCTTAAAAGATGTAACATGTTTTGGTCAGATTAATATTCACTTAAGAAAATATAGATTTTAAATATCAATTTTATGAGCTGGGCACGTTAAAAATACACCAAAATCATAGCCATTCTATTATTAGAGCAAAGAATTTATTGTGGATAGTGAGGAAAAATGTTCAGAGATATCTAAAAGAGCTCAGAGCAGAGAGAAAAAGGAACAAACTTGATGGGACCAAGTTTGTCCAGGAGAGAAGGGGGGATATCAGGACAGAAAAGTGTAGATAGCTTGGACAGGGAGAAGAAAATTTGACATTATTAAGTGAGCGAGAGTAGTTAAAGAACGTTTTAATAGTTAGCATGGTACAGAAGGCTATGAGGATGCTTGGGAAGGGACAGGAATCTATGAGGGGATTTGAGATGTACAAGAAGTACTTTTACTTCCCCTTCAAGGTACACCAGCATGGGTGTTGGTACCATGATAGGAACCGCAGGTCAATGGAATCTAATATGTCCCTTTTTGCCAGAGGCAAGGGAAGTGACTCTTTTCCTGGAGAAGAACCATTTCACAAATTATTGATGCGGTTTTTGGTCTGTTATGTTTTGTTTGATTTGTTTGTTTCTAACCACCAGAAATCTTTCTATACTCCATCCTGAGCTAAACCTGTTATATCTGAATATATTCACTCCCTAAGCCCTAACTAGTTTAAATCATTAGAAAATCTGATTGTTTTCTCTGCATCTATTTATGTTCACTTACAAAGTACTGGATGAGTTTTAATATGTCACATCAATGCACATATTTATAAAAACGTTTTCACTTTAATGTATCTGTAATTTGAAACCAGAATTATAGAGCAGAAAACCTTTATGAATAACTTAAAAGTTAGCTAAGGTTTTGCTATCTTAATATTGTATAATTACACATATTAATGAAACTACACAGTTTGCAGAAGGTGCAGGTTATTAGTATTACCAAATTCAATCATTTTAAAGACATAGACATTCTAATTTTAGATGATCTGTCCATGATTATTATGTGTCCAAGGAATACTACATATTTGATTAGGAGATTTACAGAGTATCACACACATTTTTCAGTCACTATTTTTTATGTCTCTAGGATTTAGAATATAAACTTTACTATCTACACTAATAAGCATGCATCCTCCTCTGTACTATTCAAAGTTGTCTGACTTCTCTGTGCAGGAAGCTTTCTGACTCTATCTCAGTAAAGCACATTCATCTTTACAATACGCTGCGATGTTTGCACCTGATAGACTCTAAGGTTCACAGTGGTAATGACTTCTGCCTGCTGCCCTCTTTATTTGCACCTTCAACAGGTTAAAATAATTATGAATTGAGAATCTTTGGAGATGAGTATATATATCACAATGTTTTACACAAGTATTCCTCCTATTGTTGCACACATATTATTGCAGTTATATATCTAACATTTTTCCATATATCTACCTATCTTTTATCTATCATATATATCAAACCATATATTTATAATACATATATGTATATATGGTTGTAAAAATCTGTTAGTCCTTACAAACACATGTGCTTTAAAAACTGTTCAAAATTAATTACTGATAGTAAAAAGTATAAAAGGAAAATAAGTGTATGTGTCACCTTGTCAGTTATGTCATGATTTTGGAATCTTGACATCACAGTGGTCTCTCCCCCTGACTACTACAGAATCTTCAGATTTCAGTGGTTGGTCTACAAACTGCTGAAGCCATTTTTTGGTGTTTGGCATCAGGAAAGAAAAAGATTATTATGTGCCCATTGAAAGGATCTCAGTTCTAGGCTCCACTGTAAAGGTGTTTTTAATAACTGTTATGATTCTCATGATAGACCAGTGGTTTCAGGAAGGGTTCTGTCTTGAGTCCTCTAGATCATGTGAACTAATTTTGAGTCAGTGGTGGCTTCATGGATAGCTTCTCATGTTAATAATATTCTGTACCATTCTCCAAAGAAATAAAGCTATCATGTCATCAAGGTGTGCTCTGAGCTACACAGGAGAATTGTATCTCTATATCTTCAGAAAATATCTGCTCTGGTTATAAGAGAGGCTCCATCTAATTGTTTTATCTACTATGACCAGAAAGCTTACTTGGTAACTGGTCAGATTTCAAGCCAAAAATCTGAGAATGCTTTGGTTTTCAGCAAATTGTTATTGTTTCCAAAATATATTTTGTTCTTTTGAGTCCAATTCTTAATATTTTCTTAATACTTTTATTTTATTACACATGTATAAAACAAACTACATATAGCAGGGAGAACCATGTGACAATCATGAGAAAAATGAGTTCTATACATGTTACATTCATAGTGACTTGGCCATCTGCATTCGTCTCGTTTGAAGTAAGTGTTTTTCCTGTTTGTTGGGTCTAAATTTCTGAATGAGATTCAATATCTAGCCTACCTCAATTCTAATAGCTTAACCTCTTTATCTTGATCTAAAACGATCTTGTCCCCTAACCAACTAAACTTGGTTGTAAAACTATACTATCTTGTCTTCAATGCCCCTCAGAGACTTGAGAAGGAATAAAATTTTAATTCCTGAGTGAACCAGCAGTGTGGACTAGCAGCTTCCAAATTGTACAAATTGACTTAAGACAGTTTACTGCCAGACCAGTCACCCAATACACTTTATAACGTTGGAGCCTCATCTTCATCTTTCTGGCCTCATATTTCTGCCAGACTTGTTCGCAGGGCAGGAACTATTGAGGACTCGCCTACTCTGACTTGGCAGAGTGCGGCCGTCGACTCTGCCTGCATTAAGTTGCCCATTTTTGGGCAGATTCTGTTTGTGGCAGGAATGAGGACATTTTGCCCAGTGGCTATTTTGCCACCTTTGAAGCCATGTCCATAAGGAGGCTCTCTGATGCTCATCATCTTCTTTGAGGTTGGCTGGGTGTTGTCAGGAGTTAACTTGTCTTGTCGAAGAAATTTAGGATTGTAAGAATAACTTTAAATGCCATATTCTGTGTGTCTCTGAGGCCTTTGAAGACCTTATTCAACTATTTTACTTCTTATATTGATAGAGTCATATCTATCTGTTAGACTTAGGATATATATTCTTGTGTTAAAATTTGACAAGTATTTGACATGCCCATGTTTTGTATCAATATACTAAATTCTATAGCAATGACTTAGATATAACCTTCATTATAAGTAACAAGGCCTTGAGTTAAAGAGTAGGTTCAATCATCTAGCTTTTATTCTATCCTCCCTCTATATTCCTAAATCTTCCTTTCTTTCTTTTCAGCTCCCATCTCCTTGCCTACGTATGCAAGATAAAGGCAAAGAGAGACATTCTTGCATTTCCCCTATTTTTTCTCTGATTAAGACCAATAATGACTTATCACCACCTCCCAATGAGAATAAGCATTTGTAGATCAAGTGAGCAAACAGCAACCTATACAACCCCTGCCCCACTTTGAGGGAATGGGGCATCGTTCTTTTAAGGTTTCTTCAGGTTCAATTGGGGCACATAATACCTTGGAGTGGGCCCCCCAAAATCGGAGAGAATGGTTATGCAATATAGTGATTGCATTTGTGATTCAGTTTCTAAATGTTGAGAGATTCCAGGCTTAGGAGGAGATTGAAATGGTGGTCCAAATTGGATCAGAAGTTTTCTACAATGTTGTCCAGGAAGCTGTCCAACTCTGATGAGTAAAAGCAACAGAAGTATCCAGGGTTGGAACTAGAAGGATGCAGGATGTCAGTGTCCATTGTGCTAGGAGGAATGATTCCTGTCAGGTCTGATCCAGCTGGTTATTTTGTTCTGAAAACATAATTTCTCACAAGCATTATACAGTTCTAACATTATAATTGTATGAGGTATGCGGGATGCACAGAACAATTAGAGCTCATTTTCTGGTCATTGTATGGGTCAACATAAGGCCTTTGCAAGTCTTCCTTCTTGCCTTACTAGTAGTGGCCTCTAATAGTAAGTCACAGAGAATCTGTGGTCAACATGAAGCCTCTCTATGCCTTTACATTTATATCTCTGCCAGTCTCAGAACTATTCCCATGTAGTGGGATTAGGAATATAAATTACCTGCTTGTACTGTAGTTTGAGTTCTTTACATCTCAATTGTGGCCTCCTCTCTCATCTCCTCCTGATCCTACCTCATCCCTCATCTATGCCCAATCCCATCCCCTCTCTCATCCCCTTTTCCTCCCTCCCTTAGTCCTTAGATAGGGGAGCTCTCCTCCCCTAACATCTGATCTTAGTTTATCTAGTATCCTCTGTACTATATATGACCTCTTCCTCTGTGGCCTGACTGGGCCACCCTACACACTCGGGACTCTGTCCAGTGTCCAGCTTTAAGTCTTTGTAACTGTCTCTATGTCCTGCTGGGTGGAGTCTCTCATAGGATATCTATGTTGGGTTAAAATCCACATATGAGTGAGTATATACCATGCGTGTCTTTTGGGTCTGGGTTATGTCGCTTAGGATCATCATTTCTCATTCCATTCATTTGCCAGCAAAACTCTAGATTTCCTTGTTCTTAATAGCTGAATAGTATTCCATTGTGTAGATGTACCACAGTTTTTTAATCCATTCTTCAATTGAGGGACATCTCGGTTGTTTCCAGGTTCTGGCTATTACAAATAAGGCTGCTATGAACATAGTTGCACAAATGTCTTTGTTGCATGGTGGGGCATCTTTCAGGTATATGCCCAGGAGTGGTATAGCTGGGTCTTGGGGTACAGCTATTCCCAATTTTCTGAGAAAGTACCATATTCCTTTCCAGAGTGGTTGAACAAGTTTCCACTCCCACCAGCAGTGGAGAAGTGTTTCCCTTACACCACATCCTCTCCAGCATGTGTTGCCATTTGAGTTATTGATCTTTGCTAATCGGATAGGTGTAAGATGGAATCTCAGGGTCGTTTTGATTTGCATTTCCCTGATGAGTAGGGATGTTGGGCATTTCTTTAAGTGTTTCTCAGCCATTTGATATTCTTCTCTTGAGAATTCTCTGTTTAGTTCTGTACCCCATTTTTTAATTTGGTTATTTGGTTTGGTGGTGTTTAATTTCTTGAGTTCTTTATATATTTTAGATATCAGCCCTTTGTCAGATGTAGGGTTGGTAAAGATTTTTTTCCAATCTGTGGGCTGTCACTTTGTTCTGTTGACAGTGTCTTCTGCCTTGCAGAAGCTTCTCAGCTTCATAAGGCCCCATTTATTAATTATTGATCTTAGAGCCTGAGCTGTTGGTGTTCTGTTCAGGAATTTGTCTCCTGTGCCAATGAATTCTAGGGTTGTACTCACTTTTTCTTCTAACAGATTTAGTGTATCTGGTTTTATGTTGAGGTCTTTAATCCACTTGGACTTTAGTTTCATGCAGGGTGATAAATATAGATCTATTTGCATTTTTTTATATGTAGACATCCAGTTGGACCAGCACCATTTGTTGAAGACGCTTTCTTTTTTTTTTCTCCACTGTATCGTTGTGGCTTCTTTGTCAAAAATCAAATGGCCATATGTGTGTGGATGTATATCTGGGTCCTCAGTTCAATTCCATTGGTCAACTGGCCTATTTCTATGCCAGTACCATACTGTTTTTTTATTACTGTTGCTCTATAGTACAGCTTGAGATCAGGGATGGCGATTTCTCCCATACATCTTTTATTGTATAGTATTGATTTAGCTATCCTGGGTTTTTTGTTTTTCCATATGAAGTTGAGGATTGATCTTTCCAGTTCTGTAAAATATTGTATTGGTATTTTGATAGGGATTGCATTAAATCTGTGGATTGCCAGAATTTTATTGAGTATTTTTGCATCTATGTTCATAAGGGAGATTGGTCTAAAATTCTCTTTCTTTGTTAGATTTTTGTGTGGCTTAGGTATTAAGGTGATTGAGTTTGGTAGAGTTCCTTCTGTTTTTATTTTGTGGAATAGTTTGAGGAGTATTGGTATTAGTTCTTCTTTGAAGGTTTGGTAGAATTCTACACTGAATTCATCTGGCCCAGGGCTCTTTTTGGTTGGGAGACTTTTGATGACTGCTTCTTTTCCTTAGGGGATATAAGACTGTTTAATTTGTTTGCTTGATTTTGATTCAACTTTGGAAAGTGGAATTTATCAAGGAAATTGTCCATATCCTTTAGATTTTCAAATTTTGTGGCATATAGGCTTTTGAAGTAAGATCTAATGATTCTTTGGATTTCCTTGGTATCTGTTGTTATTTCTCCCTTTTCATTTCTGATTTTGTTAAGTTGTGTACTCTCCCTTTGCCTTTTAGTGAGTTTGGCTAAGGGTTTGTCTATCTTATTGATTTTCTCAAAGAACTAGCTCTTGGTTTCATTGATTCTTTGAATTGTTTTCTTTGTTTCTAACTTACTGATTTCAACCCTGAGTTTGATTATTTCTAGCCATCTACTCCTTTTGGGTGTGTCTGCTTCTTTTTCTTCTAGAGTTTTAGGTGTTCCATTAAGTTGCTTATATGCGATGCTTCCAGTTTCTTTGTGAAGGCACATAGTGCTATGAATTTTCCTCTTAGCACTGCTTTCATTGTGTCCCAAAGGTTTGGATATGTTGTGCCTTCATTTTCATTAAACTCTAGGAAGTCTTTGATTTCTTTCTTTCTTTCATCCCAGACCCAGTTGTCCTTGAGTAGAAGATTCTTCAGTTTCCATGTGTTTGTAGGCTTTTTATTTCTATTGTTGTTGATGCTCAGCTTTAGGGCATGGTGGTCTGGTAGGATGCAAGGGATTATTTGAATTTTTTTGTATCTATTGTGACTTGCTTTTTGACCATTTATATGGTCTCTTTTGGAAAAGGTTCCATGTAGTACAGAGAAGAGAGTATATTCTTTTCTATTTGGGTAAAAAGCTCTGTGAATGTCAGGTCCATTTGATTCATGGCCTCTGTTAGTGTGATTATTTCTCTGTTTAATTTCTTCCTTGAGGATCTGTCCATTGGTGATAGTCGGGTGTTGAGGTCTCCTACTATTATTGTGTTGGGATCAATGAGTGATTTAAACTTTACAAATGCATGTGTCCTGCCTAATATTTGGGGCATAGATATTTAGGATGGTGATGTCCTCTTGGTGGATTTTTCCTTTGATTAGGACAAAGTGTCCTTCTCGATCTTTCTTGATAAATTTTAATTGAAAGTCTATTTTGTCAGATATTAAAATGGCTACTCCCATTTGCTTCCTGAGACCATTTGCTTGAAAAAAAAAATTTCCAGCCCTTTATTCTCAGGTAATGTCTATCTTTGTTGATGGCAACATATTGAAGGATCTTGTTTTTGCATTCATTTTGTTAGCCTGTGCCTTTTTACTGGGGAGTTGAGGCCATTGATGTTGACATATATTATTGACCAATGGTTATTGGATCATTTTATTGTGAAGTTAGTGGTGATTATGTGTGGCAGTGTCTGTTTTGGTTTTGCTGATGTACAATTATCTGTACGCTGCATTTTCTTGGGTGTGGCTGATCTCGTTGTGATGATGTTTTCTTCTATTTTCTGTAGAGCGGGGTTGCTATTTAAATTTGGTTTTGTCATGGAATATCTTCTTTTCTCCATCTATATCGATTGAAAGTTTTGCTGGATATAGTAGCCTAAGTTTGTATCTGTGGTCTCTTAGAGTTTGAATAACCTCAGTCCAGGCTCTTCTGCTTTCATAGTCTCTGTTGAAAAGTCAGGTGCAATTCTGATGGGTCTACCATTATATGTTATTTTGCCTTTCTCTCTTGCAGTCTTTAGTATCTTTTCTTTATTCTGCAGGTTTAGTGTTTTGATTATTATGTGTCAGGATGAATTTCTTTTCTGGTCTAGTGTATTTGGTGTTCTGTAGGCCTCTTGTATGTTCAAGGGTATCTCTTTCTGTAGATTGGGGAAGTTTTCTTCTATGATTTTCTTGAAGACATTTTCTGGTCCTTGGGACTTTTTGCATCTTTCTTTTCATCAACTCCTATAATCCTGAGGTTACACCTTCTCATGGTGTCCTTGATTTCTTGGATGCTTTATGTCACTGATTTTTCTGATTTAAGATTTTCTTTGAGATATATATCAATTTCTTCTATTGTGTCTTTGACACCCGAGATTCTCTCTTCCATGTGCTGGATTCTGTTAGTTATACTTGACTGTTGGATTCCTGCTTCCTTTTTTAATTGTTCCATTTCACATTTTTAAAATATTGTCTAATTCTGTTTTCATGTCTGGACTTGCTTTATTTAATTCCTTCACCTGTTTTCTTGTGGTTTCTTGTTTCTCCTGGATGGCTTCTATTAGTTTGTTTGGGTTATCCTGGAATTCTTGGAACGATCTATCCACTTCCTCTTTATAGTTCTCAAATAGCCTGTATAAGCATGGTTTTGAGATAATCTTCTTATGACTCTGCCATAGTAGAATATCTGTTGGTTTCTGGGCTTTCTGATGGAGCCATAATGTCTTGATTTTTGTTATTAGACCTCTTATTCTTTCCTTTAGGCATCTGCTTAGAGGGCTTGGGCTTTCTGAGCTGGTGGTCTCAGGGATGAGTACCTTTGATAGAGAGCTGTTTTCTATACTGGGTTCTCAGACTCTGGCTTCCTGTGTCTATATTTGTTTGAGCTCTGCCACCTAGATTCCGTGGTTTTATGGGCTCCTCTGGCTGCTCGTCTCCTCTGAGGGATTCATCACACAATGGTTCTGTGATTTGGATGTCAGATGCTGTGTGACTTCTGTTTTTTTAATCTTTTGCTCTGTAGGCAGGCCACTCTGCTTTGGAGCATTGATCCATCCAGCAGTCTGACCTTCCCTTTCTCCCTGCTGGTTGCAGCCCACCATTGGGACAAGGTGCTGGTCCACTCTGTCACCTACTGTCACCACTCACAGACTCTTGCAGCCCCTGTTGCTTGCCACTTCCCACTGCTGATCTCGCCAATACCCCCCTCCCCGTCACCACTGCGGGTGTTTTGTTCCCCACAGCCTACCTCAGCAAGCACCGCTGGTGTTGCTGGCACCATAGCCCCTACTGCTATCACTGTCACTGTGCTGTCGCTGCCGCTGCGGCTGCTCTGCTCCCCTGGGGGTCCGTACTTTTTCCCCGTGTTTAGGGGTGCACAAGATTGCCCCTAGTTTGTTCCTGGAGCACTATAGTTTCTCCCACTGTAGTGGGGTGGGGAAGCTTACATCCCCTGGATGGGGAGACCTGGTGGCACTCAGAGGAAGGATAGCAGGCTACCAAAAAGAGACTTGATACCCTATGAGCATATACAGGGGGAGGAAGTCCCCCTCGGTCACAGTCATAGGGGAGGGGAGTAGGGGGGAAAATGGGAGGGAGGGAGGAATGGGAAGATACAAAGGATGGGATAACCATTGATATGTAATAAGAATAAATTAATAAAATAAAATTAAAAATTAAAAAAGAAATAAGTCCAATTTTCTGACTTGATTTCTCTGGCATCTAAATGAGGTCCACACCGCTCACTGCCATCTTAGAATCCCCCCAATTCTTAATATTTTTACAGATTCAGATTATGCAGGAATGACTTCCGAACATGTTCATTTACTTTCAATTTTGTTATCAAGAAACTCGTTGGTACTATTTATTAACATACCTTTACATCATTGCTTGATGTGTGTGATGACAACCTTGGCTGTTGTGTCTCTTCAACACTTTGATTCACAGGGATCTTTCTTTAGTGCTTTCTAAGTAAAAACTATGGTATACATGTACATATTCCTTGAAAGATGTAACATGTTTGGTCACTTAGAATATATAGATTTGAGAGGAAAAATGTTCAGAGACATCCGGAAGAGTTCAGACCAGAGGGAAAATACCAGACTTGATAAGACCACACTTGTCTAGGAGAGAAAAGAGACTATCAGGAGAGAAAAGTGGAGATGGGCGGGGGAGGTAAAGGAACTGTCCCTTCGTAAAGAGATAGGGGTTTAAAGCATGTTGGAGTAAGCAGAGTACAGAATGAGATAGAAATGTTTGGGAAGGGACAGAAATAGAGGTGGGGGGTTTTGCAGTGTGTAACAAGCACTTTCACTTCCCTTTAGTTAACCTGGAGGCAAGCATGGGTGTCGATACCTTTACAGGAGGCACAGGTCAGTGGAGAGCAATATGTCTCTTTTGCCAGAGACACGGGAAATGACTTCTCATGGTGAACACATCCTATCTCACAAATTCTTGATGAATGCAGCTTTTTTGGTTTTTTTTATTTTGCTTGGTTTATTGTTTGTTTGTTTCTAACCTCCATAAACTGTCTGTATGCCACCTTGAGGAGAACAGAGATTGTTATTTCTAGATATACGTGCTCCCTACGAACTAAGTAGTTTAAATAATAAAGAAAACTTAATTATTTTTTTCACACCTATTTATGTACACTCCCAAAGTAATGGGTGGGTTTAGTTATGGCATTTGGATACATAGATGTATTTCTCTATATTTTTTACTATAATATGTCAGTCATTTAAAAGAAGAATTATTCATCAGAAAATGTTTGCTATCATAATTATTTCTGTATAACTACACACAATGAAACTACACAGTTTTGAGAAGGCACAATATCACCAAAATTCCATCATTTTAAAGACCTAGGCATTCTAATTTTGCATGATATGTCCATGACTGTTATGTGTCCAAGGTATACTACATACTGAATTATGAGTTCTACATAGCATTTCCCAGGTTGTTTCTGTCAAAATTCTTTGTGTCTCTAGGCTTTACTATGTGAACCTTGCTATATATGAATAAGCATGTATTCTTCTCTATGCTATTGAGTATACATCTTCCTCTATAGACTTTGAAGCTGACTTTGCTGTGCATGCAGCTTTCTGACTCCATCTCAGGAAAGCATTTTGCTCCTAAAAATCTCCTGTGCTGTATTTTTTAAGTAGACCTTTGATGGTATAAGAGTATTAGGAATTAATATATGGGAATAAATGTACATTTCACAATGTTTTACACAAGTATCCCTCCTGTTGTTGCACACATATTATTAGAGTTAGATTTAAACAACAACATCCATGTTGCTACTCCAATAGCTAATTTTTAGGAGTCATCTATTTTTGCCTTCATTTCCTGTTTGCCGTGAATCTCTTTTTTTTGTGAATCCCTCTGGTATTTGATTATTTATTCTTCTCTCCATTATTATGCCTTGCAATGTGTTTGCTGCTTTTATTTTTAAGTCAAGAATAAGCCCCATTCTTAAAATCAATGGGTATTCTTTATTATTCAACTTTTAAAAATGATTTCAATTGAAATAGAATTATGTTGCTCGCCCCTTTCCTCACTTTAGACCACTGGTTCTCCACTTGTTGGTCTTGACTCCTTTGGAGTTGGCGTAGCAGATGGCTGCCTATCAGATAGTTACATTGAGATTCATAACAGTAACAGCATGGCAGTTATGAAGTAGCAATGAAATAATTTTATGTTTGCATGTCACCACATGAAGAAGGTTGAGAGCCACTGATCTAGTCCATACCAGCCACGATCTTCCAACTCTTCTCATGACTCTCAAGTCAATAACTTCTGAAAAAAGCCTGCTTCTTCAATCTCTGCCTAATACTTCCCTCCTAAGTGACCTCCTCTATTCTATTTTAAATCTGCCTATAACACAGCAGAATCCTGCTTTGAGAGTGAGCCCATGTTTTTAACACTATGCACCCTTTGAAATTTAGTATCAGTATTATTTTTATAACTTATCCACTGAATACCCATTCTCTTAGGATATTCTGTGTAAGGAGAATTGTTGTGGTTAATTCACCAGTATGGCCTAAAATGTTCATTATTAAGCCTATACTTACACTATGACAGTATTTTCTAACCCGCTAGCAATCAATCAAGACACAGACACCTGTTATATTTTAAAATAGCCTTAGTTGATCTGGGGCAGGGCAGATATTAATCCCCTAAACTACTTCCCATAGTGGGACAGGTATGGGATACGTGCCTCAATCCCATGCCATCTGCTTCTAATAATTTCTATCAACTCACTTTCCATCCATAATCCCAAATACTTGCTAATTATCATCATCTGGGCCAAGTCTCCATCCATGCCAGCCATATGCTTCTCCTCCAGCTAACCCATGATGGCATAACCTTCTTCTCCCTCTCCTCCCATCCCTCTTCCTCTTCCTGTCCCACCTGCACCTTGCCTAGAACCTAACCTATTTGACCAATAAAAGGCCACCACACATGGGCAGGGCAAATGGAATAGGTTCTAGGCAAGGTGCAGGTGGGACAGAGACAGCAAGCAGTAATTAGCATCAACAGAGAATCTTTATTTTCCTACATGGAAACCCTTGAGGAGTTTGCTATGGAAGGAAGGAATATGTTAAACCTTGCTATGCCAGGGCCCCATGGAACTCAGAAGAGGCTGGACAAGGAGCAAACGGCATCTCCCCTTGTTCAATGACGTTTTGGTGTCTAATAACCTGTGAGTATGTACATCATGCCTGCCTTACTATGAGAGGCTACACTTTGATTAGGCCTTAACGTATAGAAATAAAATTGGGTTTTAATTTCTTTTATTATTTGATATCATAATTACTTCATTATTTCTCCCCCCTTTTTCCTATTCCAGACCCTCCTACATCCCCTTTCCTTGTTCTCTTTTAAAATCATGGCTTTTCAAAATTATTAATGGCTGTTACATACATATGTTTATATTAAGATACATGTATGTCTGTGTGGAAATATATATATTTCAAACTACATAAATATAATCTACTCAGTCAGTATAATGTTACTTTTATGTATGTTTTCAGACTGTCCATTTGGTATTAGATAACCAACTGGTCTGGTTTTCTTTTTGCAAATTAGATGATTTTATTACACACACACACACACATACACACACACACACACACACACACAGCATATACAGAGGAGGATTTCTCTTACTCTCAGAATTTCTCAGCAGTACATACTTCTTTGAGTAGGGTTGGGCCTAGTGGACTTTCCTCTGTACACAATTTCCACAGATCTTTTAGTCAAAGTTTTAAAACATTAATTATTTAAGATGCTGTTCTGCTATTTGAATCTGGGAAAAGTACAGCAATAAACTTGAAAAAGGGCCATGTGGAGGAGGTCCCCCTCAGTCACAGACATAGGGGAGGAAAGTGGGGGAGGGGGAGCGGGAGGGAGGGAGGAATGGGAGGATACAAGGGATGGGCTAACAATTGAGATGTAATATGAATAAATTAATTTAAAAAAGGGGAAAAAGAGAAAAAGGGCCATGTGTGATAGCACATGCCAGCAATTCTAGCAACTTTGAAGCTGATTTATGAGTATTGCAAGTTTGTGGAAATTTTTTCAAAATAACATATTAAAAACATTTACAGATAGACTGTAGAAGCAAGAGGGAAAAATCCCTGATTCTAATGGCTGCTCAGAAGGGGCCACATATGTAAGCCTCTCTGAGCTTTTAACTTCCAAATTAGTGTGAAGAGATGAAAAGCAGACACTATGCTTACACTAATCGGGGAAACTGTTGCTACCAAGTAGGTCTTGCTTGGTAATCCTGCAGATGCTAGAGAAAACAGCTGTGATTGAAGCCTTATACACAGTTGTATTGTCATGTATGACCATGGACATGTTCCATGTGACCACATCACATATAATCTCCAGGGGCCATGATCATGGTCTTCATATTATTCTGAAAGATATGAAATTGGCACTGACCTCATCAAGTTAATATTATAGCATAAATATGTAAATGAATGACCTGTAGGACACACATCAATAAAACAGTCTATCCAGTGTTGAGGGTACACTTTCTGGTCATCGGTGAATAATATCCCTGAAGACCTACTCCATAAATTGTGAGAAAAGTGAAAACTGAAAGACAGAGTTTGTCTACACATTATAGATACAACCAACTGGGCACACTTCCTCTGATCAGTCACTCTAAGCTCCCAGCCTAGAAACTGGTGACTTAGTAGTGTCTGACTGATGCAGGCCTGAAATAAGTGAACGGCCCATCTGTCTGTCAGTCTGTCCACACTTTTTGGTTATTTCTCCTCACCTCCTCTTCAGTCCACAGTTGGAAACCTCACATTTTATTTTAAAAGATAGTAATCAACTCATTTCAAACTTAAAAAAAGATACTGATTATTTGCCATATAGTGTAGTTGGGAATTTCATTTTGATTTTTTGAGAATAAAGGAAAATAAAATGGTTGGTTTCTCAAAAGACAATGCATTTGTTCCCCTTCTCTTGTGTTGCAATAGTAGTTAAAACTATTTTGAGATTGTTGTTTATATTATGGGAAGAGGATTACCAAGCATATAAGAGATGATTGTCATTATTTCCATTTTCGAGGCAGATTATCTCCTATCAGAAACATTGGAATTAGTAGTTACAGGTTAGTTTCTTTAGGTCTGCGGTTGTAATATTGTTCTGTATTACATGGCTAATATCCCCCTGTGAGTGAGTATATGCCATGGGCTCTGTTGCCTGCAGGTGGATCACCTCCTCCTGGCAGGTGCCTTATCATGTCACAGATAAAGATAATGCAGGAAGTTCTCATGAGAATTGATAGGCTAAGGTCAGTTGTTAAGGGAGAAGGACCCCCCTCTCTGAGAAGGGGGGGGGAGGAAGGGGGGGGAGAGGGGGGGGGGGGGGGGGGGGGGGACTGGGAGGAGATGAGGGAGGGGTCTATGATTGGACTGTAAAGTGAATACATTAAAAATAAATTTAAATTTTAAAAATTTACAGGTTTAAGTTTGATTAATATATATATATGCATATATATTTATACACACATACACACACATATATACACAATTAGATGTCTTGAGGGTGGAAAGCAAATATAGATAGAAATGTTTTGTATCTTTGAGATATGTGTGTGTGTACATGATATGCTTGTATTTTGACTATAGCACGTTACATTAGATGGGGTGGGAAATCTTTCTCCATAGTATCATGTTAGTCATCACATGTTTTGAATTTTAGAAATATTTGCATGTAGGGTTTTTGAATCAGGGTTAGTACTTGTGACATACTGTCTCCTGCATCCAAGAGAGGGTGAATCACAACCTTTAGTTGTGTATGCACATATAAGCTCACCAGCGTCCAATCGAGAGTTACATATCCAGGTTCACATAACAAATGACTCAGACAATGCTCATTCCAACATAAATTTTTAAAAAATGCACAAATTTGGGAAGGAGAGCTGTCAGAAGATAGAAAGAAAAGGAGAGTGACCAAAATAATCAGAACACGTTGAATATGTATGTGAGATTCCCAAAGAACAAACATATAAAAAGAGTGAAGAAATAATAAAACACATGCTTCCAAGGTAATTGTTTTGCAAGAACACTTTTGATAACACCCAAATACTTGATAGGAAGACATATTTGTCATCTTTTGAACAGGTTATTGGAAAACAGAACCCTCTTGCTGCTTGCTTGTATGAGATGCACATCGTGTCTCTAAGACAACAATTAGATCAGGAGAATAAAAGTTACTTTAACAATGCTGAATAGTGAAGATTGCCCTCTGCAGTGCAGCCTGCATCACTCAACCCAGTGGAGACACAGATTGGTATTCAGACCCAACCTTATGTCCATGGATTCCTCCTGCCTCTGAATCAGTATGCAAAGAGGGCTCTTAATGTTGTAGCTGCAATGCTTATTTCTGAAGACCAAGAGGAAACTGGAGTGCTATGATGGTTGTAAAAGTTTTATCTTAACTTGACTGGGCCATGACTTACTCATAACGATTCCACCTATAAATATTTGGAAAGCATTTAAAAATGTTTTGGGTATGCAAAAGCTTTGGTGGTAAAATTTCAAAAATCATTAGGCATTAAAAACAGATAAATGAGCCAGGCATGGTGGCGCATGCTTGTAATCTCAGCACTCAGGAAGACAGAGGCAGGTGGATCTCTGTGAGCTCAAGGCCACCCTGGTCTACAAAGTGAGTCCAGGACAGCCAAGGCTACACGGAGAAACCCTTTATCAGGAAACAACAACAACAACAAAAAATCCAAAACACAAAAAACCAAAAATCTAAAAAACCCCAAACAAGCAAACAAAAAACTAGATAAATTCATTTCAAATTTGATGAACCGTCATCTAAGTATATCTGTGAAGTTGTCTCTGGGTGAGATTAATACTTGAGCTATTAGAATGAGCACAGCAAACTGTCCTCTCTGATATGGGTGGATCTCGCCTACTTGGAGGCCTAACTACAGCAAGAAGATTTCTGACCATCTTTGAGCTGGGCCATTGGTCTCTTCTGTCTTTAGACTTACAAAATCAGCTTTCCAACTTTTTAGGCCTATGAATTCTAATTATCAATATCTCTTTGGTTCTGTTTTTCTGAGTAACCTATGTGAATATACTTCCCAAACTATTTTATAATGCCAGCATAAATGTAACATGCTACATATAAAGAGTTTACTCAAAAAATGTGAATCAGCGTCTCTCATAAACTTAGTCACAAACATCTTTAATGAAATATTAACACATCAAATACAGCATTATTTAAAAGCATATTGTATATGATAACAGAAAAAGAACACTATGAAATAGAAAAAAATGCATGTTGGCAAACTCCATTTTGAAGCTACAAATGAAAGACAACTTCCATGTCACTATTGACATATGAAAATCTTGAAGCCAGCAACTTCCTTAATGGTACAACATGGAATGTTTTCCCTAAGACAGACAAATAGGCAGGTAGACCCACTGTCATTTCTGGTTTTTTTTTTTTTTTTAAGGTCCTCACCATAGCAATAAGGCAAGACAATGTTACTGATAAAAAGTCAAGAGAAAAATCTGTTGTGTTTTTTTCTTTCCTTCCTCTTTATTTCTTCCCACTGCTCTTTCTGTAGGAGACATGACAGCATAGAAAATTATGGGGAATTTATAGCACAACTATCATCAGGGTCTCAGTACACAAATCATGTGCAAAGACTCATTTGTGAGCTGGGAGGACGGCTCAGCAGGTAAAGGTACTTTCCACCAAGCCTGATTGCCTGAATTTGTTTCCCCACTCTGACCCAAATGGTGGAAGAGCCCATGCTAGTGTTCTCGGACTGCCACTTGCACATGCTAAACAACTGTAACTGTAAATGTATTTTTATATAAGTAATATTGATGGAAATTTAATTTCATTTATAATACCATCAGAACATAAGTACTTAAGAAGGACCCTTGAGACTCATGGGTTTTCCTGCAGCTGGAGTTACAGGCACCTGCACGCTGCCTGTCACAGCTGCAGGGAACACCTTGTTTGGATCCTCTGCAAGGGCAGTGTGCACTCTTAACCACCGAGCCGTTTCTCCAGCTCTCTCAGGACAGTGCTTTCAACTAATACTTTTGTTATTACTGAATATCCACAAAAGAATCTTAATGCCTGGTCTAGATCAAATACAGGAGTTGAGACCAATCATAATCTTATAATAAACCTATAAAGACTCAAGAAATATTTAAATTATCTTTTGGGGGTAGAGAAATGCTTTTGGGGCAGGATATAGACAAATAATTGCCATTAAACAAGTGATTTTGACCACATCATAATTAAATGTTCATCATTAAGAACATAGAAAATTAGTAGTATGGCTCACACATTCACACACATATATCTGATAATCAATTGCACCTTACAAGGTCTTAATAAAATAATTCTCTGCCCCAGATGCCACTGTGATCTACACTGTTTTCAAGTACAACATCTCACAATATTTGTGTCTACCTCATTTTAAGTATACTTTTGAAGAATGTGTTTATTTGCTTTGTTTTATAGTGCACATAAAATGATCCCAGCATTATAATACTGGTGTGATCACACACAATATGCCAAGTTGTACATGTTTTTCTGCTGTCAGGGGAACAGATTTCACCAAGGGTATTTAGGATACTGCCAGTACCACAGTTGTGCTCTCTCTCTCTCTTTTTTTTTATTATCTTGGTTTACCGTTAGGACAAATCTGCTTTCTGTTTAGCCGTACATCTTAAAGGAATGCCAGCCATAGAGATCTAGTCTAGTGTTTCAACGGACTCAAGCAAGAATCACCAGCGTAAGTTAAAAGTTGCATAAAACTGTGTTAGCAGGTGTTCACACTCTCTAAGTAGCACACTGATCATGACACTAGTATCTTGAGGTCACACGTTAGCCAAACGACCAACTAGCAGACCCTTAGTAGAACAGTCTAGCATTGCATTTCCTGAGACGATGCAGCAAGAAAAGCAAAAACTCACGTATGCAGGATTCTTGCCAGAGTAGTTCATATTAATTTATTCACGGGGGGATGACTTGGACAGATGCAGAAAGAGGGCCATTTCACAGCGTGGCTGACCATATAAATGTTAGTACCGTGAGAGTCCCTCAAAGTAGGAAGGATTATTCTAGGTCGAGAGAGACCTCTGAACCACAGCCAGGACAAAGGAGGACGCTTTATTAGATCCCAGTTTACAACTTACAAACATGGAGATGCCCCAGCATTCCACAGACACTCATTCTCTGTTTTTACTAATTTGAGTTTCTGTGTTAAACACCATCCAGTACACACAAGAAAGCCTCTCTGATAAGGACTGCATGCTCCACTGATCCTGAGTAAAGAGATACATATTTAGAGGGTGCTTTGATACTTTGTCCGTTAGCAAACAATAGTAGTATTTTCACACATGGAGCCTATGAGCTCCTCAGCCATTTTAACTCATTGTCAGATTTAAAATTACCAGGCACTTGTTTCCTCCTCCAGAGCCTGCTTTAAATCTAATTAGAAAGTGATTGGTTGGTTACCCCATAATTAATATGCATGCCATTTTTAGCATCTGTAATCTACTTGCAAATGTCTAGCATATATATGCAGATATACCGGTAGAAATATGGAAAGATAGCTGATAGCCATGGCTGAAGCTATGAAGTGTTTATTGTAGCATTCTTTCACATTTTATGGATGTTCAAAACTTTCAAAAGAATGAAAAATCCCTCAAGACTCTCGGGGTGGTTCTGGGATTTTGACACCAGGGGGTGCTAGCGCTTTTCAAATAGAGCTGACCAGGCAAGCAGCTGATGAGGTCACTTCCGAAACACGGGTGGAGCCGATTTCAGTTCAGCCTTTAATTTTGCAGCCCTCCGTTCTTGTTTGCATTGTGATTTTCTATGTAACTTGAAGAATTGCAGGATACAGCTTTATTACTATTTTATTTATGCGGGCTCCTTCTGACCCTTTTTATTTCTGGGCTTCTATTAGCATCTCACAAGGTCTAATAAAGTAATTTCCTGTCCAGAGCTGCTGTGGTTCAAACTGTTGTAGAATAACTGACCCTCTCTGTCAGCTCCCTACTTGGACAGGGGTAGTTCCTACTCTTCAGCAGTCTTAGGGTCACAGTAACCACCCCACGGTGTTCTCGCTATTATTACTATCCATTAACTCTGCTTCTCCTGACACACCAGGCTGTCGTGTGTGGAGAACAGAGGACAACTGTTGAAAGTTGATATCTGGGGATTGATTTAGGTTGTCATGCCTGGCAACAAGCGCCTTTACCCACTGAATCTGACAGAAGAGATCCACACCTAAATCTGTCCTGTGACCTTGACATGCAGGAATGAGCATCTGTGTACATAGGTTCGTGTTTGACAACTGTGTTCGTGTGCTTGTGTACAGAGAGAGAGAGAGAAAGAGAGAGAGAGAGTGAGAGAGAGAGAGAGAGAGAGAGAGAGAGAGAGAGAGAGAGAGAGAGGAGACGAGAGAGATTAAAAAAGAAAAATACTTCTTTGCTGTAGTCACTAGCCATGAAAGCATTGCTGCCTAGCACCCAGACGTTTTCTCACATGTGATGGTTTGTCAATTGCAATTCTTCTTTTGTGTAATGTCTGTTGTCTGCTCTGCTTTTTGGCATCTTTCTGAGTTATTTCTGCCTATGCAGAGGTGGAGAAGGAAGGAAATAGAGCGTTGCTTGGGGTTCTGACTGGTGGAACTACCTT
Source organism: Acomys percivali (assembly GCA_907169655.1). Lineage (NCBI taxonomy): Eukaryota > Metazoa > Chordata > Mammalia > Rodentia > Muridae > Acomys > Acomys percivali. The sequence goes on along the minus strand of OU015751.1, from coordinate 68,599,033 downwards.
TGGTAGTGGAACTCAAAAACAACTTTTCAAATTACAACATGTTAAGCTTTCCCACTCAGGCTTGGTGGTTAGTGCTCATACAGAGGGCCTGAGGTCAGTTCCCAGCACTCATGTCAGGCAGCTCACAGCCTTCTAGCCCAGAGGGATCCAACACCACTGGCCTCTGGAGGCATCTGTATCCACATGTATATATCCCACACCCATATATATATGTGGTACAATAAGCCAAATCTTTAAGAAGTCCCTCACGGATGGGCTGACATTGGGCTCCTATAGATTTTTATCTGGAATGTATTGCCACCTGAAAATGGATTTTAGTAAGGTGGATTCCAGTTCCATTTAATGAAGTAGCCTGCGACATTTAGATCTGTCTATCTGGAAGAAGCAGACTCCCTTTGTGAGGGATGGATGAGTGGCTTTTAAAGTTGCCTTTTTAATTTACTTAAGATTTATTTGCTGGAATTGCAGATGACTGTTAGCTACCGTATTTGTGTTAGCAACTGAACTTGAGTTCTCTGCAAAAGCAGTAATTATTTTTAGCTACCAAGCCGCCCCTACTTTATTCTTCAATTATTTATTTATTCATTTACTTTTAGAGCAAAAATTGGGAGGACCCCCTAAGAGTGCCTGTGCAGCCTGTGCCTTTGTGCAAGCATGGCCTCCCTCATTACCAACGTTCCCTGTCACAGTAAGATGCTTGCTAGCTCACCTACAGACAGGTCCTCAGCACCTAAAGTCCATGGGGCACGTCAGAATTCACTCTGGTGTGAAGTCCGTAGCTCCAGACAGATGTACTGACATGTTCCCATCAGTGGAACATGGTGCTGAGCAATTAGCTTCGATGTCCTAAAAATTCCTTGTGGGATCCAGTGGTTTCACAAGAGAAAACAGCCAGGCACGTATTGCAGAATCAGTCGGGTAAAATCCACAGTGAGAGGTTTCAGGCCTTATCTGGGCTGCAGGTGGACTCTGAGACGCACTAGGAAAGCACACGGACTACAGTACATTCAACTTTGCCTTTGGGTAGAGTGGCGCTTTTAATCAACAAGCCAAACTTCACACTACAGATCGGCATCGGCCCACATACACACTGGCTAGTGCTGAATCCTACAGAGAAAGGAACATGCCGTGACTCTCAGATTAAATTTTGCTCCCTGGTAAGGGAACCGGAGACCACCCTCCATAGCCACTCCCACGCCCACTAAAGACATGTGGTTTAGACTGTGATGTTAAAGTCAAAACTAGCGGTCTGGGGTGGGAGGACAGCACAGCAGTGAAGTTCTTGCTGCGAAGACCTGAGGAGCTGAGTTAGGGTCCTCTGTCCCCGTGGTGCAGTGGGTGCACATCTGTACCCACAGCAGTCAGAGTAGACACAGGTGAGTGTCAGGATTTGCTGGCCAGTCAGCCTAGGGGAAACAATAGGCTCTAGTGTTTATAGGAGACCACGTGTCAAAAAATAATAGAGTAATAGAGAGATAATAATAAATAATAAATAATAGAGGGTAATACAGGGAGATAGGTACCTTTGGTCTTCACACACATGTGCTCATGTGTGCATGCGCTGGCCTCTACCCCCTCTAATACACACATGGCCTCCTATTAAACATCCTTTAAAAAATTTCCCTGTGATGAGGATACATTGAAAATGAGACAGAAGGAGCCATGTGACCTTGCGTTAAGCTCATTTCCAAGGCTAAAGTGAAATAAATGTGCTTGCTCCTGAGTGAGATTGCCACTGTGGGTTTCCTCGTGACATTTTGGATTAATGGACCACCACTCTGCTCTGGGATAGACTTTCAAGTGGAAGTTGATGTGTTTTCATCAGTTTTGAATTGATTTACAATTCATGAAGCCCTCAGATGGCAGAAAATAATGACTGTTGTGTGAGGCAGCCTAGTGACAGTCACAGGCATCATTAACGGAGGCCAGTAGTGTATCAAGGCAGGGCGTGGGTCTGGTAGAAGCCTAGCACAACTGCTGAACAGGCCATTTGGTGACAGGGAAGGGCTAGCCCTGAGACAGGTCTCCTTCCTGCATGATATTTTAACAGCCAAGATGTAACACTTATGAAACTGTAGTTTATGCTTAGGAGATATTGTTTAAATCAAATTATTTATAGAGTCAAACTAATATAGTACCTAGGACCTCTGTGGAAATTTACACTGGAGAATCAGAAGCCATGAGGTATAGGGTACCATGCAGTATAGGAATGTAGTGTAGTAAGGGACACCGTGGGCTATCGCGTAGCATAGATGCCATCACAACAGTTTGTGGTCTTTATTTCCAATAAGTAGCCTGTGCTACAGCTGACTTTGACTAGGAAATGGCTTTATGATCTTTGTTGCTTTTCAGTTAAAGGTCTGCATCATTTTGGTTTAAGCCAGTCCAAGCTCAAACCTGGTGCCCCTCAGAACCATGGTGCCCCTGAAGTAGGATGGGCCTCAGCTACCATCTGTCATGTGATGCTCCCATCTTTTACAGTTATACAACTCATGATCCCCAAAATCTGAGAACCTCATCTATCTTAGTGACTGTGCTCATTCTAGTAGTCATGCCTGTAAAACACTGAGAACCTTCTGGAAAGAGAGAAGCTTTGCTCGTGGTGAGGTACGGCCTTGCACTAGCGTAGGCTGAGGGCATTGTCATGTGACGCAGTGAGTGCTTTGTGTGGATAACAGTGAGGACAACTGGGAGAGATGGGACGTGTTGTCAGGGCAACTCCAGAAAGCAGAAGCTGGGGCCTGTTTTCCAGAAAGGGGACCTAGACCAGCCCTAAAGGTTGAGTAGGTGACTGGAAAAATTGTGTGCGCCGGGAAAGGAAACTGAAGAGGCTCAGAGGGTGAAAGCATAAAAGAGGCGACTGAAGGGAGAAAATAAATGACTAAAAATCATTATATATGGATGAAACTGTCAAAGAATAAAAACAAAACTTTAGTAAAATGTAATTATTACAGCTGCTACAATAGATGAGTGGAAAAAGAACCCTGCAGTGACCACATGTCTACAGATATCACCAGACAAATGCCCAGGCACACCTGTAGGAGAAATGTCCAGTCTGAAATGATCACGGAGCCCGCTGTGACCAGGTGATTAAATCACATCCCTGGCGTTCTGTGCTCTCGAGAACCACGCTGAGTGGGTTTTCCTGGCTCAGGGCAACTTGAGCCTCCAGTTGCACAACAACTTTTATTTCCCCACTACAAAATCATTTGCTGTTTAGCTAGTAAGTCTCCCCTCTTCTCTCACATAGACTGCGCTTTCAGACCTTAGCATTCCTTAAGTATTAACTTGTAGCAATCGGAGAAAGCAGCTCCTGCTAGCGCCACCATCGACCAAATACAGAAATGAAGATAAAGAGTGGTTATGTGGCTTGTAGCTGGCCCAGAGCTCAGAACCAGCCTGAGGTCGCGACTGTTGACCCCTGTTCTCACCTCTCTATACACTGGATCTCCGATCTGGGACGTATCGGGAGTCCCGAGCCCACAGGCCGAGGTCGGGTGATATGGCAAGAGGAGAAAGACAATCAGCAGCCGCATGGCCGCACTTCCTCTGCGAGTCTTGGCAGCTCCTCTTCCATGGCACCAGGACACCAGCCTTGCACTTGGAGATGAAAGGGAGCAGTAGTCATCTCTTGCTTTCAAGCTGTTATGCGCCTTTGTGGTAATTTTAGCTGACCTGCGTGGAACCCAGCATTTGCCCTAATCTAAGCCGAAGGCCCAGATTTCTGATGAAGGGATCTCGGGTCAGTAACAGAACAGTTCTACTGTATTCTGAAGGGAGGTTTTCATTTCTCAAGGTTGGAAGCGGTTATCCCCTTCATACGGGGAATCTTATGATTTGAATTTATCTTCGATGAAAACGTAGGTGGTGAGCCTCCCATCGGTCTGGTCTGAGAGAACTGTCAGGAGCCATCTTACATGACAGAGCACATTGCTCCTTCTAACTCCTATGACACATTCTGTCCTTGCTACGTCTGGCTGTGTTGGTTTTATGCCTACCTCGAGGCCTTTCGAGAGATGGGGTAGCCAAGGCTGGGCTCAGCACTCCGTGAAAACACCAGCATCCCCTAAGGACAAAGAGAAAGAAGCTAAAAAGTGAGAGAGACTGGAGAGAGTCTCTCCAGCCAGACTGAGAACTTCTTAATAATTTTATGTGTTTGGTGGTTTGCCTGCGTGTACATATGTCTGCGCACCGTGTGCACGCAGTGCCCATAGAGGCCAGAAGAGGGCATCGGATCCCCTGGTACTAGAGTGACAGATGAGCTATCATGTGGGTGCTGGGACTCAAACTCTGGTCCTGTAGAAGAGCAGCCAGTGCACACAACTGCTGAGCCATCTCTTCAGGACCACGCCGAAAGCTTTGTTTCTCTACACCTGCAGCAGCGGCAAAAACGCACATTGAGTGTCATCAACATTGTTTCTTGAGGGCAAGTGTGGTTTTGAGTGAATATGGATGTGGGCAATAAGAGAGCGGTGATGCTCGAGCACCCTTGGAGTCAGCTTATTCTACCATATAAAGAATAAATGACGGGTTCTTCTTATTTGCTCTTAAAATTTATAAGACCGGTGCAGTATATTGCAGGAGAAGGAGCAGGGACCTAAGAGCCAACAGACTTGAGTTCAAATCCTGCTTGACTCTGTACCAGGTGAACATGTGCATACAATTTGTTTAAACTTCCGGTGACTTGGAGTCCTCGTGTTAAAATGGCAATAATGGAGGCTGGAGGGAGAGTTCAGTGGTAAAGAACACATACTGCTTTCCCCGAAGGCCAGAGATTAGCACTCGTCAGGCTGCTCACAACTGCCTGCAACTCCAGCACTGCCGCACCAGGGGTCTGGCCTCTTATGGCCTGGGTGGACACTGCACACACACACACACACACACACACACACACACACACACACACACAC
>OU015751.1:68580574-68591153 GCA_907169655.1 Acomys percivali | reverse complement strand
CTCTCTCTCTCTCTCTCTCTCTCTCTCTCTCTCTCTCTCTCTCTCTCTCTCTCTCTCTCTCATGTGTCTGTCTGTCTGTCTGTCTGTTGTCTGTCTATCTATGGAGCAAGTACATTTATTCATGATGCATCTTGTCAGCCCTGAGAACAGTAACTTTAATGGCAATATATACCACATTCTGAAGAGTTAGATCTTTGCCACTTATTTAAATGTAAGAGGAGAAATTTTAAATGTCACATTAGAAGTTTGGCGGTCCTGAGCTGCAGTTCTGCTTGTACTTGTGTGTAACACTGAAGCCATTGCTGCTGAGTCTCAGTCCTGTGATGAGAGCGCAGCCGACTGAGGATCGGAGCCATGTTTCCCAGGTTTTGTACCGTTCACAGGGCTCAAAACTACCCTGTTCATCATGCCAGGTGTCGGAACAAGAAGCTATTGAATTAAGTGTATTTCACCAAAAGGAGTTCCTCATTCCTCCTCCACCATGCCTAGCCTTTAAGGTAGTTATCACTGATAAAACCACAGCCAGGTGGAAATAAAATTTGAGCTTAAAGAACAGTTGATTTTTAATCTCTAAAATAAGAATAAGGAAACATACTTTGAGAAAAAAGAACATGCACAGTAAATCAATATGATAATTTTTTATTAATGTGAGCGTTTTCCATATGAAAGTAAATAGCACCCACCATTCAGAAATATATTTAAGGGCAAAAAATAGTAGTACGTAAGTTTCTACCTTAAGAGCAGTTTCGCTTTATGACAACTTTTTCATGTTGAGCAAGTTAGATGTGGTCAGAGTGGCTGGTGAAAACCCCCTTCTTGTTTTCTTAGTATAGAATATTAGGGACAAATCACATGTCCATGTGCCTCGTACTTTATTAACTGTATCCATTTAGCACACAGATATCACCTAACAAGTTTTCATTTACTACATGTGCAACAAGCTGGCAAAAAAACGTGTTTGGTGCATACACCTTGATAAATGACATTTTTATAGTTTTTAAAAATTTTAAACAAGTTTTGATTTTTGTCTTGCTATTATAATCCTTTTATATATATTACACACAAATACAATGCACAGTATTTTGTTTTGTTTTTAATATTATCCAAAGAAATAATATTATACATAGGCCCCTTAGTATAACATAACTTAGACAAAAGCACATTAAAAAAAAATAAAAACTATTATAGATTGGCTAACTTGGAAATAATTATACATAGATTTTAGGGGTTAGATTAGGATCTTCTGTGGTATTTTATCATTGGCTTGTTTTGTAATATTTTTTCCTCAAAGTAAGAAACTATTATCTAGAACTTATAAACTCCTTTTATTAGAAAGAAGAGCTGGAGCTGTCTGCTATGCCACCATCTTTATCTTGACAGCATTTCTGTGAACACCAGATCTAGGCACTCTTGTGGAACGTCTGCTAGCTAGGCCTTGCCATAGTTAACACTGTACTGTTGCCCCTCAGGGCAGCTTGCTGAGGTAGGAAAGGATGTCATACCCACCTCCAGCATACGCATCTGAAGGAAAGCAAAAGGTGAGCAAATTCCCTTGTCTTTCTTAATTTGCCATTAGACTGCAAGCTCCCTAACATTGTCTCCCTACAGCTTAGAATGTGCCACACAGCAGACCACGTCCAGGAAGGCTGGGGGTGGGAATTTAGACAAGACCTTTTCCTGCGAGCCTGGACAGCAGGCAGTAACATGGTGCAGCAGCTATGTGGCCAGACCAGGAAGGGAGAAAAATTGCCTTCGTATGAAAATACTGCTACGAAAATGATACCTGGGAATTGAAATGTCCAAACTCACATCTAAATTTCCTGGAAATTAGTATAAGTAGAGCCAGAAGAAGAAGAAGAAGATGATGTTAACTAGTACATTGGTCATCGCTGTATGAAGCTTTATTTACTTTTTGTTTCCCTTTAATGTTTCTTCAACATATCCATACAGTTGACTATTGATACTGGTCGTTCTGTGTTTTCAGATGCAGTTTTTAACTGCATCTGCAATGAGCATGCATGCATGTTTTTCCTGGCATTATTCTCTAAGCCAGAGAGTTTAATGACTATTTTCATAGTGCTGACATCATCTTTTACGTGACCTAGAGAGGGGTTAGGATTTGGGAGGATGCGCCACTTTGTCTGAGGTCTTCAGCATCTTTTGGTCTCAGTAGGTACAGCGGTGGGTGGGGAATGCCCGTCTCAGCCAGGAGCACATTGGAGGGCACTTACATTTCTCTGAGATGGAAAACTTCAGGATTGCAATAGCTTGAGTTTGTGGTCAGTTACAATAAGTAGTTATAACTTCAAAATGATCTTTTACTACTCTTTTCCTCAGAGAGTGGGGCCAGAGCCCGTGATTTGGTAGAAAGGACACTCTTCATGTAAAAGCATTAAGTTCCTGCATCACTTACTGGAACCACGAGCTTCCCAGGGGCTGTCTACATCTGGAAGCGGAGGCTAAGAGCCCGTGCCCTCCCTCCGCAGAGAGCTTCCGTTCTGTTCTGCATCCACAGCCTAGTGTAAGCATCTGCTGAACTACTTCAGCTTACTATTGACTAACTCCTGAATATTCAAGTAAGAAGAGAGAAAGAAAGAAAGAAAGAAAGAAAACAAACCCCGAACTGTTCCCAAAGGAGAAAAAAATTCAAGGTTAAAAAAATAGAAATAATCTTATGTTGGTTTGGACTGAACAAATTTGAATGAGAAAAAACAAAGAAATACCAGAAAGGGTCAAGCATGGGGTACAGGTCTGTAATTCCACACCTTGGAGAGAGAGAGGCAGGAGGGTTTGAAGTTTGAAGCCAGACTTGACTTTATAGCAGTTCCAGATCACAGAAGTCTACACAAACTTTCTTAAATGGAGAGATGGGGGCAGAGAAAGAGGGAGGAAGGGAGGGAGAAACAAAGGAAGGGAAAGACAGAACAGAGGAAAAAAAGAAAAAGAAACAGGTGTCCAGTGAGATTTTTCACGTATCAGGAGTAGTTTTTGAAAAGGTGCTTTTCACAGGGTGGGAGGGTGGCACACGTCTGGAACCCTGCACGTGAGGAGTCAGGGCAGGGGTTCAGGAGCCCAGACAAGGCTGCCGAGATCCTGACTCGACCTCTTCCCAAAGTGAAAAAATTAAGTGTTTTTCTATCTGTTTGTCTATCCATCCATCCATCCATCCATCCATAAATGATTGATCTCCTGCTCCACTTTGTGGGCAAAACAGCTTGGAGACATTTTAGCCGTGTGCTGCCCATCAGACCTGTACACCCTTCACTGCAGTGAGGGCAGGACTGTGTGCTCCCTGCACGAGTGAGGGCACTTGCCCTGGGCACACTGGTAGCAAACAGTAGATGTTAGTGCCTGCAATAAGATCGTTTATATAGGACCTGTGCGTGGTAAAGACGAAGAGAAACTGGGGAAAGGTGACTGTTAGATGTCAGGGAACCTGCTCGGTGTTTCCAGAGAAATTAAAGAGGAGAGGGGCTTTGATGAGGTCTGAGAGTAAACTTCTTTTGAGATGCCATAATTAAAAAAATTTTGACAGAATTTTTAAAACAAAGCAACATTTTACTGCAGATTTTCCTGTGAGATTGATCCAGTTTATTAGAGTTTGGAGGCCATAAGCAAGATGCCTGACTTAGTGTGCCTTATCACGCCTCAGACAAAAACACTACGGACAATTTAAAAATAAGTCAAAGTATAACACGAGGGCCTGAGGAGGGGAGGGAGCAGCGTGGGTTAGACGTCAATATTAACAGATAGTCTAGGCTCTGGGGACAGGAAAACCTTGCAAAATGCACCAAACAAAGAAACCAACATGTTTTCTCTCGCAGTAGGGAGATTTTGGTAGCTATAAAAAGGTTTGTTATCACAAATATAGTTTAACATACTCAGCTATTCTATATAAAAATTCAGAAAAATAGTTTAAAGCAAAACACAAGCTCTTAATACATACGACAGAAGCTGGATTACCACAGAAAAGTCAGTTTGAGTGTGAGCCTGGTGGGCCCTAGCCATGTCATTTAGCATCCGTTCTGGGGCTAAGAAAATTCACACACACACACACACACACACACACCAGTTATAGCTTCAGGTTTCTTAGTCACATGCTTTAAAAGCAGCTATATGTCGAAAACACTTCAATTTCAGTTTGAAAAAAGCGAACAGGACTAAGAAGATGACAGCACACTTTCCCTGTAGAGTAGCAAATAACAGCCTTTACCATCAAAAATGGATGCTGTAAGTTAAAAAAATACTTCCGTTGGTAATATTTGTTAACATTTCTAACCGGAGTCTGTACGAATTCTTCAAAAGGAATGGAACAATACTCTTGGGTGTAGATGTACACACGTGAAGAATCCGTTAAGAGGGAAACACATGATTCCCTTCGTATCTGTTCCTGGGCCTTAGGCAGGCCATCCTCACGCTGTCTCTGAAGCCCGCAGGAATTCCATTTGTACAGCAGCTTTGCGGGGTGGGGCCGACCCACTCTTCTTCCGGAATTCTGCAGCGATTTCCTCAAAAGACTTTCCTTTGGTTTCTGGAACTTTAAAGAATGTAAACAGGGTGAAGGCTAGGACCACCCCGGCAAAGAGGAAGAATACGTAAGGCCCACAGAAGTCCTGCAACGAGAGGAAAGAGTCGAGTCAGCAGCTGCGTGGCCTGCCCTGAGCGCCTTGGGCTTGCACAGTGTGGGCGCTTACCGCGATGTACTGGAAGCAGAGCGCAATGATGAAATTGCAGACCCAGTTGCAGAAGGCAGCCAGTGCCAGAGCAGTGGGACGCGGTCCTTGGCTGAAAAACTCAGCAACCATGAACCAAGGGATTGGACCTGGCCCAATCTCAAAGAAACTGACGAAAAGGAAGATGGCAGTCATGCTCACGTAACTCATCCAGGCGAATTTATCCTGGAGACAGAGAGAAAATCCTGAGTGGGTTCGGCGGTGGTTGGCCGCAGCTGCCCCGAGTCCAGCAGCCTCGAGTTCTGTCAGGCTGAGCTCAGAGGTTCCTCATGCGTTCATTTTTTTCCCATCAAGTTTAAATCGCTCCGGTTTGAAACAAGTTAGTCTAACCAAAACCTTGCTTCTGTATTTGGAGGTTTTACCCAGACAATCCCTTGCATTAGGGCTTTTTTGGTTTTTGTCCCATAGTCACCTGTTCCCTCTTTCTGCTGTCATTCTAATAGTAGTGACAAAAACAAAGACCCAGAACCCTAAAGTCCTCCTCCCCAGATGGCCAGACAAGGTCCTATGACTCCCTATGGCGTGCTGGATGAGGACGCTCGGCTGAGAGGGAGGTAGCCACAGAGCCTAGCTCTGACAGACGTAGAGCATTGCAGCTGCCCTGGATAACAGGTGACATGCTGGTACTTAAGTCTCTAAATCCAGGAACATGCTTACCCATCCCTTTACCTTTCAAGTGCTTGTGATGGACAGAGCTCTTTAACCTGGAAGCCAGAGATGCTTGCCTGTAATTGAAAATCCCAGTTCGGGTACCAAACTCACCAGCAGCACGAGTCCCACTGACATAAAGATGGTGCAGAAAAACATGCCAATCATCCCAGCGAGAAACAAGGACCTCCGCCCGGCTCTCTCCACAAGCAACACCTAGGAAAGTGTACAAGCATGATCTCAGCATTCTGAGCCGAGCAATAATGTCCTTATACTTACACACCTTCCCACGAAGGAGCTTGTTTTACAGTTTGTAGTGGGGCCAGACACTGCTGCGACCTCGTTTTACAGAGGTGCAGCTGAGATATGTCACTCGTGTGATGGTGGCGGTGGTCGCAGGAGGTGGTGGATATTTAACATTGGCTTAATGTGACTACACGGATTTGAGAAGTTCAGTCTTGAGATAGAGTAATGTTCCCAGTGCTCTGGGGTCACCCCCTTTAAATACAGTACTAAGAGGCTCATCGCATTATCTCTACAGTGAAATTGTGAAAGATTTGCATTTATCAGGGCTCGGGTGGTGGTCAGGTGTCAGAGCCTTTCTTGTCCAATTATGACCACTTACCTGGTGACATACAGAATTTGATAACTGTACCAAAAATAGTACACTCTATGTTTTCCTGGTGTGCCTTATGTGGGAGTGAACTGTGCAGAAAAAAATTTTAAAAAAGACAGCACCCTGTTTCTTATCCTGAGGAAGTCTGTCATCGGCTCTGTGACTCCTGTGCCTTTGCATCTATAGGTAAGATCTGCTATTAACTAACATCAACATTTGTTGACTGGAGTCTGACCCATGGGATCTTGTCAACACTGGACAGACACACACACACACACACACACACACACCATAATTTCCCATCTCTGAGTAAACTGGCTATGTTCATCAATCTAAGTACATCAACAGCACGCCAGCCCCCATAGCGTCCAAAGACACCTGTGAAGCACTTGTCTTCACCTTCGGGGAAAGCCCTTTTTGTCTCAGAGGCACACTCACATCAGGGGGTTCAGATCACTCTAGAAAGGATAAGCCAAGAGCCTATATTAATTGCTGAGAAATAAGCAAGAAAAAATCCTATATATTTCTTCAAAATTATTATTTAATTTTATGTGTGTTGTACTTTATGTGCATGTATGTCTGTGCAGCACACCCCTGCAGTACTTGCAGAGGTAAGAAAAAGGTGTCAGATGCCCTGGAGCTGGAGCTAAATAAGGCTGTGAGCTGCTATGTGGGTGCTGGGAATTGAATGCAGGACTTCTGGAGGAGCACCCGGTGCTTGTAGACGCCGAGCAATCTCTCTAGCCCTCTTATACATTAAACAACAACAAAACATGTTCTCATATATTACATCCCTCCCTCCCCTTCCCTCAGTCTCTCCCCACAACTTCCCTCTCCTCCGGATCTCCCCCACTTCCCAGCCTCCTCTCAGAAAAGAACAGCCTCCCAGGGACATCAACCAAGCACAGCATACCAAGCTACAGTATGACCAGGCTCATACCACCACAGCAAGGCTGGACAAGGCAGCCCAGTAGAAAGAAAAAGGTTGTTAACTAGGCAAAAGAGTCAGGGAAAGCCCTCCTCCTGGCCACCAAGCCCACGGTTAGCAGTTCCTCAAGAACACCAAGCTACTCAGCCGTGACATATGCAGAGGACCTGGGTCAGACTCCTACAGGCTCCCGCATCCCTGTGAGTCCCCATGAGTCCCAGTTCGTTGATTTTGTGGGCCCTGGTCTCATGGTGTCCTTGACCCTCTGGTTCCACCGACCTTTCCCTCGCTTCCTCCTCATGACTCCCCAAGCTCCCCCTAAGGTCTGGTCTCTTCAACATTGTTGACTTTTTCAAAGCTGGTATTGGCTTAGTATCAAGGTATGAGACAACAGGGATCTTTCTGCAGGAACAAAGGCTCTTTGCATGTTTCATATGTCTGTGACAGATATTAACCAGATCATAAATGATATGAATTCGTGTTTTGAAAATTGAGTTACATCCTGCCCTGTAAGCTAGGTGGCGCGCAATGGCCAGGGGAGCAGCGTGCCCGAGCACTGGGCATCTGCAGCAGGCGGCCCTCATCTCTGCCCCAGGCTGTACGTCTCTCAGGTTCTGGTGCCTTGCTGGAGCTGGACCCCCACTGATTTGCTCCAGGAACCATCCTGCCTTTCGGGTATCCCATCTTTCTTCCTGATTTGTTTTTGTCTCGATATCATAAGCACCCTTCCATCAGTCACTATGGATGCAAACCTGGGGCCTGGGAGTCATTCGGAGTGTAACTGGGAACACCACAGTTTCTCAAGCTCGCAGAAAAGATGAGGTCAGTGGTTTATGCTGCTCCTGGGTTAGTGAAACAAAATTCACGAGTGCGGATTCTACACAAGTCAACGTGAACGTGGTTTTCAAGTTCAGAGACATAAAAACTTCCCCCCTTTGTTGTGTTTTGATATGGTTTGGTTTGTTACATTGTCCTGCTGTGGAGGCTTGGCTGTACTTGAGTTCCGCCTGCCTCTGCCTCTGGAAAGCTAGGATCATGGGTGTAGACTGCCACTATTTTGAAAAACATACACTTAAAAAAACCTTCAATGTGATCTGCAATTGTGGAGTGTTAATTAAGTGATTAGAACTGATTTTTTTTGGTGTGTGTGTCAGTCATCTACTTTTACACTTTTATAAAAGAAGAGAAAGAGCTCAAAAAGTTTCCGTATTCAAAACAATTGAGATGCCGATCATAATTACAATTTATAATAATTATCAATTAAACCATTCCTGCATTCAAATGAGGCTGGGTACAGAGGGAAGAAATAAAATTCTACACAATTTTTTTCTTTGTTTGGTTTTTCCTCAGAATCTGGGTCACTCAGTCTTAACAACTTGATGCTTTACATAGCAAATGCTATTATAAGCAATTTGTTTTTTAATAATAACGTCCATTTTGTAAAAATAAGTGCTGCTTTTCAGGACAGAGAAAGGACAAAGAACCCTGGATTGTGCCCCAGCAATGCCCTGTATTGATTCCAGCAGCCGGTGGCTTGGAAAGGGGCTGTGTCTGAGGTGGAGTCACAGGTCCACGACATGTTGCTTTGTTTGTGTTTCTCTGCTCTCTGCGACCTTGCACTATGTGATGAGAGCTGGGAAGCCAGGCTGTAATTTATTGAGCACCCAGAGGTAATAGTTAAAGTCCATGCACAGAGGGGAAAAAAAGTGACACAAACTAGCTGAGTATAGTATTATGACCAACCTGAAAACTCAAAAGCATTTGGAACATGTTCTAGTCAAAGGTAAAAATGAGCCAAGTTGGTCTCATTTTGAGTGAATTTCATTAGTTGAGAAGACTTATTCTATGTCAAAATATCAAAGTAGTCCTTGGCTTTAAGAAATAAGTAACCTTTTCTTTTGTTGGAATTTGGAAACAAGGAAATGCCATATTTTATATCATTTCTACACAGATTTCACAGACTCCACATGTGCGTGGGTATCTCCAGGAGCTCGTGAACTGCCGAGAGGTTCTGCCTAGTGATCCAACATCACAAGAATTTGCCAAGTCTGTCTAATTCCGTTTACAGTGTTTAGTTATCTATTAGCTTTGTAAATGTTTCCCCGAAATGCCAGGGTGCGATATCACCAGCAGGCAGGGGGGAGGCTGGGAAACAGCGATGTTGTTATAATGGCAGGCTGTCAGCATTCCCTGAGGAGCTTAAAACAGAAGGGGGACCAGAACCCAGAGTCTCATACAGGGGGAAAGGCTTCCCGTGAGTTATCCACTCACCAAGTGAGGAAGTGGCTGGCACCCTCCATGATGGGCGAGCCACTGACACACCCCATCAGCCAGCAGGACTCCCCCACTATTCACTTATCTGCACAGGCACAGTGCACGTGGACAGAGGTGCTGATCGCTGCTTGTCACAGCCACCACCACCTCCGCCCCTGAGAGAAGGAACTGGCAGAGTGCTCCTCGGCTAGTGACTTACGGAGACGGCAGTGAAGATCATGTTGATAGCACCAACACCAATGGTCGCGTACACAGGTTGGCTGACACCAGCCGTCTGAAAAATGCTGGTTGAATAGTAGAATATCTGCAAAATAAGACCAGGCCAGCCTTAGGGAGGGAGCCTCCTGCTGAAGTCCTGGAAGTCGGGCATGGCTGCTTATTTTTAGTGTCTGCGGAACAATAGTCTCAGGAACCTCCTGAGGTTTACCTCACCCTCTCTGCCGACAAGGCTTCCATCAGTGTTTAAAGCCCCTGCTTGCTTAAAAGTCCTTGACTGAAGCTGAAAACTGCATTACTTCATTCCCTTTATTTGTTCAATTTCTAAACTTTTTATTAATGTATAACATGCCTATAACAGGTACACATAGTGATCAGTTCAATTATGTTTAAAAAAAACCTGATTATAACCATGTAAAAAGAACTCAGGTTAAGAAATAACTCATTCCCAAGCCTGGTGAACCCATATCTCTCTTTGTCCACTTCCCAAGAGAGTCACTCTCCTGACATCTGACACGATGGGAGAAGTTTGCTGAGTCCTGTACCTGATGAAAGTGGGAAGGTATCATACACAGTGCCTTTTTCTGGTTTCTTGCACTACACACCATCTCTGTTAGCATCCTTGCTGTCCTGTGCACAGGACACTGTTCAGTGTTACTACTGTGTAGCGGTCTGATATACCTGCATACTACATTTGTGGTTACCTGTTCTACTGATGGCTATCTAGGCAGCTGCTCCTTTAGGGTGTTTAAGAATATTGCTGGTGGATATATACTTTTCATTTGTTTTTTTTGAGACAAGGTCTTTCTATGTAGTTCTGGTTGTCCTGGAACTCACTATGTAGACCTGGCTAGCCTTGTACTCATGGAGATCTGCCTGCCTCTGCCTCCCAAATGCTGAGATTAAAGGTGTGTGCCACCATTCCTGGCAGGCATACATGCTTAACAGTTATTATTTTGGTGGAGTATGTGACTATACCCAGAATTAGAATAACTGGGTCATAGTGTCTGTTATAAATTCAGCTTCTATATGGATGCTGATGGATAGTTATAGAAAAGAAATAAACATTTTATATTCTCACTAATGTATATAAAAGGTCCAGTTGCTATTGCATCTATCTATCTATCTATCTATCTATCTATCTATCTATCTATCTATCTATCT
>OU015751.1:68543287-68580564 GCA_907169655.1 Acomys percivali | reverse complement strand
TCTATCTATCTATCTATCTATCTATCTATCTATCTATCTATCTATCTTGTATATATGTATCTATGTATGTATGTATCTATCATGTATGCATGTATGTATATTTCTATTTATCCATTCATCCATCATCTATGTATGTATGTATGTATCCATCCATCCTTCATCTATGTAACTATCTATCTACCTGAAGTGTATCATCCAAATGGAACCATGTACTTCTTTTTCTGTAAAGTACTAGAAATCTGAGATTTCATATCCTAAGAATCGTCTAATTTAGGTTAGAGGTTGGAAATGACTTACTAGTGTTATTTCTTCACCTTGCATTCATTACAGCTTTGCCTTTCACTTCTACTGTTCCCCTTGTGTATGGTATACGCATGTGTACATGTCTGTGTTTGTGCTTGTGTGCATTTGAGTGTGCAAGCATGTGTGTATGAAAGTAAGAAGTCCATGTTGGTGTCTTCTCCAGTGGTTCTCCACCTTAGTTTTTGAGACAGAGTCTTGCAAACTTTGAAGCTCACCTATTGGCTAGGCTGTCATGCTTACAATCTTGGAGATCAGCACGTCTCCTGCCCCCTAAACTCCAGGGTTTTATATAGAGGTGCAGCTATACCCTGCTTTGTATATGGGTGCTGGGCTCTGGATTCACATCCCCATGTATGCAGTGGAAGCAGTGTGACAACTTAGCCGCTCCCAGCCCCATTGCTACCTCCTTAATAGATCTAAAGTCCATTGTTAACATTAGAGACCCACTGAAACAAAGCAAGGGAAATCAATTATTATCAAATATTAATAATATTTGATGACGGTGTTTACAGCTGTCTTTTATTGGCTGAAACCTGAGCCCCTTTCTCTCTGTCTTAGCTCCCTTCACTTACTTGACGTTGCCAGTTCTTAAACTTACGCCATTGATTCCAGAAAACTGCTGTGCCATGTGCAGCATCAGCGCCACGATGATGGGCTGCCGGTGATTGGAATCCGTGAAGAGCTGGATCACGGAGACTTTCTGCTCAGTCGATGCTTCCTCTTTCTCCTTTTTCATCTCATTAATATCTTTAGTGACATCCTCAGTTCCTCTTAGTCTCTTCAAGCCTGTCCCACAAAACAGTCAGGTTCAAAGAGCCCAGATCAAACAAAAATAAGTATTTTTATTCTGGTCACAAAGGTGCTGCATGCCCCTCTCTTTGACCTAACAGCATAGGGACTGGCTTTGTCTGTGTGTGTGTGTGTGTGTGTGTGTGTGTGTGTGTGTGTGTGTGTAAATTAAATTCTGTTCTTGATTAAAGAAAGAAAAGAAAAGCACCATGTCTGACTTCATCTGGAGAGAGAGAGAGAGAAAAGAAGAAGAAGAAGAAGAAGAAGAAGAAGAAGAAGAAGAAGAAGAAGAAGAAGAAGAAGAAGAAGAAGAAGAAGAGAGCTAGGCTCTTTATCATGAAAGCACAAGTCTGAAGATGATCATTTGATGGCTCTGGTTAAGTCCAGTAGGCTACATGGGAGCTGGTGTAGGCAAATACACAACACACCTGTTACTTCTAAGTAAAACACAACACAGCAGCTATATCTAATTTCCATGTGTTCGTCTGAGCAACTGTAAGGTTACTGCTACTGTAACTGTTACTGTTATGGGAACCCATTCACACAGATTATTATGTACTGGCTGATAATTCCTAAATAATACAAGCAGGCCGTTCCCTACCACAGACTTACTTTTCTTTGCTTTGACTTCCTCTTCCAACTTGATATAAAGGTATCTGGGGCTTTCTGGACAGAAGAGTAGCAGCAGACACTGCAGGAGAGCTGGTATGGCAGAGAGGGCGAGTAGGATGTGCCAGTGATCCTGATTTCCCAGAATAAAGCTGAGGCCCGCAATCTGAAAAGACAAGGAGGGAGCGTGTGGGTGGCACAGTACTTTGGGCCTGCTTTCTACAGTGGTTCATGAGAAAACGCATTAGCTTTTTAATAGTGATCCTTGACTGTTAGTTAATGGCAGCACAAAGGGGAGGCCGTTGTTGAGTGAGTCCCATTTTAGTCAAGTCAAGAAAAGAATTGTGAGTAAAGAATTCATCTACCCTTGTCTTCATACACACCAATTGGATGTTCATTTTGGACTCAACTTTTAAGAACACATTTGATATCAAAAGCAAAACACTCGGTGTTCTTGCAAGCAATCAGATGGAATTATACTCTTGGAATTGCTGCCAGGTGTGCTGATGTGTGTTTGTAACAGAAGCCCTGGGAGAATAGAGAGACAGGCAGATCCCGGGAGCTTGGTGGCCAGTCAGTCTACCCGAAACAGCCAGCTCAGGCTCAGAGACTCAAAAACAAGGTGGAGAATGACAGAGCAGACACCTGACACTAGCTTCTGGCCTCTAAGACACTCACACTGCACCTGCACATGGACATGAACGTTGTGCACACATACGGGGGCGGGGTGCATGACTTCAGGCTCTGCCTTAGAATCCCTCATGCAGAACTGAAGCATTTCACAGACAGAACAATTACATAATGACAATCAGCTTTATGACAGCGATTACGTCATGATTTATTATATTTATGATACCCCTTAAGGGATTTGCAGACTTCCTTTTAGATATCTTAATTGTGGAATTCCAAAGATCCTTCTGAGGTCAAAGGGGAGCAGGGAGAGAGAGCCAGGTGGAGAAGGGTTTTTTAATAATTGTTTGAGTTTAAATTTCCAGATAACTCTCTGAGAGCAAAGAAAACGCAGGCAGTCAAAAATATGGAGTTGGCTAGTTGTTGAAATTCAAACGTTAACTCCAGGATAGCATCGGGACTTTCACATGCATGGCCAAATCCCACCAACAACTTCAAGATGGTGTAAAGAGAGGTGATAATTCACTGTAGAGCAGTACAGCCTGCTGCTTATACAGCCTTTTTCTGCTGTTGGAAACAGCATCCCAGTCCCCATGGCCATGTCGTCTGCAATGGAGAAGTGCTAGCAGGCCAAGGGGAGTTGAGGTAGACCATGGTTACAGTAAGGGATGAGGAGATTTTACCTGACTAATAAGAATGCCGGTGACAATGGCCAGTTGGTGAAGAGTGCCCAGAGCACCCCTGAGCGTGGTTGGGGCAATTTCACCAATGTACATAGGAACCAGTCCTGAAATTAGCCCTGTGTGAGACACAAATACATAAATGTTAAAATGCAACCTGGGACATTTTAATAACAATGATGTAGTTCAAAGACAGCTAGTGTCCTTGCCGAATGTCACTCCCCAGGTGTCTTGGAAGAAGCCCTTGTTTCCAAACACAGTTTATGCAGAAAAATTTGGATGATATTAGTTTATGCAGAAATTCTTGGTTGATATTATACTAAATGAAGGTATAGCTGTACGTATTAATGGAAAGAAATGTTTAGTTATATTTTTGGCAGTTTCCACTGCAGGGGAAAAAAGAGAAGATTCTGCTTTAAAACTTTTCATTTTAGTGTCTAGCTCGTATCACAGTGGCTTAGGTTGCCTTGTGAAGGGAGCTCAGAGAATGTTTTAGTAATTATCCAGACTTACAGGATTAAAGGAAGTTACACCAAGGAAAGCAGTGACTCACAGTGGAGCAGAGCTCTACATGTAGGCGTTCTGCCTAGCTGAGTCCACACCACATGGGGATACTTCAAGATCTCTGTTGGGTGGTATCGAAGTGCAGAAGGGAGAAGAGGGTAAAGAACTCAAGGGCTTTTCCCTAGCTGCCCAGTAAGCACAAGCTAGCTTTATTGCATCAAAAATCTTAGGCTTCAGATGCTCACAAACTGAATCCAAGAACACATCAAAAAGATGATCCACCATGATCAAGTAGGCTTCATCCCAGAGATGCACGGATGGTTCAAGATATGAGAATCTGTCAATGTAATCTACCATATAAACAAACCAAAAGAAAACAGTCACATGATCATCTCATTAGATGATGAGAAAGCCTTTGACAAAATCCAATACCCCTTCATGATAAAAGTCTTGGAGAGATTAAGGATACAAGGGACATACCTAGGCATAATAAAGCCAATTTACAGCAGGCCAACATCAAATTAAAGGGGGGAAAACTCAAAGCAATTCTACTAAGATCAATATCTATTCAATACAATCTTGAAGTTTCAGTTATTGAGACAACTGAAGAGGATACAAATTGCAAAGGAGGAAGTCAAAATATCACAGTATGACAGTATACATAAGCGACCCCAAAAATTCTACCAGGGAACTCCTACAGCTGATAAACACCTTTAGCAAAGTGAGTGGATACTCAAAAAACATTAACTCAAAAAAAATTAGTAGCTCTTCTATTTACAAATGACAAATGGACTGAGAAAGAAATCAGGGAAACAACACATGGCACAATAGCCACAAATGATATAAAATATCTTGGGGATAACTGTAACCAAGCAAGTAAAAAACTTAGATGACAAAAACTTCAGGTAAAAAAGAAAGAAACTGAAGATATCAGAAGATGGAAAGATCTCCCGTACTCATGGACCAGGAATATTAACAGTAAAAATGGCCATCTTACCAAAAACAAGCTACAGATTTTATTTAAAAACAAACTTAAACACAAAGGTTTTGAAAAGTACTGAGCCATTATACTTTCTACTATCTATATTTTATTACGTTGATTGATTGGTTCTTTTAGTATGTGTGTGTGTGTGTGTGTGTGTGTGTGTGTGTGTCCCTCTGTCCATGTAAAAGAGAAGAGCTTGTGGGAGCCTGTTGTCTCTTTTCAAGCAGAACCCAGCAACTAAATTCAGCTTGTCAGCCTTTGTGGCAAATGCTTTTACTTGCTGTGCCTTCTCTCTGGCTCTTTCTTTTTAAAAATTGAACTCAGGGTGGGAACTGCCACATAAATACTGGGGATTGAATCCAGGGTGTCTGGAAGAGCAGCCAATATTCTTAGCCATAGAGCCATCTCTCCAGCACTCCTGTAGCTTTCCTAAACACACAGAAAATTTGTTATGTTGTAAACAGTGGCATATGCAGGCATTTGCTAATTGCAGAGTTTGCTGTTTTCTTAAAAATTTAAAAATAAGATTTACTCTGGGCTTCTTATTTGAGGAATTCCCATCTTCTAAAGGAGAACCGATGGCCTTTGTAAAGGTACTTTTGTCAACTATTTTAAATATATAATTTAACACTCCAAATTCTTTTTGATGCCTCTAATATATACTCACATAGTAGAATTTTAAATGCGACTCTAACTTGTGGCCTGTGGAGCTTGACTAAGAGAAACCCACCTAGCTGGCCCTTTCTCTAACAGCAAATGCCTGTATTTGAAGGACAGTATGAGCCAGATAAGCTTCCAGGTCTGAGGTCACAGGAACTTCAGCTTAAATTCTGTTTATCAAACTCTGGTACTCAGAATGCGTTGAGCCAAGCTTTAGATCATCGCGGAGAGTGCAAGTCACTTAGCGGTGCTCGCTCCACCTACTGCAGAGCGTGTTTATAGCACTGGTTTTTAGTTTTGAAAAAAAAAAAGTAATGTTTTCCACATTGTGTTAAAAAGTGGGAAGGAGGAAAGGAGGGGGGAGAGGGAGGGAGGGAGAAGGGGGCATGATTTGAACCAATTTCATAATGCTATTATTCATTTTTTATAGGAGAGACCGAGGCTGAGTTTTAACTAATCTGTCCAAGGTAGAGATGACACCAGAGTTCACCCCCTGTGACTCCACGGTGTGTCCACCCCGATCTGCCTCTCCTCCTTTAGTTGTTTGTATTCACATTGAAAATAATGGGAAGAGATATTTGACTACGTTACGCTTTTGCTTCCTTTGATGATTGAAGACACATGGAATTAT
Organism: Acomys percivali; assembly: GCA_907169655.1. Taxonomy (NCBI): domain Eukaryota; kingdom Metazoa; phylum Chordata; class Mammalia; order Rodentia; family Muridae; genus Acomys; species Acomys percivali. The sequence continues at coordinate 68,574,773 of OU015751.1, read as the reverse complement.
CATCTTCTCCGTAGGTGAAAGGATGAGACGTAATCCCAGAGCTCATGCGTCCCCCTCGCCATCTCTGTTCTCCCCGTCATGGATAATGTGTGCCCTTAAGGTCAGTCCCACTTTATGACAAACAGGGTAAAATGCCAGCACAGAGCTGCCAGCAGGAAGGGTCACTGACACCGAGGAGTCCAGCATCCATCTGTTTGTTTGCAGTTGAATTTTCCTATCTCTGTTCAGACTCCTGCCCCCGAAGGTTTGGAATCCTGTCTCCAAAAACTAGTGCCGCTTCTCGGATCAAAGTTCAGGGGAGGAGGGATTCCCTAGCTGTTTCTGTCCTATCCCTCTGCCTGTGGACACCACAGTTTCACTGCTGCCGCAGCCATGTCTGGAATCAAACAGCACTAGTACTAGGTAGTGTGGTCTAAGAGATGAGTCTGGGAGGCCAGCCCTTACCAATGAAAGACAGAGAGACACCCTACCATAGGCCGTGTGTGCAGCATTAGAGTCAGCAGGGAACAGTCTCCAGCTGTTGGTTGCAGCACAGGAATGGTAGAACTAGCTAGTGTTTCTCTACAGCTCATCTCTCCCACGCTATGCCCGACACCACATATATTCTCCCAGTTCCACTAGAGGCAGATGTTACTGTCATCTTCATTCCATAGATGAGGAAGGATAGCATTAGTTAAATAACGTGTCTGAGACCAAACAGCTGGAAGTGCTGCTATTGGAGTGGGCTGGCACGGACAGCATCCCAGTTCACTCTGACTGTGCCCCACCGCTTTCCTTCTGTCGTGATGTGTTACACCCACAAGTCTCTGCCTAGCCTCACTTTCAGACAACGGATGATGTGCACGTGTGTCACTCACCACAGTACAGTCCTGATATGCTTCTTCCAGCAATTATGAGGATGTGTGATGGTCCGAATTTGGAACACCCCATCAAGAGGGCTCCAGTCAATGAGAGACTGTTTGCTGCCAACATAGCTTTGATCCTAAAATTAAAAAAAAAAATTAAACTCAACATCAAAATGTGAAGAAATGAGCTGTCTTCAGACCATGTTGAGTCTTTCACCTATGAATAATTATTTTTAGTTTTACTTAGAAGCTAGTTCAGGATTCTTGAAGTGCACCTGCTGCTCCTTATCTGAGCTGAGGCATGAGCGGCCAGTACTGTTGATGATGGGAGACTTTTTCTCCACCTGCTTCGTATTTTCATAGACACAGTCCCTTTGTTTTGCTTTGTTTTTCTGTTTTGGAGATGAGGGACTCACTCTCTAGCCTTGGCTAACTGGACCTTAGCCCAGGTTATCCTTGAGCTCTAAGAGATCCCACTGCCCCAGCCTCCAGAGTGCTGAGATGACAGGCGTCAGTTCAAGATGGCGGACAGTCTGGATCCTTTTCAGGTGGTCGACTTTTCTATGACTTGTTTGTTTTAAAGAGCAGTGTTTGGGTGATGGAAAAGCTGACTTCTGCGTTTCTGCCCATCATTTGTCTCTTGGTGACAGTATAGAGGTTGTTAGTTGCCGCTTTGAACTCAGATTTCCTTTTGTGTATTGTTTGGAAGTAAATTAAAATGTTCTTCTAAAGATTCTCACAATAATACTTATCCTCATTTTCCCACATGGCCGGCATATTTCTTTTTAAAATCTATGAATTAACATTAGCCAAATGTAAAGAATTACATTATTTTTGAGACAGACTCTGATTCCAGAGTCTAGGGTAAAGGAGAATTCACTCTGTGGTCTAGCCTGGCTTTGAAGTCTCAGCCTCCAGAGTGCTGTGCATATAGGCACGAGCTACCACAGCCACCTGCTGTAAAGTACATGTAAAGCTGACAATAGCAACTCAAACATCACTAACAAACCTGATTCCATGAAAATTACACACAAGCATTCTTCAAAGTTAAGTCAGCAGTAATGACGCTGGCACAAGAATCTAAGCAGGCAGATTTGGCAGTGCTTGTGCCACAAGGACGTGCATGTTCCTTGCTATGAACATGCTGTCATTTTGTCTATCAGTGTCTCAGACTGATGACAAGCGGACTTTGCTGAGCAAATATTTCTAAGTCCAAATATACTTCTTCCTTAGAAAATAAAACTAGGTGTTTACACCGTGGGGATTGCCTTGTAGCCAGACTGAATGGTGTCCCCCAAGATCCCAAGTCCTGGTCCTTAAGCTGCATAAATGTCACTGTATGCAGCAGAGGGGGTTTGCAGTTGTGCTTACACTAGCAGTCCTGGACAGGGAGAGTCTTGAGATATGCAGGTAAACTCAACGAAATGGAAGGTGCCCTCATAAAAGCAAGGCAGAAGAGAAGGAGAAGATGTCAGAGAAGTGGAGAGTGGAGGGAGCCCCTTCTAAGATGCTGTGCTTCATGGCTTTAACATCAGCTTGACACAAACTAGAGTCATCTGAGATGAGGGAGCCTCAATTAAGAAAATGCCCCCAAAAGTTCAGGCTGTAGGCAAGCCCATAAGGCATTTTTTAAATTAATGATTAATGGGGGATGGCAGAGCCCATTTGGATGGTGCCTTCCCTGGGTTGGTGTTTCTGGATCACCAAGCCAGGAGGAACAAGCCAGTAAGCAGCTCCCCTCTACGGTCTCTGCATCAGCTCCAGGTTCTTACTCTGTTTGAGTTCCTGTCCTGCCCTCCTTGGGTGATGAGCAGTGCTATGGAAATGTAAGGTGAATAAACCCTTTCATCCCCAGGTTTCTTTGGTCATGGTGTTTTATCACAGTAATAGTAATTCTAACTAAGATAGAAGTTGGTACCAGGAGTGGGGTATTGCTGTGACAGACCTGACCATGTCTTTGGGAGGACGGTGGAAGGACTTTGGAATTTGGGGCTAGAAAAGTCATTGGATGTTGAGAGTTCAATGGGCTGTTCTGCAGGAGCTTCAAAGATAAAAACATTGGTGGCAATGCAGAAGATCGAGGCCGTGCTTGAGAAGTTTCAGAGGGAAGTTTAAAGATTCTATTGAGGCCATTTGTTATTTTGAATTAAGGGTCTGTGGTTCTGGTTAGCTGGGGCTGAAGAAGCGGCTGTCATCCACAAGATACCGGAACTACCTTAGCTCAGCTAGGTTAGCTGGAGCTGAGAACTTAGCAGTGACTAAGGAGGCTAGCATCATGGAAATGAAATCTCCCAGGAAGTGCTTCCTGAGAGGAAACAGAAGCTGCCTTCCAGAGGCGTTCAAGGCTGTACCTCATGCTAGCAGCCAAACTCGGTAGTGTAAGAGTCACGCAGGTGGTCCTGGATTTGAAGGCATGAAGGGATCATAAAAAGCAGCTGAGACTTGGAACTGTTAGAGGCCAGGAATGGCCATTGGTGGCAGTTGAAGGCTCAGGGTAGAAGAGGTAATGCAGAGAAACTGAGGTTGGCACCACAGAGAGAGCCTATAAGAGGCTATCTGTGAAAGTGCAGCCCCATTGCAGCAGAAGTTCCTAGCATTGTGTAGGTGCCAGTACCATGGATGACCATCAAAACCAGCAGTGGAAGTACAGTGGAGCCTGCCCGAGCTTAAGAAGACAAGCTGTGTGTGCCGCGGAGGGTGATGTGGATGGAGTGACCCAAGCCATTTGAAGGAAAAGACAGTGAAACCCAGATATTGAACATGGAATTATTGCTATAGCTGGAGTCTGGTTTTGTTGTGTCCAGATTTTGACTCTGCCCTAGTTCTTCCCTCTTAAAATTTCATTTTATTACAGGAGCCCATAGTTAAGACATTTCCAACTTCTAAAAGAGATTTTGGACTTTTAGAGCGAATGGACGTGTTAAAGGGACGGAATGTTTAATGTGCTTGACTTTGTTAAGACCATGGGACTTTTAAAGGTGGGGAGGGGCTGTGAGCCAGGGATGAGGCAGGATGCTATTCAGTGGAGAGGACAAGGCAGGGTTTGCCTCTTGGCGGTTCCAGAAAGAACCAGGCTTCCTGACACCTTAGCTTCAGCTAAGTATAATGGATGTTGGAGTTCTTAAACTCAATTTGTGTTGCTAAGTTGGTGATCATTCATTACGGTGGCAAGAGGGTGTAAGGACATCACTGGCTACCTTAGAGTAGGCAGTGTTCTAGCACTGGATAGAAACCCCCAAGCTACAGTGCCGAGACCCACGTGAAGGGTGACTCTCTGCTCAGACTACTAGGCAAGAACAGAGGATGTGCAAATTCAATAGTTTACCCTACGATGTTGTTACAGCTGGATAGAGTCTATCCTGTCGGGCAGGGCAAAGACAGAAAGCAGAAGATTGGGCCATAGTCATAGTGGAGCAAGGACCCCATGAGGCCACATCCCTGCCTGGGATCTGTAGGCAGCAAGTGCTTGCTGGAAGAAGGGGGGGGGGGTTTGTTCAGTGGTATAACAACTGTTAGGTTGCTCATGCTCCTGAAAAAAAAGCATTCCTCTGTGCTCTTCTAAGTTACCTTAATTAAACTCATTGATTCACTAAGAAAGAAAAAGAAAGGAATAAAAAAAAAAAAAAAAAGGAAAGGAATTCATTGTTAAGAAGAAGGGGTCTAAAAAAAAAAAAAGAAGAAGGGATCTGAAAGAGTAAAGCAGTTCTAGTGGGACAAGGGGGAATGCTGGCACTAAACATGATAAATACATTATGTACATGATGAAGCTGTCATAATGAAACCCAGTACTCTGTAAACTTTATAGTCAGGTGAGGCAGCGCACTAATTTAATTCTAGTACTTGGGAGGCAGAGGCAGGCAGCTCACATATAAAACCAGTTTCTTTTGTGAATAGTCAGTTTTTTACATTTTTATTGTTTCTTGAGATTTACATAATTTTAGTAGAAGAAAGTATTGGAATTTTAATAACTAGTGAGTCCAAGGCTACAATTTATAGTAGGAAATGAAAAGGTGAAATAAATTAGAATACAGCATTATTATGCTAATTATCAAATTCCTTTTTTCTCTTTCAATTTTTTTGGCATTTCCTAAATTTCCCATGTGTTAATTCTATTGTGAAAATAATTCACACACACACACACACACACACACACACACACACACACACACACACAAATGGATTCAGGTAACAGGAAATCAGTGTAAAACATACAACTTGCTATTCTGACTTTATCAGAAGCCCTAAAACTTTTGTACATCCGTTGGCAAGTGTATGAAGTCTACCGACTCCACCAATTGTTGCTGTTTAAAATTTTGAGTGTGTGTGTCTGTGCATGGGTATGTGCAAGTGTGAGTGGATGTGCTTTTGGAGGCTATGAGTGTGAACCTGATCACTGGTAGCTAGAGTTACAGGCAGTGGGTGCTGGGAACCAAGTTCCGGACCACTGCAAGCAGAGCATTCACACCTCTTGGCCACTAAGCCATGCCTCTCCTCATGACACTGATGTTTTTTTATTTTAGGTTTGGATTTTTTAATTAATTTATTCATATTACATCTCAATGGTTATCCCATCCCTTGTATCCTCCCATTCCTCCCTCTCTCCCATTTTCCCCTTACTCCTCTCCCCTATGACTGTGACTGAGGGGTACTTCCTCCCCCTGTATATGCTCATAGGGTATCTAGTCTCTTCTTGGTAACCTGCTGTCCTTCCTCCGAGTGCCACTAGGATACTGATGTTTTTTATCTAAAACATGGCACAGGAACTCCAGTTCCGAAGTGCCTCATTAGCTCCCTCTCTGGGTGGGGCTTGGGATAGCAGCAGATTGGCAACAGGAGGTGGAAGCCATGTGCCTTGTGTGCAACGATCTGTCGGGATATTAATGTGGCCACAGGACTTGCATAACTCGAGTATTAAATTTTAATTAAAAAAATAAAAACCATGCTTGAGAAGTAGTGTAATGTGGTGGGACTTTCCTTGTGAGATTTAAACCTTACAAAGCCAGAGGATCAAGCTCTCTGGAACTATCCTCAGAGTTCACCTTTTGGCCCACACTTCCACAGCAACTAAGACTTGCTAGATGATTATAACCATATTTTCTATTGATTAGGCTCAACAGTGACCTAGCTCAGAGGATTATGTTGAAAAGCCACATCAAAACTATCCCACACATGGGAAGATGGTATCTCTCTATAAAAGTCTCAGCAGTAACAAAATATCAAAGCTGTATTTATATTTATTTATATAACTTACCTTCCAAGCTTGTCGCCTAGCCACCCACCAAAGAAAGAGGCGACCATTCCACCCACTGCGAAGCTGGACACAGACAGAGACCAGAACATAGTGACGATGTGAGCAGATGCTGCAGGCTCGTCTTCCTCCCAGGGCGCTGGTGTGCCATATGCTGGTGTGACTATGAGTGGGGTGTCTGTGCTGTTGACAGCATAGTTACCAGTAGCTCTTCGATCATCTAGTTCAACACCCAAAACATGCCGATAATGAGACAATATTACCTGAGGAAGTGAGAAGGAAATCCATGACCTCAACATCCCACAGAGAAAGTATTTGATATGCCTTTGAATGTTTGTTATCCTAGATACATGAGCTGCATCATACAGCTATGGGTAGTCTGATTTACAGTTGGTCATGTCCTCTAATAGAGGTGACAAACACAGCCAACGGGAGTGAGATGAGAGTGGATGCCTGAAAGAAGTATATTTTATCTTCTATTTTCTCAATGGACAAGTGCAAATTTTAGGCTCATGAAAAAGTGTGATTTAAAAAAGACCTTCAAATGTTACTCAACCAGGAGAAAGTGCCAGTAGGGGGGAATCCCTGTTCTTAGTTCTGACTTGGGGGCTTGGGCTGAGGAAGGGGTGATCTTAGAGTAGCCTTTCTTCTGGTAAGACTAGAGAGGGAGGCTTGAGTGGGGTGTGAAAAGGGCCTTCCAGAAAGGAAGGGTTTCTAGGTTGCTCTGGAGTTTGGGAGGCTTGCCGAATTGGCACCGCCTTTCATCATCCATAGGAAGACACCTGCTCTGGTGTCCTGGTCACCAGCGTTACTCCCCAGGAGCCAGAACAAGAGGCGTGGCACACTTAGCATGATGTGCACTTAATGAGAAGACATCTCTTCAGGCCAAGGAGCCCAAGGAGCAACAGTCCTTATCAGCGAATGGACTGTGGCCAGCACACATTCCAGTTCACACCCTGTGGCACCTTACATTTCTCTTAGAACTATAGGAAAAGCAGATAAGATGATAAAATGTGATGGATGTACTTCTGGCGCTCATCACCCCTGCAGTTCCCTTTTTCTTATTGCACCCCTTCCCGGGGTGTGTTTGCTCCCAGTCTGAATTGGAGCACAAGGACCTGGGTCCTGGTCCTCTAACTAAAGGACTGTTGCATGTGGGAAGAGTGAGCGCTCTTCCTGAGCATCCACTGCAGAACAGAGAGCAGATACATAGAATACAGACAGAAATGGCAGGAGTCATCCTGTGTGCTTCCTTACAAAGTGCCCCGTAGGACTTTCTCCATCACAATAGAGAAGATCCAAACCTCTTGACTGTCCATCTAGCTTTTGTTTTGCAGAAGGGCTGTGGGAGACAGGTAGAGGGAAGGACAGCCATTGTTCTATGTTAGGTTTCTGAAGTTCCTAATCTACCATAAAAACGTGTCTAAGATTGGGATGATGCAAATCAGTAGGTGCTTATGGCTGTGAATTGAATGGAACACGCCCTTCCGTTGTTTGTTCTTGTTCCCTGGCATTTTTCATTCATGTGTGGGAGACAACTGTTACTGAATTCTTTCCTTTAGACTTCCTGAGCAGGGGGTATTGAATTATCATTTTCTCTGAGCTCAGACAGCAGCAGTGTCAGAGATAAAACATTATGCACTGCTTTTTTTTTTTTTTTTTTTTTTGCTTACAAGGTTGTTAACCCATGAGTCAAGGCCAATCAATGTACATTGTACCTGGTGGCCTAGGATCACTGCATGTCTCCCACGTGGACAGATTATCTCAGTGTGTGAGGAACAGACGATACTCTGAGCAGGAGGAACTGACAGAACCCAAAGAACTGTATGCATTTCACTTGCCTCTTGAGGTGCATTGATCACGCCAATGTCATATCCGAACTGGAAGGAGCCCAGCACAGCGGTGAAGACAGTGAAAGCCAAGGTCCCAGTGATCTGAGGGATGAAAAACAAAGCTGGGAAGCCCCATTCCTGGCGCTTCACCTCCCATCTGTGCAGCATGGATGTCTTTCCCTCCCACAGCCATTCACAGTAGCCCTGTGCTCCACAGTGAGGGGGTTGTGTGTAAGGAGACTGTGAAAGCTGGTCACCATTTTCCTTATATTGCTAAAACTTAAAGAAAAAAATAACTCACAAAACAAACAAACAAACCTCAGTAGGATGGCTTTTCTAGGGTACTAACTTAACATTCTCTTTGTTTCTTATACACTTGTGCATGTACACACACACACACACACACACACACACACACACACACACACGGAGACGAGAAGAGGAGCACAGAGAGGTTAGAGAAGAAATGCAGACACTGTAGACCAGGCAGGTTTTGAATTCCTGGGTTTGCAGCTGAGGATGACCTTGAACTTCTGATCTCCGTCTTCACCCCCAGAGTGCTAGAACTATAGGCATGCACCACCGTGCCCAGTTTATGGGCTGCTAGGGGACAGATGCATGCCTTTATTCATCTTAGCTGAACACTTCAGCCCCATGTTAAAGGGAGAAAGAACTGCCAGCCCCAAAACAGTTGTGCAGCAGTGTTAGTAAGAGATGGGAGCTTTCTAGACAGTTCCACACTACAAAAGCAGCTGAGAGTCATCACCTTTATTGTTATCTGTACCGCATCAAGGCAGGAACACAATTCAGGATTCCCCAGGACCCAGCATAGCGTTGTGAGCTAAGCTACATTGCTTTCCCTCCAACTTGAGGAAGCTACACTAACTGCCGAGCATTTGGCTCACAATCACTCATCCAGCCAGCTGATGGGAATCATGCACATGGATGCACAGGTCAGGGTGCTTAGAACAGCCACTTGCAGAAAGAACCCAAATGCCATTCAGCAGGGATGGTCAAATAGACTCACTCATATCACGATACACATCAGATACACACAACACGCTATGCAGAAACTCAAAAGAACGTGAACAGCTTTTTGCAGTTGTTTGCTTTAGTGTTTGCTGAGACAAAGCCTTACTGTTCAGCCCTGGATACCTTGAAACAAATAGGGTAGACCAGGCTGGCCTCAGACTTACAAAGATCCTCCTGCCTCTGCCTCCAGAGTGCTGGAGTTAAAGGAATGGAGCACTATGCCTAGCCTGAAGTGTTTTTAAATGGTAAGTGAAACTGTAAACCTTACTAAGTGATTAATTATATGATTTTCTTTTTATAGTGCTAGGCATCAGTCCTGGTGCCTTATGCATGCTAGGGAAAAGCTCTGCCTCTAAGCTGCAGTTCTAGCTCATTAATGTGTTTAAAAGGACTCACACACAAATGCTATTTGACTTGTACATAAAATGAGTCTTTGAAAAATAAATAAAAATGTGAATATTTTGACAAAAAACATAAGGCTAGAGAAGTGAAGGTAAAAATATTCTTAAAATGATACTGTTAAGACATTTTATAGGGAAATGTTGTGTGTGTCATCATATAATTTAAAATTTCAACCAAAAAGCAGAGGATACGACAGGTATTTTGATAGGTGAATAAATGAGTCACAACATGGATTTTGTTTCCTTGTTTGTTTGGTTGGTTTTGCCCTAAGAGACTCTGATTGTTTCCCAATATAAGATCTCTGGTTTTTTTTCTGGAATTGTGAGATTCTAAATCTCTGCTTGAAGAATAAATAATTATCCCAGATCTCAATTCTCTAATAAACCTCCAGATCAGTGTCATCATCAACAAAGTATCACAGCCTTCCTAGGGACCCTGGAAGTTCTTGGCCACTGATGCTGGAGCAAAGCTCCACTGGGGACTTAGTACATATGGAGCTTAAAGCCCTCCAGCCCCGCCCCCAAGCCCTTCTATTGGCTCAGGATCTCACTTAGGTATATGGACTCCACAGCTCTCTTCTTTTTACTAGGGTTAGGTGGCCTTTATGTATGCTGGTTCTGTCAGCAACTTTGTTCCCTGAACAGATGGCAGAACACATGCAAAGATGTTCATTCTCCGCCTCCTCTCTCCCTCTCTTTCTCACCCCGAAACATACATACCTGAACTCATGTTACATATATTATGCATTATTTCAAGTGAAGAATGTATGCATATTTACACATAAGAATATCTACAGACATATTGACTAATTGTCATATAATGTATGGGCTTATGCAAGGGTTTGAAAGACTTTCTAAAATGTAGTGACATCTATAACTCAGAAAATAAAATAAAAGCTAAAATGGGGTTTCCTTTCCTGGGTGAGTGGTTTATCCCCAAGTCATCGCCCCCTCAAGCATTTCCAAGGATCAGGATTTCTATTTGTTTACAGAAAGTAGTTAGCCTCAGCAGCAAGGACCAAGTGGGGTAGGGGGTGCTGGGGCTCTAATACCCTTTCCATCACAATAGTGTGGACACTCTGATGTGAGGGGCAGCACAAACATGGCTCAAGAGCCCAATGCTGAGGGTGCTTCCCGAGTGCCTAGCTTCTCCTTTATATGGCTTATCATATTTATTCCTGACACTAATTTTCTACTGATGCTATAAAAATTTCCTACCAACTCAGTGGCTTAAACAATGCAACCCAATCTGTCTTACAGGGCTGGAGGCTTCCTCTGAGTTTGTGCAGACAAAAATCTATGTTAGCAGGCTGCACACTTCCTGGAAACTGTAGGAGAAAACTTCGGGTCGATTGTTGAATTCACTTCCTCCTGCTGGACTCTAAAGTTTGCTACTTGCTGAGAACTGAGGGCCTCTCAGTTGCAGAGGCTGGCATGCTCATTGGCTATAGATGTTCTTCCTCCGTCTTCACAGCCAACAATAGCAGCTCATGTCCTTGTCACATTGCATCCCTCAGACTCTGGCAAATTGTTCACTTTCAGGAATGCACCATGTTAGATTTAATGCCTCTGGGTAAGACAAGCACGTCTCTCTCCACCTCAAGATCCCGAGCACACACTATATCTGCAAAATCATCTAGATAGCATGGCTGTCTATTCAGTCTGAGAAAGTTTTGTTTGTGATAGGAGGATCTTACAAAAACTATTAAGCACAAAAGTATCCCAACTACCTCTCTCCACCCATCTTAATGATAAAGAGATCGTCACAGGCAGCAGGTAGATAGCACTAATCAAAGTAGCGAGAACTCAGAGGGCTCTCATGCAGCCCAGGCTTTGGGCCCCTAAAGGGTTTGCCCGTTCTCCAAAGACCCTGCAGTTACCCATCGGTTCACATACAGGGAAATGTGGAAATGGAAGAAACTTGTACAGAAGGCAAGTGTCGAAGAAAATCTTCAAGTCTTTTTTTTTTTCCCTAAACTTCTTCATGGGCCATGAGACACTAAGCTGGAAACTAAAAGCCAAATTTTACTTGGAGTTTAAGGAATTTTTCTTAGAGAAACTGGTTTCCATGTCCATGTCTAGTTTAAAATGTACTGCAGACACGCATGGAGGGACAGACTGGAAGGGAGCAGGCCCAATAAAGCAGCTCAGCAGCTAAAGGCAGGTGCCCACCAAGCTTGATGACAACTCACATGCAATTCCTGGGACCTACATGGTGGAAAGTGAGAACCTGACTCCTGAAAATTGTCTTCTGTGCACACATGCACTGTGCCAGAAGTACATGCACACACACACACACACACACACACACACACACACACACACACACAAAATTGTAAACTAAATAAGGAGGTAACTGACTTTAATTGGAAACAAAATGCGATGTTTATTTTGTGGCTTAGAAGTCATATGTCATCTATTCGCAGAGACAATTAGTTACAAACGTCAGAAAACCAAGAAAGGGGTCCTAGATGGCCTCTAGTGTCCCTGTGCCTTCATTCCTTTACCTAGGAAATGGCCGTGCTAGCCGGTGATGGGTGGGAGTACGAGCCTGGCGTGCTGTGACTGATCTGGAGGCGCCTTACATAAGATGTAAAAACAAAGAGATAAGTAATATGGTCTCCTTTAAGTAGAGGGCACACAGCAAATGCATTTCATCCATATCACCATCATCTCATGAGCTAGTCTTATCCAGCAGTCACTGATCAGCTTTTTATACCTTGTTACTAATATCCAAAATGGCATGGAGAGCAGGTGAGGTGATCTCCACTCTGTGGCCTGAGAATGCATGCTCAGAGAGAGCTAGCCATCGCCACTGGGGCACATATCCCAGCAGGGAGCATTTAAATGACCACTGCTAAATAAAAGATTTTTCAAGAGATGGCTGATTGACTAGGAAGGGGAAAACACGATTTGCCTCTATACTCTTCCAAAAGCCAGGCCAAAAGTGATTTCACATCCAACTTTGAAAAGGGCCAGATACTTCTCATACTAAAGAGTTCTGAGACTGAAAGGAATTTAAAAAGTGACAGATGTTTGTCTGGCACCTCCATTATTTTAGTGGAAGAAAAGGAGAACTCAAAGACCTTGGCCCTTATATGAGTTTTCTGTGCATTGTGAGCATGTCCAGACTGGCTCTAACTTTCCGGAGCGCCACCTGCTGGTCACCCTTCGAGCTCCAATGATTCACATCCTCACACAGTCTCTGTTCATGAGGCAGCTTCTTGGTCCTCGCAGGAGGGAATTTAGCAAAGCCTGAGCCTCAGCCCTGAGATGGTTCTGTTAAGCAGGGGATGTTTCTTCTGCCAGCATCCTCTAGGTATATATATGGCTGCTGCCTTATCACAGTCATGGAACCTGCACACCATCCCGGTAGTTACTAATTTAATATCCACCGTTAATGAATCATCACCACAGTTGTCCTTACTACAGCTTTGTCCTGAGCTATATATTCACAGAATCAGGATTCTGCAGTCATTATTGAAATGTGCATTATATAAATACATAACTAACGTTTAGACGTTTGCCCTCTACACCTTTTGCATGCTGACTTTTACTTACTCTCAAGCTCTGAAGAGATGACTTCATTCACAGGTCACTAAAATAAAGCCTCGATAGCCCCTACCATATCCCAAGAGTCCTTATTTTAGCGCAATACGGACAACACAAAGCTCAGTTGGTTTAATCACAGCTCAGCAGCACACGCAGCATTAGAATCCACACTCAAGCCTGGCTGATTCCCCGGCGCATGATGCCACTCATGAAGGAACACCGGCAGAGTCCTTACCAGGTCAATATGTAAGAGCCCCACTCTCAACAGAGATATGGATTTTTCAAATTCTGTTATCATATGCAAGGGTTGGGGAGAGCTTGAAAGCACACAAGAATGACATATCCATTTGAAGGTTTTATTTGGAAAAGGATCCTATCTGCGGAGATGTTGAAATACCAGAACAGTGAAAACCGCACGGCCTTCACTTCGCTCACCAATGATTACCTAACAGTCAACACATTTGTTTCTTAATGTGCATTGTTTTGGCTGAACCATTTAAAAACTAAGCTTCAGATTGCTTGTGTCACCCCATTCCTAATGACTTCAGCAGGAGCTCTCCTTTAGAACTGAGGCATCTTCCTGTCTGGCTGCAATACTGTCACATGGTGACTGCAACCCAGAGTATGCTAGCATCAGCTAAGAGTGAGCTGAAAGTCACAATCCCCCAGACTGTGTTTCATCGGGCCTTTCCTCTTCCTGTGGTCTAAGGTAACCTGCAGCAGTGTCTTAGTCTCTTAGTCTAAAACTGTCTCCCTCCTTTTGTCTTTTGGATGTGGGAGTTTTGAACACCCCAGATCCACTTTCATGATTAGATTCCCGTTAATGTGCCCTAGGTCTTGGGGGGCAGTAAAGCATTCTATCAGTAACAGGCTGTTCAAAGGCACATGGGAAAGTTACACAGACTAACCAAAAGCAGCAAATGTCCTTAAAACTTCGATTGCTGCAGAAGTCAGGTCTGTTTAGCAGCCAAATGGACCAGTTGTTGGCCAGGTAAAGAGGCAGCTTGGGTCTGTGGTAACTGCATCCAGGTCACCAGCAGCATTATATGCTCATGGACGTGAACAGATCCCCACCCTCCTCAAAACCAAGGCTGCGTTACCTTGTCTCCTGCCATTGTGTGTGTGGGGAGGTGTCCTCTTCACCCAGGTCCTGGTCTGAATGTGCACTTGTAGCTGACCAGGCAGAGTCCTCAGCTGGTTATACATTGTAGGAGGAGGAGGAGCAGCTGTAACTCTGCTAAGAAGGTCATGAGTGTCCAATCAATATTCCCCTTACTTCAGTGGCCTGCAGTTTGAAAGCCTCTGTCCAACCAGGAAAGGAAATGATAGTATGTCTTTGTAGGTACAAGTTACAAAAACCAGAGGCCAGCACATTTTAAGGGCTGATAAGTGAGGTGGGAATGGGACAGATGAGAGGAGACCCCATAGGGCCTTTTGTAGAAGCCGAGGTATGCTGTGTTGTGGCGAAGACCAAGACAGGAGGGCAGAGGGTGCAGTGTGATTTGCTCTGCAGAGATGTAGTCCTGTGGGGCTTGTCCTTAAAGATCGGCTCTGTGGCCATACATGATGGCCACAGCAGTTACCAAAATGAGGCTGGGAGGGGTCTGCACTGGGGTTTGAATCACAGCATTTTCCTGAGGGTGACCTTAAGCAAGTGAATCACTCTGACTTTTCTGTGTCCTAGGTTTTTCTTCTTGTTTGTTTGTTTGTTTGTTTTTGACCTGATAAAATAGAAATAATATCACTCATACTATTTTGTTGAGGGGATTATAGGAGATAACATGATGTGTTTGGCACAAAAAAGTTCTCAGTAGATGGCAGTGGCACATTTTCTATTGCTATCAGTACAGTATATTTCAAGACGTGATTGCAGAGCCAGATGTGATGGCACACATTTGTAATGCTAACACTGGGGAGACTGCCACAAGACGGCTGTGAACCAGAGGTCCCTGGATCACACAAGAGTTGCAGGGTAGCCTTGGCTACATAGAGAGACCCTGATTAGGGGAGAGAGTGCATTTGGAGTAGCCTTGAGTTCCCAGACAACTCTGTCTATGCCTTAAGCTGTTTCTTTCAAGGAGCCACCTATGCCATCTGCTCTGAAAGTAATGGAGGCGAGAGGCAATAGCAAAGTTTGAGTAGCTCCATTGTGACCCGGCAGCTGTCCAGCGGAGGGAATGGAAGAAGCAACAGTGAATGGACAGGAACAAGAAGGTGGGGAGGAAAATGGGTTTAATTTGCCTCACATTTCCTCTGCTTCTCCTTATTTCTTCTCTCTCTCTCTCCCCCTCCGCACACAGGGGTATGTATGCACATGCACATCCTCTGTGTAGATGCCGGATGTTGATGTTAAGTGTCTTCTTCTACCACCCTCCATCATTATTTGAGATAGCCTCAGAGAATCTGAAAGCTGCACGTTCCAGCAGATTCCCTCCAGTGCAGGGACTATAGGCACTGCCAGACTATGCCTAGATTTTTTTTAAAAATGTGTGTCGGAGTCTTGAACCAGGTCCTCTTGCTTTCACAGCAAGTACTCTTACCCACTGAGCTCTCTCTTCAGCCCCTCACTTCTGTAAGGTGACAACACGTGAAGCACCCGGTTTTAGGAAGCAAAGAACTCAAAGCCCAAACTTCAGCGAAGCTCGGCACGGTATGCTCTAACATGTCACCTTCGCTTGCTCGGACTTTATACTGAAGAGAGAAGACAACGTACAGTGTCTTAGAGAGCCCGCACTCGGAGCTAATAACAGTGGCATTAATCTTTATAGCGTTTCTTTCAGTGCCAAGAGCTGCTCAGCACTTTTCAGGCCTTGACTGGTGTAATCATCTCAGAGTGCCCGGTGTGGTGGCTTTAGTAGGTAGGTGGTGTCAAGAAGGTCGCGAGGTCTGCTTTAGCACCCGGCTTTCCAGCACCCCTCCATGCGATGCGCGCAAGCGTACACTTACAGTCCTCCACAGCACCATGGATGATCCTGAGAGGAGACGCCCTGGCAACTGTTTTCCACGGACTTGGCTCTGCACAAAACACACTTGTGCCACGGTCGGTCAGGAATGACAGCTTCCCTGGGTTGCTTTTCTACCTTTGTTTTTTGAAGTCTGCTTCGAAGAAGCGGCGTTTGTCTTCATCGAAACTGTGCACGGGAGTCCAGCGACTACTGTGCTTCTTTCCAGAGGTGGCCAGAGGCCAGGGATGCGACTCCTCTCCCATTGGAGGCGTGACTCATTTAGACTATGCACCAGCTGGGAGTGGGCTAAAACTCCCTGCAGGCTGAGGATGGAGGGAGCGAAAGGCACAGGTTGATTTGGGCATGTAAACACAGACCACAGACGGGATCTGATGAGGAGCTGCAAATGTAGCTTCAGGGCTCACAAAGGAGCTTCTGTGGGATTAAGTCTGGTAGTGAAACCTGGCTCTTTGCACTTTGCCCCAGGATCACGTGCCCAGAACCTTTCAGAGAGCTCTGCTGCACTGCGAAACCAGCTCTGCTCCGGATCTGCCAGTCTCAGTGCCCTGTGCTGAGGTTGCGGGCAGGCACAACCAGTCCCGGGAGCTAGGGATTGAGTCCAGGCCTTGATGTTTGCAGAGCAAATGTTCTTATCCACTAGGTGGTCTCCCCAGACCTAGCTTTATACTTTTAAACCCTTCCGGTCACATCCTTACATCGTTAGTATACCGGGTTACATCGTTAGTTCAGAGAGGAAATGCCAAGAATTGTAAATGGCAACCTTGCCCCTCCCCCGTCTTCCCTTTATTAATCTTTCCTTTTAGCAAAGTGAGAGCAGTTAGTTTTTTGTTTTCGTTTTCTCTGTAAGAGAAGCCTGTTGAATTCCTCTCTGATTGAGTCAGGTGTAGGGAAGGGCAAAAGGTATGGGTGCAAACTTAGGTAAACCAAGAAGGAATGCTCTTCATGGGAAGAGCTTTGTCCTGACGGCCAGGTCCCCCTGCCTGGTCTCCCTGGTCATATTGCCCAATTGCTCTTTCTTGATGTGGCAGTCGAGGCTGATTTTAAAAGTTAAATCACATCATGAAACCTGTTTGCAAGTCTCCACAGGTCTAGCTGGCACCCCTGGCCCAAACAGGGGACTCCCACACAGTACCTTGACTTAAGAGGCCCGCTTGAGGTAGGTCTGACCAGGAGGCTGTCTTTCCTACTCAGTGTTCAGCCATCTGCCTCGAATTTGTTTGTCACAGTACTGGGGAGACAGATGGCAGCCATGGATATGCAGAACCTCGTGGACCATGGGGAGTGGGCTGAATTCACCTGAAGGGCTGTAGGAAATCGCCAGAGAGCACAGGCCTCTAGTGGCTAGCATGCAGCCTGGCTGATAGAGTGGGTACTTGGCGTGCCCGAAGCCCTGGCTGAGTCTGATGGCACCACCTCAGAATATCCAGTGTTGGAGCACAGATTTGTATCCCTGCACCTGGGAAGCAGAAGGGGGAGTTCAAAGTCATCCTCACCTACTTAGGGTGTTCCAGAACACTTAGGGTACATGAGGCCCTGTCTCAAAACAAACAAACAAACAAACAAACAAACACAAAACAAACAAACAAACCAGAATAACAACTCCAAAATAGAGCAAAAAGATAATACCTGCTGCTGTGTGAGGGGTGGACTGAGTAGGAGCATCAACAGAAGAGGAAAAGCAAATTCCAAGAGCATGGTGACCCTTCACTCTTGCTTCTGGCAGCCAGCAAGGAGAAGGAAAAGTAGCAAACTCAAGGTGTATTTTGATGCACAAAGAAAAGGGTGATGCTTTTAGGAGACTGGGATGGGGGGAGGGTGTGGGAGGTGGGAGATGACAGGTCACTTTCTTGCTTGCTGACCTGGGGTAACAGACACTCTTTACAGCTAGTGATGCTAGAGGTTTAATCTGGAGCAGCAACCCAGAACTCCTTCCTGGGCCCCATAAAAAGGAGTCCGTCTGCACGCAGTTCTAAGAAACAACATGGAGCGCCTATGGGCACGTTGCCTTGGTTCCTGTAGTGATAGCGTCTTGGAAGACCATTGTCATAGCACGAGTGGGTACAATTCGCCCCTCTCAACGCAAGGACCCCCAGACTGTCTTCTGTAGCCATACCCACTTTCCTCTTATACTTAGGGACTCCTAAATCATAGCTATCATCACCTTCTCCAACTGTATGGTTTTACCATCATGAGCAGGATTTGAAATGTAAGTGAACATTGTGATTCCCTCAAGATCTACCAGTGAAAATGCAAATTTCATCTAAAGACACCTTCACAGATGCATCTGTATGATGCTTTGAATATAAATGCCCACCCTCCCCTGTGGGCCCATAGGGAGGAGCACAATTATGAGGTGTGGCCTTGTTGGAGTAGGTGCGGCTTGTTTGGACGAAGTGCATTACTGGTGGTTGGGCTTTGAGGTCTCAGAAGCTCTATCCAGGTCTTGTGGCTCATTTCCTGCTTCCGGCTGATCCAGATGCAGCACTTGGTTCCTCCTCCAGCACCATGTCTGCCTGCATGCTGCCATGCTTCCCGCCATGATGACACTGGGCTAAACCTCTGATCTGTACGCCAGCCCCAATTAAATGATTTACTTTATAAGAGTTGCTGGGGTCATGGTGTCTCTTCACAGCAATAAAATCCTAATTAAGACAATCTAGAACAATCTGTACACCTATGATGAATGTTGTCATACAAATTAATCATCATCTGTTGTGTTCCATGTTTCCACTCAGTAGCATTCCCTCAAGATTTATCCCAGCCCTGTGTGTAGTTCCCATCGCTGCGTGTAGTACACCATTGTACAGATATACTGCTACTGATGCATTGTCTTTAAAGTATATCTGAAATGTTTCCAGTAGTGGGCAGTTAAGAATAAACTCGCTGGGCTAGAGAGATGGCCCAGAGGCTAAGACCACTGATTTCTCTTCTAGAGGTCCTGAGGTCAATTCCCAGCATCCACATGGTGACTCGTGACCATCTGTAAAGGAATACCATTCCTTCTTCTGGTGTGCATGAAAACAGAGCACTCACATACCTAATATAAAGCAAGAAATCTTTTAAAATATTTTTTAAAAGAATAAAGCTGCTATATACTTAATTAGAAAATACCTGTTAGCCTGGTGAGGTAGCTCACACCTGCAATCCCAGCACTCAGGAGGCAGAGGCAGGAGGATCTCTGTGAGTTCAAGGCCAGCCTGGTCTACAAAGTGAGTCCAGGACAGACTAGGATACACAGAGAAACCTTTCCTCAAAAAATCCAAGAAGAAAAAAAAAAGGGGGGAAATACCTTTTATGTACACAAACATACATCTTTTTTTCTAAAAAAATATTGTTGATGAATTATATGTTGGCTTTGTATTTATTTTTTGTTTTTGTCTTTGTTTTTAGAAATTGTAGGACTGTTCCCTAGCAAATATGAATGATTTTTTTCATTTTCTCAGCATCACTAAAATTTGATTTAAAAAATTTCAGCCTTTCTGAATAACACGTAGTGATACCTCATTTTTGTCTTAATTATAATTTTTAACTTCTATTATATTATTATTTTGTAGGTATGGCTGCTCTGCCTGCACGTATTTCTGTGCATCCCATGTGTAACTGGTGCCCTCGGACAGATGCTAGAGATGCTGTGAGATGGGGTGGGACTGGAGTGACAAGCAGCAGTGGGCCACCAAGTAGGTTCTAAGAACTGAACCTGTGTCTTCTGAAAGGGAAGCCAGTACTCTTAACTACTAGTCACTTCTCCAGTGCCTTGATTAGAACTTTCCAGAAGGCAGCGGTACTGAAAACCCTTTCCTTTCCTTGCTATCTGTCTATCTTGTTTGGTCATTTGCTGTTTTTTAAACTATTTATTTGCTTGTGTGGTGTGTGCTATGTGCCTTTCCCCACTTTGTTCATTGTCTAACTGGACTTTTGTTGTTATCTGGAGTATGTTTGTTTTCTATTGAGTTCTGACAGTTCATTACACATTTTAGACACTAGTCCTTTACGGAATATGTAGTTCGGCAAATGTTTTCTCCTAATCTTTAGTTTTCATCCCGTTAATGGGAGTTCTCAGAGCAAAATGTTTGAGTTTTGGTGAAATCTAATTTGCTCATTTTTCTTTATGTGGATTTTGCTTTTGACATGGCATCTGAGATCTTTTTTACCTGGGTTTATTTTCATCTCATTTTCCCTCTCTAACACATGTTTCTCAAAACTCTTCTGGTTTCTCATTTATTTTTACACCTGCAATTCATTCTGTGTGTCTTTTCTTTTAACAAACCATAAGCATAAGGCCCTGGCTGCGGGTCCTTGTCCCTGTGAAGTCATTGCCCAGGCAGCACTCCTTCCTCCATTGAGTTGCCTCTGCAGTTTTGAAGTTTGCTTTGCCTTTTGTTTTGTTTTCTCTTACCTTTCTTTCTTGTTTACTTACTTAGTTGTTTGTTTGTTTCCTGTGAGGTGGTGGCACATGATTTGGTAACCTGTGCAGGTCAGAGGACAACTCGCAGGACTCTGATCGTCCCTCCTACCATCTGAATCCTACAGATGGAACCCAGGTCTCTCCAGCTGGATGGAAAAGCACTTTACCTCCTGACCCATCTGGTCTTGTCAGTGTATGCATGCGTGTGTGTGTGTGTGTGTGTGTGTGTGTGTGTGTGTGTGTGTATGTATGTATATATTTTTGTAATAAGATCAAATCCAAGACCTTGTAGACATGAGTTTGTGGGTTTATTTCTGAGTTCTTTTGTTCTTTAACATCGGTCTGTTGTCTCTTCACCAAGATCACCAGGTCTCAATTGCTGTAGATAAATATAACAAATATTGATTTTCTTTCTGAAAAGTTTTAGTGTTGCTGCTTTTCTGAAAAACCTTTAGAATAAACTTGTTTCTATCTGTCCAAGGATTTTGATGGGAATTGAATTTAGTTTGTGCAGTAGCTTGGCATGAACCGCCATCTTTGCTATGTTGAGTTTTCCAACCAAGAAACACTTTTTTATCCAGCTGGTTCTGGTTTCTTTGATTACTGTTTTTCACTTTTGGCAGACCAAGCCTCGTATGCATTTTGGTAGACTTACAAACAGTTCTGTTTTTATCCAGCAGCTGAAGACGATGTTGTGTTAACAGCAGCAAGAATGGGAGCCAATCACAACTGGAGGCAGATGCCATGGCAGCCTGAGGTCTCTCCAGAGAACTGCAGTCAGGTGGAGCTAGGACTCCTGACTGTGGAAGATAGGAGCTCCAGGACTGTCAATGCGAAGCCACGCTGGAGTTTATCAAGAGCTTTTAGTACACGGACACACACTCGGTATGGGTGAGCTTCTCTCCACTTGCCCTGTGCTCCTGTACAGTCACTCTGTGTATAATTTGGGTGGCTTCTGAAGCTGTGGGATCTGGCTTCTCAGTGACTGAGGTCACAGTGTATCTCCTGAGGAGCACTGGGTAGGATTACAATCTGATAAGGTTGGAGCACGAGGTCGCACAAGAGGATTAAGACAAGCCCTTTGCTGAAAATGAAGTGCATCATCTTGATGGGGACATTCCCAGTGCAGGTTTACATCTGGAGAGGAAAAGGGCCATGGTCAAAGGTCACAGGTCATATATACTTAGGCCTGAATTGTGGCTCACTGCTACTTTAATACTCTTATTTTAGAATATTTTTTTTATGTAGAATGGATATTGTCTCCATGTCAACAACCCTCACAGCAAGTGTTAACTGTGCAGAAATTCTTGACTTATCAGGGGTGAGTGGCCTCAACCACAGAGGTAGAGAAGCTCTTCCTTTCATTTTGCTTTTATGTTTTCTGTCTACCATGCTTTCATATTGTGTTTTACATTTTGATGCCCATGTGTTTGCTAGAGCTCATGAAGTGATGAGTCTGCTCCTCCTGACACCATGAAGGATGAGGTTTCTTGCTGGGTAAGCGTGGGATCTCCAGCTCTCAGCATGGTGTTTAGGGCACTGTGGTAGCGATGGACATCATTGTCCACCAGTGATGGCCCAATGGTGATTCTTAACTCTCTGCCTAAACTCCCCTCACAGCACCCCCAGGAGGAAGAAAGGGGGTGTTTTTTAAACTGGAGCTCAAAGTGGAAGTCCAGCTTCCCAGTGGTTTCTGATAATGACATTGGCTGCAGCTATACTGGCTGAACACACTGTCTCCTTTTTTGTATTATTGGTTTTGAGAATTTCACATATGCATATAATGTGTTCTGCCACCACTTTCTTTCCCTACTTGATATACTCTTTTAAGATTTAAATTTATTGTCTTTTTATGTGTGTAAGTGTTTGGATGGCATGCGTGTATGTGTACACAGTGTCTACCCGGTACCTGTGGAGGCAGAAAGAGGACACTGAATGCCTTGGAACTAGACCTTCCGGGTGCTGAGGCTGCCGTGTGGGTATTGGGAACTGATCTCAAGTCTTCTGCAAAAGCAGCCCTTGCTCTTAACTTTGAGCCATGTTTGTAGTCCCAAGCGCTTTGTTTTTTCTTTTTTAAATTTACTAAGTTACTATATGAGAACAATGGGTAGCTTCCCGGAGTCCACATCCCTGAAGAAGCTTGACTCTCTCTGCCAGCAGCCTTCCATTGCCAATAGCTCCCCCAGTGCGGATGGGACTTCCTGAGCTGTGCCTTGATCCATGCTGGGATTTTGACTGGTTTGATCTTGTGTAAGTCTTGTACATCTAGTCACAGCCAGAGCTGTGTACAACAGAGCCAACAACGCTAGTAAATACTGTTTCTCTATAGATAGTTGTCCCCTCTGGCTCTTACAGTCTCTCTGCTCTTTCTTTGGACATGATCCCTGAGCTTCAGGGGAGGTTTCATTTAGAGTTGAGCACTTGATAGTATCATACGCTCTGCATGTGACCAGGTTTAGATGTCTGTATTATTATTATTATTATTATTATTATTATTATTATTATTATTATTATATTTTGTTGATGTAGCCTCATGAGTAGAAGTCTAGGCTTCCCTAGGCCTACCCACAGATTGGGCCCACTGTGATGTATTGTATATTGTTTTGTTGTTGTTGTTGTTTTGTGTGTGTGTGTATGTGTGTGTGTGTGTGTGTGTGTGTGTGGCAGTTGGCCAGACTAAAGCAATTATTGTATAAACTCAAAAGCTGACTCCTTAGTCTTCTGTATCTCTCTTACATTGGTATCCTGGGTGTTATACTTAGCAGAAGAGTTCGGCCAGGATTACCTATTCTAATTTCCCAAGAATAGAAGTCCAATTCTACTTTCTAAAGGCCTTTATGGAAGAAACTTAATTATCTACCAGGCAAACTCATGAACAAATAAAAGACTAAGTGGGGTGGGGGAATAAGCAGAGATGGCTCTGTGGTGAAGAATACTTGCTGCTCTTCCAGAGGTCCTGTGTACTCTGAACAGTGTTGGGGTCTAGCCTCAGCAGGACAGTGAGGGAATGAGGAAAGGACAGACACATACAGAGGCTTTGCTCCCTCTGATGAGGGGTACCAACTGTAACAGCAACCAGATGCTCAGTGAAGGGACTCCACCAGGCTCGAGCACAGCAAACATGGCTCTGGCCGGCCTTGCTCTTCCCTATCCCCTCTCCCTTGCTACAAAACATTAGACTATACTCTTAAAACTAGTCACTAAAGTCTGTATCCTTATTTGTCCACTTTCTCCTCCTGAGGCTGACTACCAAAGTCCAGCTATCAAAGTATTGAAGAGAAGCAATCAAAAGCCCCTTTTGGCTCACCCAATTAACATACCCAATTAAATTTAAACAACTCATTCTAACATGGGGTTTCCCCTTTTACCTTTTTAAACTAGTCATTGGCCTATGGGCCACATCTGTCTCCTCTCTATCCAGGGACAGTCCTTTGTTCCCCTTTGGGACAAATATCCCTTCTCCATCTCCCCTCTTCCGTTTCCCTTCTCTCCTGACTTCTCTCTCTTGTCTTTGTCTCTTATTTCCTGCTCTTATCCCTCAGGGGCAAGTAAATCTCCATTGTGCTGAGAAATTGGTCTTGGGATATCTTGTGTCAATACAGGTCCTTTCCCTCTGTGTAGGGGGCAGAGGGGCAGGCTGTAAACATCCTGGAGGAGGATGCTGTGGTGATAGGTTCCGTATACACTGCTCAGTCATTAGTAAACACTCACACTCGGACCAGAGTGAGATTTGCCATCCTTCTGAGCCTCACCCAAGGAAGGCTTTTCCACTTCCATGGGTCTGAGAGGCATTGCGGTCCTTTGTATGACCATGCCCATGTCAAGCAGGATGCATTTACTCAGGACTTCGTCCACTCTCCACAGACACCCAGGAGATTAGAAAGTACACTGCATGGTGAGTCTGAGGTCCATTTTCTAAAAAGAGTAACTATGGGGAAAGCTTAAGTTAACTGATACCGTCCTGTGGATTGGAGACTCACATGGAGTAAAAGGAACCAGAGGAAGTAGCCATGGTTGTCATGGTGGGAGGTGGTCCATCATGCCCCTTTCTCCAACAACAGAGCCAAACTGCTGTCCTTATCAGGAAAATAATAAATCTTTTCTCTTGGGTTATTTTGTTCTGTCATTGTCACTGTCATAAGAGTCTGTCGCATACAACCTGCTCAGCTTTCACTGCTAACCAGGGACAGCAGGAAACCGAAGCTTCAGAACCATCAGGCCCCTGCTCTTGTGGTTAAACTCTTGAACCGTAACTTAGTTAGGAAGCACACACCTACATGAGTGGTGCGGCGCATTCTAGAGGAGCTGCAAGCCACAGATCTCCTAACCCGTGCCATTGTGCTAACAAGGACACAACACATTCAGTGTTACAGTTTGTTATTCTTTAGCTATTCCATCTAAGCAGAAATTAGCATTAGAGTAGTACAGGTGGTATTAGTGTTTCCCTCAAGGATTTGGTAAGAATGGTTAAGAAGATCTATACCCTTTAAAATATGCATTTTTAAAGTGTAGCGTACAAGAGCTCATCATGACATCT
This sequence comes from Acomys percivali, assembly GCA_907169655.1. Taxonomy (NCBI): domain Eukaryota; kingdom Metazoa; phylum Chordata; class Mammalia; order Rodentia; family Muridae; genus Acomys; species Acomys percivali. The sequence continues at coordinate 68,549,955 of OU015751.1, read as the reverse complement.
TCAAATCATTTGTTTTAGTAGGTTTTCCCTCCCTCTCCCCTGCTTCCTAATCCCTTATTGTAACTGAACCCCTGTTTCTCTTCTTCTTTTGTGCCCACGTGTACTTTTGTATAACCCCATCTTTCTTCACCTATATTTGCCCTCTCTTGAGCTGCTTTCCAGTTACACACCACATACACCACAGGTTAAGATCTACACCTAAGAGAGAGTGTGGCCTTGGTTTCCTGAGGTTGGGTCCCTTGCATCTCTTTCCCACGGTATAACACAGAAGTCCCCAGACAAATAGTACACCCAGCACATGGTTCCTGCATGCAAGCCCAAGGGTCTGGATACCTTTCCCCAGCACTGTGCACTTCCATTTGTCTCAGATGAGCACAAGGAAGACCCCGAGGCCGCCACCACTCCTGCTGTGTCTGATGAGCCCCTGGCGACCCCTGAACGAACTGAATATGGCTTTGGAAAGAAGGGAAGTTAACCCTTCTAGGATGTTTCTTCAGAACCCATGGCGCCTTGTGAAAGAGAATTCACACCCGTGAGGCTTTGGCGCACTACCCCGGGGAGGAGAGACCTGGCTTGGCTGTCCTCTGCAGGGCCTGGCCTGGATGTGTGAGCACAGGCAAGACTTGCTTCGCTCCTTTAGCTGTCAGCTGTAAGACAAACCAGATGCACTCTCAGTATCCTTCCCATGCAAGATGGGGGCAGTATCGGCTTCCTGGGCTTGCTTTTGAATGAAACAACCTCTTCTGAATGTGGTGCTCAGAACACAGCCCAAGCCACAGTGGTCGCTGGTGTTTGCTGTTGATACTTTTTATGCTTTTAGTTTCTTCTCAACAGAGCACCCTCTCCAACAGCTGACATGGATTCCGAGGAACCTCTGAGCTGCTAGCTAGCTGGGCTGCGCTCTATTTCTCCATTTGCAGTTTGTGATATTTGACCATCACGGAGTTTTTAACGGGAAGAGCAAGGGGTCACTCACTGAATGGGTGTCCCCTGGGTTTGTACTGCTCACACCCTAGAGGGTTGACAGTCTGTGGCAAATTGATTTGACAGATATGTATCGATGGCAATTTCTCAGTGAGCACCATCCTAAACTAATTAATCACCAGGCAATTTAATCTAAATTGGATGCTACTGCTGTACACAGAAAAATTTAGTGCATAATCCCCAAATCATCCCAGTTTAAATGAAGTCAACTAAAACCCTCTGTTCCTAACCACTTTTCCCAATTGAATGTCCTAAATGGACGCAGTCCTCTGCAGGGCATCTTTCGGTTCTGAGCGTGTGTCTCTGTAATGTTCTCAGGTTAATCATTTTCAGACACTCTTGGAGCTATTTTCTGCCGTTGCCTTGGAAAGCAGCTGTAGCTCATTTGCAGGCTGCTGAGGGAAGCTGATGAGGTGGACATAAAAAACCGGGAGTGAAGATCATGAGGTCTTTGTTGAGGGTTAACAAACAATGTCGCTCGGTGTTATTGATCAACAGGTCAGCAGCGAAAGGAGCAGTGTCAGGGCCAGAGGAGTCTCATGTCAGCTGTTTATAAGATAGGAGTTCCAGGAATGTCCGGAAACAAGCAGACGGTGCAATCCCGTGCCGACAAGTTGTTGACCCAAGGGCTCTCCTTTGCCTCATGGATAGCTGAGAAATGACCAACTTCATTAGGCCTGTCCTCCCCGGAAAGCCCTAAATGCATGTGCAAACACTGAATGCGCCTTTTCAGATATCCTGAGAGTCAGTGGTAAGATTAGGGCAATGAGTCCAAAAAAGCGTGTCCCCTTCCTTCACAACCTGACGTTACCTCCTGCTTTGGAGCAGGGTGAGTGGGTTTGGTGAAGTACTATGAGGTGTTTGGAGGTGAGAAGGTAGCATTTTGGCTCTTCAGAGATCCAAAGCAAGGCTTGAATCAGTATCCAAGGTCACTGCAGCTGGCAGTGCATCTTTCTGGTCCTTGGAGCAATATTGTGAGCTTCTCTGGATATGTAGAGCTGCACCAGAGTGGAGCCATGGCACGCATGGGCCATCCTTTCTTCACAAAGTCTACAGTCTAGCCTGCGACCACACTGTCTTTTCCCTTGTGTCTTCCTGTCTTTAAAAAGTATCCTTTGGATGTTCTTTCTGTAATGAAAGCATGGGTACATGCCTCTTTCTCTCTGAGCCATCTGCCAGAATCCATCCAACACACCAAGGCCTTTACCTTGGCCCCTGATGGCAACAAATGGCTCCATGTTTTGCGAGGTTGAGAGCTGGGTGTCTGGGATGAGTTAGGTAATATGGAAAGAGTTCAAGCCTGTGTGATCTGGCACCAAGCCTACTTCCTTCTCCTGCTACAGCCCCTGGGCCATTTGAGCTACTCGGCCTACGAGATGGGTGGGCTCTGAGGGGCTAGGCACTAAGTTCCAGGAGGCTTTTAGGTTCTTATGCTTTGAGTGCATGCAAGGGTAGGGGCTGTGTCTCTTGCTGGTGCTGGAGAGTTTCTAGTGTTCCACTGGAGTTAGTATCCCGAGTGACAGAGTAACAGCAGCTCTTCCAGTTCATTTCCAGTGATGATCACCCTGGGGTGTAACCTTCCAGTCCTTCTCTCACAGACTCGCCAGCGGACAAGCTTTACAGACTTCTTGCCAAAAGGAAAGGAAGCCTGCTTAGCATTTTAGTCCTTTAGCTTGCTGAGCAGAGTCAGCTCCACCGGAGATAACAGTTCCAGATGCTGAGACCCTGGAGACTGAGAGTGAAAATGTCTATTGAGTCAGGGATGAAAACAGCATCTCAGTCGCAGATGTGCCAGGCAAGGCTTTGTCTGTTGTCACTGTGAACTTTCGCAAAGATTGCAGCTACATTGTTAGTGGGGATGCTTGAGGGAAGAAAAAGACCAGGAAGAAACTATGGTTTTGCCACGAAAGCTGCTGTATTGACAAGGCGAAATTGAATCTGAAGAGTAGGCTTTTTTTTTTTTTTGTAACGTGTCTTTCATGGAATTAGTTATGTTTAAAAAAGAAAAAAAAAAGAAAAGAAAACATAGCAGGAGTATACACTCAAAGACATCAGCTAGGGGCTGGAAAGATGGCTCAGCGGTTAAGAGCACTGACTGTTCTTCCAGAGGTCCTGAGTTCGATTCCCAGCAACCACATGGTGGCTCACAACATCTATAGTGAGATCTGATGCACACTGTATACATAATAAAGACATCAGCTAGAATGTGCACCAAACAATAGTCAGCACAGTGATTTGGTATGTTTTGGTTTTCAAGATAGGGTTTCTCTGTGCAGTCCCGGCTGTCCTGGAGCTTACTATGTGAACCAGGGCTTGAACTCATAGGGAGATCCAGTTGCCTGTGCCTCCCAACTGCTGAGGTTAAAGGCGAGCGCTGCTGCCACCACCACCGACTGGCTGTGCTTTGGTGTTTTAAAAGTGTATGTATGAGGACAGGGAAACATTTGATTTTGGTTACTTAGAACAGCATAGATAATAATATACACACATATGCATACACACATTCATCCTCACACATGTACACATAAACTCATGCATGTACACACACATATACACACATATATGCACTCACAAAATCTTTACACTCACACATATATAAACACAGATTTCTTTATTTAGATATGTGGATATATAGAATAATTTAAACATAATTAAAACATAATTTTCTATAGTTACTCCTCTAAACTTTCTCTTGTGCCTTACTGGTACATTGTAAAAACAACTGTGGAGCAAGTTCACACAGATGCTATCCAAGCGCAGGCGGGGATGATCTGACCCCTGTAGCAGGAACAGGAATCAGGCCTGCAGAAGCTGACTCACCGGAGTCACCACCTGACTCACTCACACGATTCTGATTTCACACGTCTGTCCTTCCATTTTTGGGACGCTATGTCCTTTTTTCAAGGCTCCTCTTTTCATTGTATTTTCACATTTCCTTTTCTTTTTTAAAGATTTATTTATTATGTACTGTGTGTTTTGCCTGCATGTCTCCTGCACACCAGAAGAGGGCGCCAGATCCCATTATAGATGGTTGTGAGCCACCACGTGGTCACTGGGAATTAAACTCAGGACTGTTGGAAGAGCAGCCAGCACTCTTAAACTCTGAGCCATTTCACCAACCCCCCACATTTCCTTTTAGATAAAGGGTGGGGAACAAGCTGTTTGCAAATGCTGTCAGTGACATTTGTAACACTGATTTGGATGTTACTGCTTTTTGCTGAGCTATTGTGAAGGTGCTTCATAGAATGGATGCTCTTCTCCTCCCCACCATGGTGGTGTGGGACTGAATAGCGATGGCTTCTTACTCAGAGCCCTTAGCTAGACCTGGGCGTGTTCTTCTTCAACCAGTTCTAGAATAATGGAGGACATAGGATAAACCACAAATTAAAATTAAAACCAGGTTCAAATGTTACAGAAATATAATCAAAACATGTAGAAACAGTTACAGCGATGACACATTTCTAAGACACTGGGAGAACAGGTGTCTGAGAAAAGGAGTCTAAGTATCCATACCCACCAGAGCGTCTTTGGTGCTTAACCCTGCAGTGACTCAGTGACTTGAGACATCAGGGCAGATGGGTACCATCTGGGGGCTTCCCCTTCTCTGGGAGGAAGGAGAGAGGGAGAGGTGGGAGGAATGGGTGCAAGGGAGGGGGTGGGGCTTGGGGGAGAAGAGAAAGGGGGCTGAGATCAGGAGGTGAAGTGATTAAATAAATAAAGGGGGGGTGGGAAAGCCTGGCAGAACATAAATAAACAGCAGGAAAGGATTAAAAAACATCTAAAAGTAAATGCAGAAGCTTTAAGTAGAAAACATTCAAAGAAAGTGAGAAGCAACTGAGGGGGACCTCCTCCCCCTGTATATGATCCTAGGATATCGAGTCTCTTCTTGGTGACTTATTATCTTTCCTCTGAGTGCCACCAGGCCTCCACATCCAAGGGACATGGTCCGATATGGGGCACCAGAGTTTGTGTGAAAGTCAGATCCCCTTCTCCACTTAACGGTGGAGAATGTCCTGTCCATTGGCTAGACTGGGTAGGGGTTCGAAGTTTACGGCCTGTATTTTCCTTGGCTGGTGCCATAGTTTGAGGAGGACCCCAGGGATAGGGGAAGGGAGTAGAGGGGGAAGCGGGAGGGAGGAAAGAAAGGGAGGATACAAGGGATGGGCTAACAATTGAGATGTAATATGAATAAATTAATAAAAAATATGTTGAATCAGCCCTGTAATGGCTGAATAAATGGAATATGATCATAACTGATAAAAAAAAAAAGAAAGAAAGTGAGAAGCAAAATGAAGAATTTAGAATCACAAAGAAGTAGAAATAAAGACAGCTGCCAAATCAGTTAGGAAGGCAAAGCCATTGGGAAAAGTCACATATAAAAGATGAGTATTAAATAATCAAAAATTTACTCTCAAATTAAATAAGTGCAGGTTTGAAGATTAATAATAGGATAGTAAACAGGAACAAAGAAACAGTTCAGAGTGATGTCAAGGAGACTATCTTTAAACAAAAAATGACAGCCATTAACTGTGCTTTTAAAAGAACATCATCTACATACTAAAAGGTATTACTGAATTAACTTCAAGACAAAAGTGAAATGACTGACACACAGAGGCAGGAGTCCTATGCCTGGTTAGAGTCAAAGAGCTCTAGCATACGGTTGCCAAGTAGGAGGCCCCATCCCTAATGAGTGCCTTTGGGAGCAGGAGGGGTGTGTTTCTAGTGGTAAGACCACTCAGGAGTTCTAACCGTAGGTGAGCTGTGAGGGTAAGGATGTAAGGTGGCCAGTTAGATCATCCCCCAGCCTCCCTTCTCAGAGCCTTACACTGGAAAGACAAGAGGAAGTAGTGGATTGGAGACTTGATTTCTTTTGCGAATGTGTGTTTATATTAATGTTCGTGGGGGAGGTACATATGTGTGCTCAGATGTGTGTGCACATATAGAGGCCAGAGGGCAATATTGAGTGTCATTCCTTGGATGCCATCGACCTTAATTTTCAGACGGGGTCTTTCCCTAGCTTGTGGTTCACCAACCAGGTTAGGCTGGTTGCCAGTGAGCCTAGAGATCCATCTCTTTCCACTGCTAGAATTATAAGCAAGCACAATGACCGTACAGAAACACTTTATCAACTGACTTGTCTATTTGAGTGGAGGCATTTGGTCTCTGTACCTTCTAGAAAATCAGGGGTCTATGCAGACTGCAAGAAGGAAGGACAAGTGTCCAAATGTCGTGTTTCTTTGAGGTTGTGCTGCGTTGTCTAGGATGATGACATCAGCACACCAGGTACCTGCTTACATGGGAGGGGCTGTCAGAATGTTGTCTTGGTACTAAGGACTTGAGTTAGTCTTTTGACCAAGAGCATTTGAGCTAGTGGGACAACATGGCAGCTCCATGATGCAAAGTTGGAGCTCCCTGAGGAAAAGTGGGATGTTTAGTGTTGCAAGAAGCAGTTGAAAGAATCCACTCATAGGGTGGGAGGTTATGATTAATAATTAATGATGGATGAGAGGTACCAGGTATTATGTTGTACAGAGTTTATTAAGTGAGCATGGGGGGAGAGAGGAACGGGGTGGGGTACCCCAGAGAGACAGAAGACGAACAGAGAAAGTAAGAGGGTAGAGGGAGGGTAGAGGGGGGGAGAGAGAGAGAGAGAGAGAGAGAGAGAGAGAGAGAGAGAGAGAGAG
>OU015751.1:68507562-68537830 GCA_907169655.1 Acomys percivali | reverse complement strand
ACACACACACACACACACACACACACACACACACACACACACACACAATGCTTACGTGGTTTGGGGATATGACGACAGGTACTTGCACACACAGTAGCAGGGAAAGCAGTTTTCAAAGGGAACTTTGTAGACTGTGAAGTCAGACTTTGGCCCTTCTCTGTCAGTAGGCAAAACCCAAATGGCTTAGGCCTGAGTGTCATGCCTCTTTCTACACTACTGCACAGGAGGGACCAGAGACGCTATTATCAGTGCACCACAAGAGCAGACAGAAAAATGTTAGAAGTAGTTAGTGACAACCACGAATTACAATGACTTAAAAACTTGTACTTGATAGAAAAGTCTGTCAGGTGTGTATCCCAAAAAAACAGTGGTAGAACGGTAGTGTTAGAAAGACCCCGTCCAAGTGGCCTCATGAGCATTTACCCTTACTACTGAATAAACAACAACAACAACAAACAAGTTTAGGTCTTAAAGTTTGAAGATTTCCAACAAAGACACTGAGCTCCATCTAATTAGGGCTCCATCTAATCAGATTTTATGTGGTGCCTACTGACTGGAAGTGTGGCTTGTATGTTGTGAGACAGCTGTGTATGACGCAGATGGAGTCAGTGTGGGGGAGATTCAGTCTATCCATTTCTACCATTCTCTGGACACAGGAATCCAAGCTACAACATCCTGGCCAGTCCTCGGGCACAGTGCTCTCCTTCTCTGCCCCAGGCCAGGGCTGTGGTTTGGGCATGCTGAGTGCCTTTGCTGCATGGTCAGCATTGAGAATTGCATTGAGAATGGGCAGGTCTGTTAATGCTTAACTCGGAGGGAGGGCTATTCCTTCTTGTAGAAAAACAGAGACTTGGCTAATTTTTAGAGGGGAAACTTTTTAAAGGAAAGATCAAAACAGAAGATAGATAAATTACAATAAAGAGATCACACCCACCAGGAAAACAAACAAAAACAAAAAAAGAAACAAACAGAAATCAACCCCAAAGCAGAGAGCTGCATGAACAACCACAAGGGCACCATTCTGATATATTTTGCTTGACCGAGGTCTCATGATATCAGGGCTGAGACCTGTCATAAATGCCAGGAATTTGCTTTTGAGGCTAGCCACTTCCAGGAATTCTACAATGCATCTTGAGGAGCACGGATTCATGGGGCCCTTTTAAATTTGGTCTTGCCTCATGCTCAGTGTAAAATATTTGGTCAATAATATAAGAGGCATGGCTTGAAGTTTAACGTCTGTGTTTTATTTTGTTGGCACCAGAAAAAGTTCATGTTATGTTGTGTCACTGTACATACTGTAAACAAGACGGCATTAATATGTTTTCTTATGATTTTTTGTTCCAATTAATCTAGATTTTTAAAAAATACATTCACAAACTACCTTATGTTTAAACACAATGATTCCCTTTTATTTCTTAACTGTACCCAAAGTCCCACAATTAAAAAAAATCATTTAAAGCTGTGTATTTTAGATGTATCGCTTAGAAATAAGAACAAAACAAAACATAAAAACAAAGATCAGTTTGCAACATAATTTAAGGAAGCCTCTGGTTCAGAGTATCACGGCAGCAATATAAAGAGCGGGTGGCAATCACATTGGAGACAAATCCATATTATTTTTGTCCACATCAGCATCCAATTACGGTAGTTGCTAAATTCAACCCGGAGCTATTGCTGAATTTGTCCCATGGAATTTGTGAAGACAATGTTGTCTGGCAGCATAACCCCAGCAGTAAAAATGAGAACGGGAGGATTTCATTGCTTGTGAGAGCTAGAGGGACCATGATGGGCACATTGTGGTGATCACTTGAAGACCACCCACATCACATCCTTGTGTGTTACCTCTTCCAGATAACTGCAAACAACGATCACCTCTGGGGATTACAGAATCACCTAGTCCAGAACTCAGAATATTTCCCTTTCCCATCCCCTTTGGCCAAACCACCAGATTAAAAAGGTAACATTTTCCTAGCATATACTTCGTTCTCATTAATAGTACATCAGCTGCTCATTTGTTTAGGCAAAATCAGTAGAATCACGGTTTTTCTTTCTTTCTTTTTTTGATTCATTTACAGTAATTGCGTTCTTTAAAAACAAACCGCATTAGGTTTTTGATCATGGGAGATTTTCTTTTTCTCTCCCTCTATTTTGTTAAAGAACAATTTGGTCAACTACTGTTGTGAAAATATTCAATAGAGCGGAGATTGCCAGTTGAGCTCTCTATATGTCCTGGAGATAACACTGCTGTGATGAACAGAGAAAACAAAAACAAACAAAACGAGGTAGGTTAAAACAGGAAGCACAGCACAGATACCGTTTCGCAACACCTGGATACCATAGGCGGCCATGCTTATAGCTTTGGGAAACATCCCAGTCAGTCACATACAGGTTCAAATTATTTGAGTAAGGGCTTTTTATAAGGACACAAGTCAACCTGAACTAAATACATACACATCTCTGCACAGATGTTGTTAACCATGTGTTGGGAAGTTTGGAGGAACATAACTTGATTAGGGTCTCAGAATTTTGGCCAAAGCCTCGCCTTCAGGTTCCCTAAAATCTGAGCTGTTGGTGCCTGCTGTGTCTGTGTCAGGCTTATGAATCTAGTCCCTTGACCCAGTGAGAACACAGGCAGCTCAGAAACATTTATTAGCAATTCCTTTCTGTCACAGTTTTTCTCTTGAGGAAGCAGCACCCTTGGGGAGGGAGCTGGGTTTCCAGAGCACGGGGGTCAAGCAACCTGAAGCTCCAGGAACGACCCCAAACAGTCTCAGTCCTAACAAAGCCCAAAGGAAGGGACCTCGTAGCAAGGAGGCTTTGCGCCTTGAAGAAAGAACGCGTGTGTATTTACATAGACGTATTAGCTCATTTCTCAGAAGCTCCTTTGGGGTGACCCACCTGTCATCCCATCTTTTGCCCTGATCTGTTGCATAATAACCGAGGGACAGTCGCATCCCAGAGTCCCTCCCCAGTCACAAGCCCACTCAACTCAATGGCATCTCTGTCCCATTCAACACCCTCCATTCTAGAAAGGGCCATATCACAATACGGCCTGCCAGACTCACAAAAGTGGTAGTTGATTTTATTAGATTAAGGCTAGTAGTTTAGCCATTTAAAATGTATTTCCCCAGAGAGGAGAAAACCAGCCATTCTGCTTCTCTTTCAAAAATTCATTAGTCAGTAGCAATAAAAAAAAAAAAAAAAAAGAAAAGAAAGAAAGAAAAAGAAAAAAGAAAAGAAAAAAGAAAAGACAAAACAAAACAGCCTCTTGGGTTGATGAAGGCAAGATAATTCTTAATTTCCCCGACTATGCGGTTATGGCCTTCAGCGCAGGGAGATTAGGTGCACTTATTGTGCTGCCTCTCGCTACTGGGAATTGGCAATTTTACAACATATCATATACTTAAAGCTAGCAGGCAGACAGGATTTTTAAATGACTAATTTCCCAGTATGCATTTTCCCCCATTCTTACAAAATAAGGTGGTAAGGGGGGGGGGGAGTTAAAACAAAAACAAAAACAAAACCAAGCCAAAAGAACTGAAAAGCCAGCAATAAACACAGCTTAATCATAAGGGCACACAGTATTTGTTTCTATCCCTAACTCCGAAGGGCACACGGTCCATCTCTGTCCACAGACAATGCAGCATCCTCAGCATCTCCTGGACACTCCTGCCACCTTTCTCTCCTTCTCAGCCAGGCTGCAACACTGAAAGAAGGACCATATTGGGAGAGACAGAGGGAGAGGAAACGGGGAAAGCGGTATGTTCAACCAGGCCTTCTGATTCTGCCTCTAGACTGGCATACGTCCACATGAGTTAGGTTCTTTTACATTAGAAATAACGCCATGAAGATAAGTGCCAAGTGCTCTTCCGTTACCAGTTCATCATGGAATTTCTGTTGAGGGTCATGAAAAACACTTGGCTACTTCCTCCAGATCGCACGGATGCAAAAAATACCTGTTTGAAATTAAAAACAAGTTAGTTCAACTTCATGGCTTTTTTTTCCTCTTCCCCCTTCTCGTCTTTAACTGTCCAGCCATTTTCTTTCACATGTCCTGTCCTCTCCACATGTCAGCTAAGTTGCAGTGTCTTGCAGTGTTTGCAGTGACTTTGGCGACAGCGCATTGTATGGAAACCCTCCTGCCTTGTTTATGCTCTCTAACATTTATTGCTGGACTTCTGGCTGGGACAGTAATGACTATCTTTCTCTCCCTTGTAATTGATATGAAGGCAGATGGAAGAGAAGCCCTTTAAATTCCCAACATTAGGGGGAAGCTGGGGGGAGGGGCGGGGGGGAGGCAGGTAGCCGACAGTTGTACAGCTTCCATGTTCAATTTTTAAACTCCAAAGCAAAGGAATTAGAGCGGCTATGGTTGAATAGGCTGAGGTGTTGACTGCCCGTTCAGTTCGGTGCTCCCCGGGTTAACTCTTCGTCTCTGCTGATGCCGGCAGAACCCAGAGCGAAGGAGATAATGGCATTAATAAGCAGAACCGCAGTCCATTAGGTCTGAGCCAGTTCAATCATTTTATCAAAGGCCTGGGAGAAGCGAGCAGAATTTAGATTACTGGTCGCCTGAGCTGACTGTCAGGGAAACCACTGGTCCCAGGAAAATAGGATGTGGAGCCGTGCAATAGCCCTTCAGCCAACCAGTGTCTGTGGTGTGAGGAATGAGTGTGTGTCACTAGTGAACAGTCTGTGCTATCACGCCTCCATGGCTTCTGAAGAAGCATGTGGAGTTGCTTGCCATTCAACTACAGCTACAGAGAAGAGGAGAGCTGTTCTACGAGGTCAGGGAATCCAAATGGGAGGACAGTGAGGAGTTGCTGAAAACAAAGGGTTGCTGTGGTGCCTGGTTGGGGCTTCAGGGATTAAACCAGAGGCCCCAGTGTGAGAGTATTGGGGCTAGCCCAGTCCTTCTGCGGGTGGGTCATCAAGAACTGCACTATGGTTGTTACTTTCAGAGCATTTTATGTCTTAGGATCTAGGGGCTGCAGAAGCATTGGAGTCTGACTTGCTAAGTCTAGCTTCTGACATACTGTGATAAGAGCCCTGGTCACCGGCCTTGTCTCCCACAGCTACTGTCCACTAGACCATATCAGGTCAGAAGCAGTCAGCCAGGGTCAAAGACTCCAGACTCACATTACCAGGATTCCATGAGGATCAGCCTGGCCTCTGGGAAACTGGGATGAACAAGAAAAATGTAAACAGTTCAACCCACCACGTTCTTTTCTTGTGGACTTGGTTGTTAGGCTGACCCTGGTCTCAGAGAGTGGGCTCACAAACATAGATTAGGTACTAAAGAGCCTGGGTTACCCTACAGGGAAGGTGGAGCATGACCACTTTAGTATACTCTTGTGAGGTGACAGACATGGTCACTAGCACTGGAATGGAGCCCCCCTATGACATGTCAGGAGACACATGGCTGAAATGAGACAGGAAGGACATGGCAGGAGTTGATTTTGAGACTACATTTCTTAGGGATGAGTGACATTTTTTTAGAAGTTTATATTCCTACATGTCAGATGTTTTACATTTAAGGGTAACTGTAATGTGAACTCTAGGTCCCAATACTATCTCTGTGAAAGGCTTAAAAGTGACAACAGAAGGCTAGCCCAGTGTGAGATGAACAATGATGGGCCAGCTGCTCGAAGTGCATAGGAGAGTCGCGATGGTCGTTAAATCACCAGAAGGCCCACAGGCCATCCAAGTCACCAAGAGTTTACAAGGAAGTTTTAGATGCTTTATGTTGGTTTGGATGCATGAGTCATAGATTCTGAATGGTTACATGAATCAAACCAAGTAATGCCATTTCAAGATAGTTATTGACCACACAACAGATATGACTCAAGTCAGTATAAAGGAAAATGAAGGTTTCACAGGTACCTGGTGGTCTCTTAAAATGCAAACACTAAAGCAAAGTTGAAACGGATTTACCTTATCATTTCTTTCACATAGAAACTTTAACCTTTGAGCTCGCTTATGCATAAATACTCCATCCAAATGTCCTGTTTCCACTGACCGGATCTCAATAGCTTTCTCGCCCCAGCCCATTATCTGATTGGAATGAATGTAGGCTGTCAAAAGGAATTTCCAAAACTGCATTAAAAACATTAGATGGGCAACAACTCACAGTATCTGTTCACATCTTAACCACAAAAAAGACAAAGGACTCGAGATTAAACAGACAAAGCAAGTCTTACAAGGATTATACACAGATTCTTTTTTTTTTTCATTTTCTTTTCTTTCTTTCTTTTTTTTTTTTTGTGGATTCAAATGGTTGTTTCGCATTTCTTGACTTTTGGTTCATTTGGGGGTTGTAACTGCTGAAGGAGATAAGGAATGGTTAACCTACCCACAGATGTGGGCATTTCTCCCCATTGGAGCACCACATCCTTAGTGATCCGGCCGTAGGTGTTCACATACACCCCCTCATCCTCATAGCAGACAAGCATTTCCATTCCATCCGTTTTAGGCAAGATGACAATAGCATGAGGAGTGATATTGCCCTGAATCTAGAAGACAAAGAAAGGTCATGAATCACTCTGCTTAAAAAAAGGCAACTTCTTGACTTTTATCTTTAAGAATCACAAATGAAATGGTATGTCATTTTCACCACAGAGATTGAAATCTACTTTAATTTAATTGTTGCTCCTCTTGTCAAGTGCAGGTAAACACAAACACCCTAACTTGATAAAAAAAATCCAATGGTTCATAAAACAGTAACACTGGGTGTATGGAGAACCTAGTGTGTCTATCATTGGATCACTTGTATACATCATTCTGGTCCTTAAGAAAGTTCTCCATCATAGAAAGCTTTGTTGCAGATGAGGGAGCAACATCTCAGGGTTACTACACAAGTATTTGGTAATAGAAGTAGCCTCTTAGCACATTTTCTAAGGCTGAAACTCCCCCTAGAATGACTGCTTCCACATAAGGTGAGATGCCAGGTGCTTCCAAAAAGGCCGAGAGTACAAAACCCAGAAATTCACCTGGGAACTCCAATAACAGAATGATTTCTTTAGGGAAAAAAAAATGGAGAACTATCTTCCCACTGTCACTGCTGAAATAAGCATGGGTTGGCTGGTTCTATGGGACAGGAGGTGCTACTCCTTCTCCCGGCTGACAATGTCACGCCATTCCAACATGGGCTGTGAGGGATTAAAGAAAATCACAGTGGGGACCCAGCATCTCAGCTATGGTGTAGATATGCAAGTAAAAAGCTATTAAATGTACAGTGGGTGATGACTACATGTATGTAAATGCATCAAAACAGCCCGTGTAAGCACTGGGCTTTTTTAAAATCTCAAAATACCAATCAGACATGGGCCAGCTTCAGACTATGCTGAGAAGTTGTTAACCTTGGGACTATATTTATGAAACATAGCTTATACCATAGCAGCTCTTATTTGTAGAGCACCCAGCATTCCCTTTAACAGTAATGTTCTATGCAATGTATCAGTGTATAAGCCCAGTATTATATTGTTAACAAGGAGAACTTGAATATGTTGGGTCCTGAGCAAATTTAATGATCATAATTAGACTACAGAACAGGTAGCTGGAGTCCCATCTTACAACGGGGAAAGCCAAGGGTTGGAAAAGTCACCTGATACAGCTACTAACATCAGAAAAGAGATTTTCTATGTAACCACTGTCTTTCTCTAACAGAATAAACCAAACTTCTTTCAGAAACTGAAAACAGGAACTCAGCTGAGGTATAACATATGCATGTGAAGTCCAAATTGACAAGATGCTACCTTCAAAATAATTTAATTTTTGTGCTACTTAGCTTGAGGAGGCAATAACACTTTAAGAATATTCTGTCTATTCAGTGGTACCCAAAGTTTACAGATTAGCATGATTTCAAGTAAAATAGGTACATTGCAGGCTGTCACGCAGGGTGCAAGAGACAGCCAATTCCCGATACTTACATGGGATGGTATATAGATATCATAGGAGTTTCCAGAATCAACATCAATTACATGGAAACCAGTGTGTGAGCCAAAAATGACCTTTAACCTTTGACCTTCTTCTACTGTGAGATCAACAAGTAGGGGCTTATGCTGAAGATCTGCAAAAGACTAAAAAAAAAAAAAAAAAAAAAAAAAATCACCTCAGTAGTATCTATACCATTCAAGGAGGCTGTCTTACTCCTAAGACTTTTCTCTTGGCCTCTGTCTGAAGGAAGTGGATTTCTTCAGTTGAAAAGCTGAGAAAAGGTCACTGCCAACTTTAGAATCTGATCATGTGTGACTTCAGGCAGAAAGCTGTATTGTTTACTTTTTGTTTCCCTTGTTATTTTTCTTATCTTTCACAGTAAAGACAGCTTACAGCTATCAATTTTGACAGTGTCAAAACTGTGTGTGAGAAGCTTGCTGTCTGGATGCGGCTGCTCTTTCGTGCATTGCTCTGCCTTTTGTCCTCTAGAGAGTGAGCAGAGGTCTCTCTGGGCCCCTCTTTCCCATGTGGTAACCAGGGTCAGCTCTGGCTGCTGCCTTCCTCAGCAGTCTGGGAGCAGTGCTCTGTCCTATCTGTTGGAGATCAACGAGAGCACGCTGGCTATGATTTTCCTTCCACGGTCGTCAATTTCCCTAACTTCATACTGCGCTCTGAGAGATGGGCTTGTGCAATAAGATAACTTGGCTTGTCTCCAAGGATTTAACTAGAAAGGAGAAGAGGCGAGCTCTAGCCAAGTTTACCAAAGGTTCTGTTTGATTGGATTCAGGGTCTAAGCCGCATAGCTATGACGTGTTCCTGCCTCTACCTTTGTGACAATTCTGTACTTTTATCTGATATTGGGCTCTAGGAGACGATTTGAGAAACCACAGCTGCCATTCAGCACTCTCTCTCTCTTCATCTCTAATTATGGTCATCTTCAGAGCACAGGAAGTTAACACTTTTTGTCCTTGTCCTAGGGGGAGCCTCCACCTCTGACCTATGCCAGTCTTTCCAGTTCAAGCCTTTGCATCTGTGTTTCCTCTTCCAGGCTGGGTCTGATCTGCTAAGGGGAGTGTTGCTGCTGCTGCTGCTGCTGCTGCTGCTGCTGCTGCTCTCTCATTTTGGCAGTAAGCTGGCACCCCATTAGATTTGGGAGTCAGGTTTTCATTGCCATTATACACATAATGTAATCTAAAAACTTCTTTCGATAGCGTGGGGCTGTAGAGGAGAGCCTGTTTCTGTTGACACTGTCATGCAGAATATATCACAGATGGGCCATCTGCACTAAAAGAAAATGATGGGAGTGGAGTGATTCATTCTCTAGGAGTACTGACAAAATCCCATGGTAGATGTGGCTTTCACGTAGTGTAGGTGACAGGGAAGAATAAATAAAGATCCAATAGCCATTTACAGTTGCAAAGGTAAGGAAAGTAAGGACCAGTGAGAAATGCAAAGTGAAAATGGGAGGTAAATTCACACTGGATATGGCTAGGCTATGTGATCTGGATACGTCAGTGAAATTGAAAGTGATTATTTTTCTGGCAGTTGGGGCTCATCTTTTATAATCTGGGGTCAATGGGATACAGCACAATACCATCCCATTCTCACTGAACCTCATTTGTACCCACCGTATCTGTGATGAGTATGGGCCAAGTCAAGGTAAACGGATGCAAAGGCAGTCAGGATGGAAACTCAGAAGAAGGAAGTCTTTTCTATGAGTGACTGCCTTCAGCATTTAGTCCAGAGCTGCCTTCATGCAACAGGGAGAAGCCAAGAATCAACTTTAAATCAAGAGACTTAGAGAGCTGATTCTAAAACGTTAGTGGTAATTACCACAACTGGAGACCAATGCTGCCACAGATCTGCCCTTTCTCAGGTAGAGCATCAGACAGTTCGCGACGCTCAGTGGCTTTACAAGAGAGATACTTTTTCTGCTAACTGCTTCAAATTAAATTCCTCTTGAAGTCAACAGTTCACACACCTCCAGTGGAGGAAGACAATCACAGATTTTAATGTGATGAGCTTTATAGTATTTTTAATACCCAAGTTTTTGGAAATAAAAATTTTAAGAATTTTTTAAAAGAAAGTTTCTTTGTATAATAAAACTAATATTGGCTTATGTGGAAAATAGAACTTTGATGAAAACAGAATTATATAGGCAACATCCAAGCTTACCTTAAATGCCATGAACTTGTGATAAGGTTTAGGGGCCCAAGCATATATCTCTACTGCATTCTTTAAGGCAATCACCAAGAACTTGATCCTTTCATATTTAACTGAAATGAAAAACAAAGAGTAAGAGCTTAGAAACCATGTCAATTTATTTTTTGAATAATGAATATAAGTGCTTGTCTATAAGTGTTCACAGTTGAAGGTAGTGTTCTTGTAATATATATATATATGTATATATATATATATATTCATACATACATACATACATACACACACACATATCTTCCCTTAATGTACCTGGTTGACAGAACTCTAGAAGTTTTTAGGCTTATATTAAAGGATTTTTCTTCATCTAGAGGTGGGACTGTTTCTGTTTAAATATGGATATTCTCTTTGATAAGGCCCTAAGCCATTTTCTTATGTCAGTTTGCCTGTCATTTATGCTTACTTGAGTGTAATTATGGCAAGATGCTAGAGCAATGCACAAACTTGTAGAGATATAAGCTTATTGTGTATTATTATCAGCTTATTCATATTCAAATTATAATGATCACAGGAAATAATTATTTATATTTTTAATGAAATATGAAATGATAGGATCCCTGGGTTATGTCAGTGGCTTATTTTTAAGAGCTTCCTGTACTTTGACAAATCCTTTCACTATTTGTGAAAATAGAATACTATGCATCTTCCCTTGGTGAAATGACTGAGTGCCTCACTCATGACTGCATCACACAAGTGACCCTAGACAAGTGTTTACCAAGTGAATGACTGGATGACACAGGCTGCCATCTACACCCGGAGTTCCTGTGCTCTATGTGTGTCTAATAGTATAATGACCAGAATTTACAGTGGTGACTTTGTACAATACAGAATTCTTTAAAGCCTTTTGTACTTTTCACCATTAAGGGAAGTCTAATTCTTCCATCCACAGATGATACATATTCCAATCATTTTCTGTATAAAATTGCTGTACAAAAAATATCCTGTATCATAAGAAATCAATAGTGGATTTTCGCATGATTAGATGAAACTTTGGGTTTCTAGTTGGCTCCTTTATGATTTTTATGATACAAACTCTTTCTTCCTTTCTTTCTGCAATGCTAAGGACTGAACCCAAGCCCCTGTGTTAGGTCCTGAAAAGCAGCCTGCCACTCAACTACATCCCAGACAACTTGGCTTCCTAATGAACCCATTCTCTTCAAAAGAAAAGTAATGTGAGCATGCATAGGACAAGGAAATATTTTACATGACTTTCAGATAGACCGCTTGCTTTTCTGTTGTTCATATTTTATCGTTTCTATAAGATCAAATTTGCTGAGTGTATTATTCAAGTTCTTTTACAAAGTAATTAGCAGATACTTTCATTCTTGTTTTCTGTGTTTGAAATTCCATAGGAACTTGGTTACCCAGTGTTAGCTACATGCATTAGAGATGCCATACCATCTTGCCAGGAATCCCTCAAGGAAAGCAAAACAGACAGAAGGTGTGCTTCTTTGGATAATGGAGGTAAAAAAATGTTTCTGATAGTTAAGATGGCCTCAAATTTCTGAGAGGTATTTATCAATTATTGCTTTCTGGTGACACTTTACTTTGTAGCTTCTGATTATGGGTCAGCACGTGTATGTCAGGGCAAGGAAGTGAAATAATCTTGACCAGCAGGACCAAGTTAGAAATGCTCAGAAGGCTCGTAGGGGATGTGTACACTAAACAAGACAATTCGTAATTTTGGAACACATTTTCCAGGTATACACAAGACACATCATTCAGAAATGTTATCTCTTGCAATAGTTTTATTATAGTCTGATCACTAAAATATTTGGGCTAATAAATGTCAAATAATAGCAAAATACTCCTATTTAAAGGAAATTCTAGCAGCTTTCTCATGCTTGGAAGCAATTCTCAATGTTTTCCACAGTCACCCTTGAATTGGCCTGCTTCTTTACTCAAACAGGCATGGCTCTTCCATGAAGAAACCAACAGCCGTCATGAGGGCACTCTGTGGGGACATGTAGCCGCCTGCTGCGTGGTGGGGATGGTGTGGCCTGTGTCTGATACCTTGCCACCTACTCAGACCAAGGTAAAAGAAAACTGCAGTTTCAGAGTATGACAGGAAAAGGCCAAGCAATTCTGATTCCCAAACAAAAGCACCAGAGGAGCCTGAATGTACCAGCTTGCACTGAAAACATACTCCCCCGTGTGGTCTGGTTCGTGAATACTCCTGCTGGCATTCCGCAGCCCTTCCTCCCCTCCTTCCTTCCTTTGACAAAGCCTGCTTAGCCTGCTGGGTCCCACATGCCTGGTACTGTTCCTGCTGCTGGGAAGGAGTACGGACAGGTCTCAGGCTGTGCCGATGGATCTTACAGGCACGGAGTGTTTATGAACCTACAGCTCCCCGTCACACCTCCACGTTTCTAACTCACGTGCATATAAGTAAGCCTATTGTATTATAAAGTCTATACAGGCTCCTTTAGAGCACAAAGTGCTCAGTATTTGTGAATGGAGGTGCAGATTTCTCACTTGAATCTTCTAGTCATCAGTCACGGTTTCCTGGTGTCAAGATGTCTAAGCTGGTCACCTTGAATGAATGTGGAGGAAAGGGACACAGAGACTGTTCTAGAACAAGGCCCTCTCTAGTTGTTAAAAGATAACACACTAATATTACAAAACAGATAATATGAACAACTTGATTCTGTTCTCTGAGTTCCTTTACAGCACCCGCTTCCCCAATTCCTGTTGCAACCTCCAATCAGTCGTCAGTCACAGAACACACACGACTGGAGCAACTCTCAGTGACAGTTCTGAGACTGAGCGAGGGGCTCCTGTGGAACAACGCCTGAAGCTCTGCAGCTGCTTCACTTTCACTGTTATTTCTCAGGTTAATAACATCCCACAAACCCGCAGACACTTCCTTACTTATCTTAGTTCTCAATCAACAAGTTTTACAGTAGATAAATATTCTCAAAAAAAAAAAAAAAAAACATAGTTGCACCCAATTCCATATGTGGACAGTACTCACTGACTTCATAGCCTAGGAAGAACCAGTGTGTAAGCCATTCCCTCTTCCACGCAGTGGTTGCATGCATCCACCTTGCCTCCTGATCATTCCCAGGCTGCTCGCTTTTCAAGGCTCAAAGCAGTCTGAAGAGCTCAAATCATTTGTGTTCACAGCTAAGACATGCAATGCACAACGAAGACATTTTTCTTTCTTGCTCTTCCTTATTTTTTTTCCACTTCCTTTCTTTCTACATATCTAAGTAGATGTCAACTTTCTGCTAGGAAATGTCTTTTGACATGGCCACACAGCCACAATCTAGTCATGCCTTTTCGTCTTTTTTCTTGTGGTGCTCCTCTGGCACCTGACACAATCTTGCTTTGCAGGTCTGTGGCAACGTGGTTTCCTTAGATTCCATCGCTCTGGCCATGTTCTTTCCCTTTCTTCCTGAATTACTAAGTTTCAGTTTTTTATTTTAGTGGGACACATCCTCTGGTAGCTTACTCAGAGACGGTGCATGAAATGGAATGTTCTGGAGACATGGCATGTCCATAGATGTCTTCCACCCTCTTTTTAGCACTGATGCATAATTTGATAGTATGATGTTTAATTTTATATGTCAATTTTCCTGGGCCACATCCTTTCAAATATTTGGCCAAACATTTTTCAAGGTGTCTCTTTAAGAGCTTTCCTGATGAGAACGATATTTGAATTCATAGCGTGGGTAAAGCCCACTACAGTAGGCTTCAGGCAATAAGTTGAAGATCTGAATAGAACAAGGCCAAAGCCTCCTCCTGCCCTCAGGGGAGAAACAAGTCAGGTCTCTCTCCTTCCAAACTCAGGCTGAACCATCACTTCTTCTTGGGGTTCTAACTTACCATCAATTCACTGGGGCCCCAGGCTTTTGGACTTGAATTAAATCACAACCAGCTTTCCTAGGTCTTCAGATTCCCAACTGAAACCTTTTTTTTTTTTTTTTTTTTTTTTTTTGGAGGGGACTTCTTAGTTTTCAAAGTCATCAGAGCCAGTTCCTGAGAAGAATCTCTGTGTGTTTCTCCACTCACCGGGAGGGGTGTTTACCTCTAATGACCTCTATGCCGTGTGCTATAAAGTGGGTGTAACACACTTTCTGTGATAACGTGTAATGAGCTTGAACTTCTGCTCTCTGCCTGCTTCCGCTTCCGCTGGGCTGAGATTGCACCAACACAGCCAGTTTCTCCGTTCTAGGACTGAGCTCAAGGCTTGTGCATGCAAGGCGAGCACACTACCAACCGAGCCACACGCCCCAAACCCTAGTTAAAAATAAATTTGCCTTTGGAAGTTTGAGGCCTTAGTTGGCTCTGTTTTCTAAGGATCTAGCATTGTTTTTGAAAAGTCCCAAGATCCTCTGAGTCCGGGACAGTTTTACAGATGCCCTTTGTTAGTTTTCTTATAGCCTGGGAATCTTAAGGACATTCTCCTTTCGTCTGTATTTAAACGCCATATCGTTTTCCTGGATGCTGGTGCATCCCCTCAGAATGCATAAGACACACTGTCTGAGCTCTTCTGTATGCGTGTCTGCTCTTTCTTCATTCCCTGTCACCCCAGTCAGGTGGAGGCGAAGCCCCTTTATGTTTCAGTTCTACTTCCTAGGAAAGCTCCTCATTTTTGTCTCTCATCTTTAAATGCTTATATATTTTTACTCCTGCTAAGATTTTTTTGGTCTTTCATTGACATCCCCAACCCTGCTTCATCTTTAGAAATACTCCGATTCTTCTTTTATAGAAATACTTTTGTCAGATAGCTGTAAAATATAGTTTCTTCCTTTCTTTTCTCCTTTCTGAATTTTCTCTCATGCCCCATCTTCTGATGTCCTTACTTCCTGTTTCCTGTTTCCTGCTTCCTGCACAAGAGATCTACCTGTCTATTCTCTGGTAGAAGCGGGAGGATAATCAACGGCCAGCAGTCACTTTAAAGAAGTCAGGTAGGGAGCTTCCTCCCAGGACTCTAAATGCTAGTATCTGTACATTTAGTTTTCCCAAAGGCTAACTTTTCAAACTCTTTCATGGGAGCATAAACATGCTGCCAGTGGTTTGGGAGCTAAGTGTGTGGGCAGGAACAGGCTGGTTTATATGTGTGTGTCAGTGCAGGCGTGTGCCCTCACAAGTCTTTTTACCATCACACTGGCTGAGCAAAGGCTTCCCCTTCGGCTGCGGGGCTGAGGACAGTGGCCTGTCTGTGGGAGGGACCTGGCTCTTGGGGACTTTCAACTTCTCTGCTTCCTAGCAATCCTATTTTCAGCTCTGCTCTGCACCTCTATCCTGTGGTCTTCCCCGACTTTCTGGTCTTTCTGGGATCTGTGGGATGAGTGGATAATTTTTATAATGTCCTTCCCTGTAGATTAAGAATCCAGCACCTCCACTATATGACCCCAGTCACAGTGCTGCTATTGTTTGGTTTTGTGGCCATCTCTTATTTACTGGCTTATCTTCTCTTGATCCAGTCAATCTTGGGAGTTCATTGCATTTTTTATTATTATTTTGGGGGACTTTGGGAAAAGTACATATACGTTTTCAAACTGGACCTTAGCATTTTATCTAAGTGTATTCTTTGAGTTTCATCAACCTACTTTTGGGGGAACAATTAATTCATGTATACTTTGGGGTCCAGCAACTTCTTCAACTGGGGCAAATACACCATCAAGGGCAGATGGAACACACTGAATAAATTTAACCAAAGGACTGGGTCTGAGAATCTGCCGAGCTCTCCACTGCTGGGCCGAGACTCACCGACTTTGTAATGTATGCAGCCTTCCAAGTCCCCGACGGTGACCCAGCCTTGCTTCTTTTCCACTTCCGGGTCATTGTGCAGTATTCTGTTTCTTAACCAGGACAGATAGTAAACACGGAGCTTATTCTTCTTTCCTGTTGAAATAATGGAGTTTTACTTCGAAGCTCTGCGATAGCCTTCTCTTTTCCCTCCCCCACGTCGTCTGAGCTCTTGCTGGCATCTGTGTCTGTGGTAGCAGGATAAAGAGGCCCCCTAGCTCTTCCTCACTTTTACTTCTATCAGGACTTGGAAAGACAGACCCTAGTATTTTGGCCAAAACCCACAAATTGCACTTTTTAACCTTTAAGCGATTTCTTATTTGAGCACACTGGTCTCCTGGACTTGGTAAGCTCTAACTCTATAGCAGAGTTCCAGAAAATTCTAGATTTAATCTTGAAGGAGTGCCGGCAAATGGATATTTTAACCTACCTATGTGCGTCTCTCCTTACATTTTTAATTGCTCTGTTGCCTCTGTTAGCAGTTTTGTTTAACTGGTAAGGCAAAGGAATTTAACAGCAAACAAACAAAGTCAGTAAAGCAATTTGAGTTTGGAGGATGATATTAGGCAAAGTTATGGTGCTGAGGTCACCAAAAAGAAAGTTAAATAAAAACATCAAAGAGGAAAAGAAAAGATGAGGACTCAGAATTCACAAGAAAGTTAAACGTTCCCTTTGGAAAAGCGATTCAAAGCATTCTCGGGATGATAAAATGCTAGCCCAATGGCATGGAAGACGTTATAGAGAGCAAAATGCATTCACTCCACTGGATTATCTGAGCGCCATGGGGAAAATGCGCATTTCTGTGGCTCGTTCTTAACGAGAAATTTAGGCTTATGTGTTTTATGTCTTAGATATTTCCCATTGCCTTTATAGAGGCTTTATGTTCTACAGATGGAATATGCACTAGAAGAGACTTCTTGGGAGCATCCCTCACTGGGACGACAGACGTAAACTGTGGGGCGCACTGCACAGCTGCTGCCCGCTCTGTCAGTGGAAGCAGGGAGGCCAGGCAGGGGCTTAGGGTAGCAGCCACTGCTCCATCTCCTGGTGCCCATAGGAGCAGTTCAGGGATCTCCTTTCTTACTTTTATCTTCTCTCTTCCCCCTCGGTGCTCCAGGATAAGAGGAAAATGTTATACTCGGAAGATGAAGACTTGTCACAAGCAGCAAAATAGAGCCTGAACTTGAATTGTCTGGGAACATTTCCACTTTGGGTAGGTAACAGATGTGCGGTTTCAGTTTTGATTTGGGGGTGTAGTAATCAAGAAAGCAATTAGCCAGAAACAAAGACCACTTAGAGCTCAATTCAAATCGCAGTACAAGAACAGTTTGGGTTAACTTAGCAATGACAAAACTTGAAACACCCAGCAAGGACTGCATTTTCCTTTAAACCACAAGCCCACCTGGAGAGTTAAACTTTCATCTTCAAGGTTCAACCCAGAAACCCTTGAGTGGTCTCTTTGCATAACAGAGCAAAAACTATGCCACGTGATGGGAATACCAAAGCCATCAATATGGAAGGCCTGCACCTTATCCCAGAGATGTGACCCTGGTGGTTCTCACACTTAAGTGGTACTGTGCTGGTGAAGCAAAAAGGGAGGAGGGCAATTTGTTCAAACACTATCAGGAAGAAAACCACCTTCTTATCAATAAATAGACCCCGAAACCTTTTCTACTTGTTATAATGAGGCTTATTAGTGGTCTAACAAAGTCTTTTTTTTTGCCAGTTTAAAAAGCTTTTTATGTTGAAAAAAACCTAACAGTAAGCATGCTGCCACTCCATCCTTTTGTAGCATTGGTTACACTAGCACAACCATCCTTAAAACATCAGTGGGTTATAAGCAGACATTTTGAGGAAAAAAAGAAGCCCAAAGAAATGTTTGCTTGCTAATTCCTCTCCCAGAAGCCTTCATTTTGCTATTCTATATCTGAGAACATGACAGTAACTGCAGTATAGATGCTTATTAAGATTCTTTCTGAGTTTTACGGGAGGTAAAGGCCAAAATACACAGCTTTTATGATATGGTCTGCCTCACTCAGGTCTAAGGCACAGGTTTAAGTCTTCCTGGGAGGCTAGACCCTCCTCCCAGGGTCTTGTGGGTGAGAACTCTTTTTTGTTTGTTTGTTTGTTTGTTTTTTGTTTTTTGAGACAGGGTTTCTCTGTGTAGCCTTGGCTGTCCTGGACTCACTTTGTAGACCTGGCTGGCCTTGAACTCACAGAGATCCGCCTGCCTCTGCCTCCCGAGTGCTGGGATTAAAAGCGAACTCTTTAAAGTCATTATCTCTCTGAGGCAGCTCCTCACGACCTGGCCTATTGTGTCTCTGCTACAGTGCTGTACATCTCCTGCAGTTTCCTGGGCAGGACTTCTTCAGAGAGCAGGATGTAAGCTTGCCACCTGGGCAGAGCTAGGGGTTAGGACAGCTTAGTAACATACCTGATATCGTCACAAGAACATTCAGTCCCTCTAGCACGTCCATCTGCTGAAATCGCCTCCGGTTGATTAGGTTGTAGACTTTGCCTTGGCCGCTTCTGTCCAAAAGCATCAGGCCATTTTCAGTTCCCACCAGAAGGTTTACACCTGCAAGTTTAAGAAGCACTGAAGCACTGACGTTTTACCTGGAGCCCTACAAAGTCCAGAAGCCTGTTCCACACTAATGTAAATGAATGGGCAAGTAGGTGCTATGGTAGATGTGTAGAGGCAGAAGGCACAGCTCACTACTTACATCACTGTCCCTCCAGTAACAGACCTACTGTTTCAGTTTCTAAAGTGGAGGCAGCAAGGCATCATGCCTATCCGCTTACTACTTAGCTCAGAAAGTCCTCGCCAAGGGGAGCCTTAAGCAGAGTTGTGCAAGTAAGCATGTTTCCTCATTTCCCTCTGTATGGAGGGCCTCCTCTTCCTTGGTGCTGCCTGTATGTCCAACTTCTTTTTTCCTAGGCCCCCCCTTCATTCATCCAGATTCATCCAGAGACTTCTGAGGCAGCTCATCTATCCATCTTCAAAATACAGAAGTTTCCATTTCCATGTTCTACCAACACGGGAGCCCTTGCTCCTCCTCACACACACATGGATGGCTCTGCTCTCGGCCAGGGAAATGATGCAGCAGGCCATGAGAAGCTGCCTCATAGAGACATTGATTTTAAAGAGTTCTCAGTTACCCAATTCTACCCTGGCACGCCTGTAAGCAGTGTTCCTCATCCTAAAGCTGGCAGATGAGTCATTTCATCTAGATAACTATAGTCCTAAAATTTCATGCCTAAACATATTAGCCATCCACTTACTAAAATGTACCTACATTGAGAGAGATTCCCCGTGCAGTGCACCTTGAACATCTCCTGGTGCCTCTCTATCTTCTGAAAACATGAATATCCACTTCTCAAGCTCGACCACAGTAACTGTGGTTATTGTCATCTCCAGACCTCATTGTTTTCTCCTGCAGAGCCACTGTAGTGGGAATTCTGGCTCCTTTAAAAACCTAGTTATATTATGTGAAAATGTTTTTGTTTAATCCCAGGTGTGGGATGTGGGGCTGCTTCAGACTGTCCACAGCCATTAACTATGATTGTCTCATGCTCCATGTGGGGGGG
Source organism: Acomys percivali (assembly GCA_907169655.1). Lineage (NCBI taxonomy): Eukaryota > Metazoa > Chordata > Mammalia > Rodentia > Muridae > Acomys > Acomys percivali. The sequence goes on along the minus strand of OU015751.1, from coordinate 68,518,333 downwards.
GGTGATTTTTGCCAACTGTAGATAGTTTGTATTTGGATTTCTAAGGACTCTTGAGAGGGTGTAAATTTGGGAGGGCCTGTGATGGGTGCTGCTGCTGCTTTTGCTATTGCTGTTGGCTGATAATGACTGGACCTGCTCCAAGAAACTCAACGCCCCTAACCAGCAGGTAATAGAATACAGAGCTCTGCGCCCCTTTCCACTCTAACCTTTGCTGTCTACCTAGTGTTGGAGGGTTGGAAGGAAGGGACTGGGGCAGAGAAGGGTGGTATATACAGGAACCCAGTGAAAGTAGCTGAAAGGCCTGGCTACAGCCATTGTGCCCCTCACGGAACAAGTCGCAGGCTTCAGAATTCTTCTCTACTGACATGGTGATGTCTTTAGCCTTATGATGCCCACTCCTAGCCTAGCAAGGAAGATGGTTCAGGTGGACCACATCCTGATCTTCCTATTACGATGTGAGTAATAGAGGCCAAGGCTTTGATAAAATCTCCCAACACCTTTGCCGAGTTTGAACCCAGTTAATACCTGTAGATCTACGTGATAACATCACACTGATGTTTTCAGCAGAAAAGGAACATCACTGTATCCACTTTCTGCTGACAGTGAGGCCTTAGGCAAGTCCCTAAAATATGCTGGGCTTGCTTTTGAGCTCTGAGATGGATGCAATGGCATCAGACCCCTTGCAGGATACTACCCGAGTCACGGAGATAGCATGTGGGGTGCCACGTGTTGTGCTGCACACATAGTGGCTGCGTATTACATGGTGGTGAGTTCTGTGGTTGTTATTACCCATTACTTTATATGCCATCTTGAATATCACCCAGTCCTTCTACATACAATCTACTTTTGGTCACTCATTAGGCCGACCACAGAGCTATGATTCTCCTGGTGTGTTCTGATGATAACAGCCATAGGCTTTTAACACTTGAAGGGAAACTGATTAATGAGTGGACAAACAAAACATCCAACAAACAAACAAACAAACAAACAAAAAACCACCAACATACCCCATAAAGCTGCACAGAGTATTTCTGAGTTGAAGCGCTTCTTGTATTTTCTGATTTCCGGAGTGTCACTATGAGGGCGGATGTTTGTTGGGTTCACATTTACCACTGAAATCTTCCTCGCTTCATTGAGTTTGGCCTGTTCTTGCCTAAGAAGTTCACTAGTAAACAGGGCTTGGAGAGAAAGAATTAGAGAAGTCAATAGCATCTAGGCAGGCAGCCAATGGAAGTGTGGAGGAAGGGCTTGGCTTGGGTGTGTTATAGCCGGGACACTATGAACTCAAACTGATTTTACACTCTCTTAGTAGGATTTCAGAGCATGTCAGTCACAGAAGCAGTATTTTATTCGTTAGCAAAACAGGCTCATAGACAGCCCTTTGGATGGTATAGAAAATTAGCAATTAATCTCACAGAAACAAAGATGCCATTCCTGTAATTTCAAGCAAGGAACAGCTCCCTTTTGAGAATCCACATAAGCTGACGTCAAGGATTAGTGAGCTGCAGAAAGCAGAGAAGCAAGGCCATCCTCTCGGTTAGCCAGACCTGCGACGGAAGCGCACGCCTGGAGCTCAACACAGCTCTGCATGTGTTCATGGCGTGCTCAGCACCACACTACTCCGAGCACAATGTTATACCCAGGAACTGCTTTTGAGAAATATGCGGTAAGTTTGGAGATCGCTGCGGGGCGGCTTTTCCTAGTATCCTGGGATACCTCTGGGTTTCTTCCAGAAAAAATTGGGGGCGGAGGGGAGGAGAAGAAAAATAGTTTGCTTTATGAATTCCACAAAATGATAAATCTTAAAATATCTTTATCCTAAGACAGGGTATAAGCAATAAATGCTGTATCCACTGACTTCATGAGTTTTGTCTCTGGGCTGTGTTGGAAAGGAACTCTCTTTCTAAAACAACAGGGTCGCCTTGCTTACCAGCAGCAGATGACTCGTCATCCTCTTCATCTTCATCAGTGGGTGACGTCTGGTACACTCTGGGGTCCACAAAGGGGGTGAAGGAGGCTTTGGTGCTGCTCCCTATACCATACTGATGAAAAAGCAAGAAGCAGAGGTCAGTGCTGCAGGAACAGGTGGCGCTGACATGGTGTCACTCAGGCTTGACAGAGACTACAGACACCTTTGCTGTGCTGTTCACATTCCAGTCCCTAAGCAAAGCATGGACCCCTGTCCAGGCTTTCCCAGCACTGTGACTCTCCAGATTGTGTGTGTGTGTGTGTGTGTGTGTGTGTGTGTGTGTTCAGGGTTTCGTTAGTGATCAGACTATAGGTGCTTCAGTGAGAAAATGACATCAAATTGGCAGGTGGCACCTTAGGATCTGTACTCCTGCCATTGGTCATTCTACCTACAGAACTTACTTCTACTTTTAAGTCATGTCATCATGCACTGACCAAATGGTCTTAGGAAAAACAAACTCCAAGGCATGTTGCCACAGCAACGCTCCATCCCGAAACAGTCAGTTCATGAGCTCCCCTCGTGGAAGGCAGCCTCTGGGCTCTTCCGTTCTGGCCTGATGATGCATGTGGATCCGGATCAACTCTAACAGCTTTAAGCTCTTTAATTGGAGATCAGTTATCCAGGGGTTGGTGCTTCCTTCCCTTGATGGCTGAAGAGGATGCTAACGTCACATGCTTTATGTGGAGACTTGACTCAACTCTGGCTTTGAGTGCAATACACCTTGAGGGCTCACTTCAAATAAGTCCTAAGGGATTAGACTGCACCGTAAAGGCATGAGTCAGAACTGGAATACAGAACATTTATTCAATATTACCATTGGGTGTCATATGCAATTGAATTTTGTCCAAAGAAGGTGCTAGAACTATTTGCTCATTTTGTCTGTTCTTCTCTTTCCTTCTGTAGTGCCCATGTTGTGTGTGTGTGTGTATGTGTGTGTGTGTGTGTGTGTGTATGAGAGAGAGAGAGAGAGAGAGAGAGAGAGAGAGAGAGAGAGAAAGAGAGAGAGAGAGAAAGGGATGTGTACATGTGTGCATGTGGGGGTCGGAGGTCCCTGTCATGTGTCTTCCTTGATCACTTGTCTAACTTATTTTCTGAGACAATTCTTTGAGCACAGAGCTCATCCATTTGCTTGGCTAATGAGGCTGTTTCTGTTCTCCCCTACCACATCTGACTTTTTACATGCATGCTGGGGATCAGAACTCAGGTCTTCATGGTTGTGAGGTAGGCACTTTACCAACAGAGCCATGTCCCAAGCTCCCTGTTCTTCCTTTTATATCAAATGCACTATCATTCAACATTGTAAAAGCCCCTTGTGGGTATTCCTGTGTCAGGAATAAATCTTTAGTTTTGTTGTTAGATCTTTATTTAAACATAAATCAACATTCCTACGCCCTAATCATATAAGGACAAACTTGCAAATATCCAATTTGATTTCCTAATTCACAAAGAGCCAATGCAATTCCCTTCAAGATTTTCCTTTTGTCCTTCAGAATCAAATTCCTTTCATCCTCCTCAAGTAGCAGCCCCTCCCCAAAGCAGCAATTTCATCTTTAGAAATCCAGACAGGAGATGGTAAAACGTTTCCTCTTCGAGCTGCGGTAACAGCAGCACTTGAGCCAAAACCCTCTTCTGCAGGGGCCTGTTCTGTGTGGCCTCCCTGGTACTGACAGAGGACTTCAGGTGAAGACAACTGCCCACACTGCATGCTAAGCCTTTAAAGATGCTTGTGAGTTCTTGCCCTTGGGGTCCCTTAGGAGTGCAAGCATCACAGAAAGTCAGTGTGGGTAATGTTGAACTCAACAGTGCACATGCTCCGTAAAAACACTGAGGGCCTTAACATGACATAGCCCTGACTCCATCCAGTGATGTCTAAGAACTGGCAGAGCTCCCTCAGACTTTCCTTGGACTGGATCCACATGGAAAAGATGTCTTATTTCATCTTCCTGGTACAACTTGGAGAAAGAACCAGTCTCTTATCCATTAGACAGCAGGAACCCTATCTTTCATAAACAAATCGTTTCAACTTCGCTTTATTCAAGTCAAGCTTAGGTTGACTAGATCAATGTAGATATGAGTCACAACTGTTGGCCTTGAAGTCTCACGACTCTGTAGCTTCTCCCACGGGCTTGTGACACAGGAGGTCCAACTTCTGGTTCAAGCACTGTTCTAAATTAGCTATGTGTCGTGGGCAAATTATTTACCCTGACTTTCAGCCTTTTCAAGTCTTTTCCGTTACACAGGAATTGGCTCAGATCATAGATGAGAACTTTTTGTTGGTTTCTCTGAGTACTGATATAAGCAGTTATGGAGCAGAAACCGACTGAACATGTGTCAGAGAGTATGGCAAAGCCTTGCGGACATCAATGTGTGTAACCCCACGGAGGAGGACAGAGCTCCGATGGCTACTGACTGGCACCTACCTCAGCCCCAGTGTCCATCTCCTGGGCATGGGTGGAGACACGCCCCAGCCCCTCGGTGGGAGTCCCTGCTGGCGAGTGGCTCTGCTGCACAAGGTCTGGGAGATTGATGTGACCAGCGAAGCCATTACTGTCACTGTGGCCAGATCGCTTCTTCTCTTCAGCCGTCTGAGGGGGAAAAAAAGCACATAACGCCATTAAGAGAGGGAACGAACTGGAGAGCGATGTCCCTCCAAAGGTCCGAGACGTAACAGGCTCCAAACTGATGTGAGATGGTACACAGATCAGCGCCTCACCACAAATGTAGTGGACCCCAAACTGAGTTACTGGGGAGTACAGGATAGTAACATTGAAATTTCTACTTTGCCTAATAAAATAAAGACATTAATTGTTGTTAATATTTAGTAAGTGCCTGACCTTCAGGTCTTATGCTACTGCCTGAAGGATTCCACAAGAAAGGGGCAGAGTCAGGACCAGAACTGCCAAATTTCTCTTCGGCAGTGTGTGTGTGTGTGTGTGTGTGTGTGTGTGTGTGTGTGTGTGTATTTAAGTGTGTGTATGTATGTGTGTGTATGTGTGTGTATGTGTATGTGTATGTGTATTTAAGAGTGTGTGTATGTATGTGTGTGTATGTGTGTGTGTGTGAATGTCACTAGATAATTGGATTTACAGATTATATTGTCATATTATATTGAAACAATTGCCCAAATCCATCTGAAAAGCATGAGGGTGAAATGATACCATCCTCTACTCCCCCAAAATACCCTTGGTATTTCAAGAAAATGCAGAGATGTTATTTACCCAACTCATAGGGCTCTTTATCATTTATAAGGTCAAAACAATGATTAATCACACCTGACAGGAGTGCCAAATCATTGCAATGATCTAGCAGATTATTTGAAAATAAGGACTTCCATCCTCCTCTGTTGTTAAAGGTCACCCTGTCAGCAAATGCCTGCTGCCCTCTCGCGAAGTAGGCAGGAAAGAGATAAGGTCCTTGTGACTGGGAGAGCATCGCAAGTATTGCTTATAGCATTCCCTTTAAGTACCCTGTCACGCCAATTTACAACATGGGACTGGAAAGACGGCTCAGTGGTTAGGAGCACATACCACTCTTGCAAATGACCTGAGTTCAGTTCCCAGCACCCATACAGAGTTGCTCACAATTGCCTGGAGCTCCAGCTTGGGGGCATCCAACGTAATCTGGCCTCTGTGGCACCTGCATTCATATGCACATACCTATACACATGTACTATCATTAAAAAGAATCTTAAAAATGTACTTTATTATACATATATTGATTCAGTGGGACAGAGCTAAACACATGCTCTATGAATATGCTCTAAAGTTGTTATTGATAGGAGTGCAGGTATTAAATGTTTCCAAACCACTCCCCTGATCAGCCAGCTCCCTAAGCCCAAGGGAACAACAAGCATTAAGAGAAAACCCTCAAAGCCAGTGCATCTAATTGGCTGGGCTGCAATTCCTCCTTGCTCCTCTGTAAGCATAGCTTGTTACCCACAGATCAGCTATTCTCCGTGACCCCAACTCCCTGCCCCACCTCAGCCCCAGGCACCTCCCATTCTGTTCTCAGCCCACTTGAGATCAGTGCTTTACACTCCAGAGAGGAAGGAGATCACGTGTTATGATTTTATGTGATATGATGATGCCCGATAGCATCCATCATGGCATAACTAACAAAAGTTCACTCTTCTAATGGCTAATCATTTTGCATTTTATGTCTGGACCACAGTTCCCCTATCGATGCACAAGGTGATGGATGTGAAGGTGGTTTTCACCTGTTGGCAGGTGTGAATAGTTCTGACATAGGAATGCAGATGGCGCTTTGATGTATTGATTTCATTTGCTTTGGACAGACTCCCAGTAGTGGGACTGCTGGATCTTATGGTAGTATTATTTTTAATTATTAAATGACAGCACATGAAGAATATGCAGAGTCCCTTTTTTCATATCCTTGCCAGCACTTGCTACTTTTAGTCTTTTTGATAACAGTCATTTTGGTTTTGATTTACATCTCCTTGACAACTAATGATTTTGAATATTTTTTCTGTGTCCAGTAGCCATTTACACAATTAATGACACTCTTATAGACAGGAGCCTAGCATAACGCCTCTGGGAGGTATCACTCAGGAGCTGATGGAAACCGATGCAGAGACCCACAGCCAAACACTAGACTGAGCTTGGGGCGTCCTATGGAAGAGTTGGGGAAATGACTGAGAGAGCTGGAGGGGTCAAGGACTCCACAAGAAGACTGACATAGTCAACTAACCTGGGCCCATGGGGCTTCGCAGAGACAGAACCACCAACCAGAGAGCATGCATGGGCTGATCCTAGGCCCCTTGCATATCTATAACAGATGCACAGCTCGGTACTCATGTGGATCTCCCAACAGCTGGAATGGGGGTCCCTCTCTGACTGTGATGCCTCCTTTTGGATCCATCCCCTAACTGGGCTGCCTTGTCTAGCCTCAGTGGGAGAGCATGCACCTAGTTCTGCAGGCACTGGCTGTGCCAGGGCAGACATTGTGCTTATAGACAGGATCTCCCTATTCTCTGAGGTGAGGGAGCAGGGAGGATGGGAGTGTGGTTAGAGCTGTGTGAGGTGGGAGACTGGGAGGCAAGGAAGGTGGCTGTAATCAGGAGGTAAAGTGAACAAATTATAAAAAAAGAAATCCATGTTGTTCATTTATAAAAGATTATTATTGTTGTATTGAGGTTTCTGAGTTCCTTACATATTCTAGATGGAAACAAGGTGGCAGATATTTCCTGTCCTGTAAGTTGTCCCCACTGCTTACTGTGCCCAGTCATTGCTTAGTTCTGCCCTTCCGGCTGAGTGTGTAACTAGTTCCCGGAGGATTCCTTAGGGCAGAGGCAGGTCATGATTTCCCTCCTGCTTCCGGCCATGCCCCTCTTGTCCCCTTCTGGTCCCCGTCTCTTAGCTCAGCAGTGCTGAATACCTACTAAACATGGAGTGGTTTGTTAAAGCGGAACAGCTGGGCACATGGCAGGCATGCTCCCCACCGTCCGGGGTTGGTACTGACAAGACCATATGCCAGTTCTTTAGTCACCTAACCGGCCCAGCATGATATTTAACATTGACCATCAACCTGGCTGGATTCGGAATTGCCTGGGAGACTCATCTCTGGCTGGCTTTGTGAGGGTGTTTCCAGAGAGTTTTTGCTGGCCAGGGAAAACTCACCCTAAATGTGTTCTGTGGAGCCAGTCTGAGAAAAGGGGGATAGGAATGGGATAGCCCGATGAGCACCCCCCATCTACACACAAACTCTGTTTCCTGACTGTGGACATCATGTAACCAGCCCCTTCACCTTCCTCGCGCCATGTCTTCCCCAGCATGACACGCCCCCTCAGCCTCCTAGCACCACGCCTTCCCCACCATGACATGCTGTATTCCCTCATACCCTGAGTCAGCTTCTCCCAGACTCTGTCTTGAATGTACAGTTTCTGGCCTGCACAACCTCTGTTTGGAAATGCAAGTAGCCAATTCTTTGGTGTGTATGAGACAAAAAACAAAAACAAAAAACAACGAAACAAAAACAAAAAGCCCAAACAAACACTCACAAAACCAGGAAACAAAACAAAACCCAAAACCAAAGAAAAAAACAAAACCCAAAAACCAACCAAACCCAAAAAACCCAACAGCAATAAAGCACCCAAGATCCTGAGGGGGTGTGATTCATCCATAAGAAAACTTGAGAAATGACAGCTAAGCAGAGTGTCATCAGTTTTCTGGACTACATACTGCCCCATGAGGGTCCTCTGCCCAATTCGTTTTGTCACAGCGTTCATCGGGAGCTCACATGGGTGCATATTCTCAGCACTGAACAGTTCATCTTCAAAGTGACATTTAGGGAGTTCAGCTCTCATCCATCCTAGCGTCCTCGCTTTTTATGTGCACTAAACAGCCTTTTCTTCCCTTCCAACTTCTATTCGGTCCTGAAAAGCCTTTTGACATTTCCCCCTAATTTCCCCAAAGCATGAATCACACCTTGTCACTTTAGTATTTTTCAGTTTCTCTTGTAGCAGTGGCATTCCCTCCCAGGCCTTGCACGTGACGAAGGTACCCTGGTTATTAAGGAAAGACTTGAAGGGCTAGCTAGGCATGTATCTCAGAGAGGGAAAAGCCGGGAGCAATGACCCTCGAATCTGCCCACTTCTGAGTCACCATGCCTTGCTTCAATCAGCCAGCATCTCACCTGACACCTTCTGTGTGCTAGGCTCTCTCCTGGGAGCACAAAGGAAATCGAACAACAATCCTCCTCTATTGAACATCAATAGGAGAGCCCAACCTCTCTGATGTTGACAGCCTCACCATTCCCAGGAGGATGAGCAGAAACGCGCTCTGTATTGTAACTGTGTTGAGCGCTCTGCACCATGTGCCACTGGGTCCTCATAGGAACACTGTGAGCTAGCTTTCCTCAGCGCCACCTCACAGATGGAGAAAGGGCAGCGCAAAGCAGCAGATGAACATTTCTCAAGTGAGGCTCTAAGTCTAGACTGTCTGCTGGGGGAGTGCAGCGGCTCTGGGAGGCCCTGCTGCACCATGGGAGCCCTACTGTCATAGCTTATTGGACAGAGAGTGGAACCCTCTAACAAGTGAGACCAAGTTCCCGGTAAAACTGACCATGTCGGCTGGGAGAAGAGGACCAGCCTTTGCCAGCAGCTCTCCAGGGGTATGGTGAAGACATGGTCGCAGGGCAAGAAGAGATGAGAACACAGTGTGCAAAGGGGGAGCAACAGAGAAGGGAGGAAGCAAGTGGCTCAGTGGTTAAGAGTACTGCCTGCTCTTCCAAAGGACCCGTGTTCAATTCCCAGCACAGACATAGCAGCTCACAACTGTCTGTAACTCCAAGATCTGACACCCTCACACCAACATGCATAAATTAAACTTAAATAAAATATTTAAAAAAAAAAAAGAAGAAGAAGAAGGCGAAGGAGTAAGACAAGCAGAATAGCCTTTCCAGACGGCGGGGCCGCTGCAGAGAAGGCGGTAAGGGCTGATGAGGCACACGGTAGTAGATGGTTCCACGGAGCTGTAAGCTAAGACAGGGGAAAACAGGAGAACCACCAGGGAGCGCACCACAGCCGCAGAGCATGTGGTGTATGACAGGTAGCGCTAGCAGGACAGTCTTTAGAAAAATTCTCTTCTACTCACATAAGAATGAAGTTGAGTGAGTTCCTGATGGAACTCACAGTATTCTATAAGTGAGATCTTACCATAATAAGATAAATTTTAAGTCTATATATTTTATTTTCTTTTACTGTGTATTTAATGTGTATTTAATGGATTTTTTTTTAACCTCAAGGCTCATTTGAGGGTTAGTTTTCTGTGCCCACTTAACTGACCTACCAGTTTCTGAGTGTGTCTGCTACATTGCATCTGAGCATCAAGAAGATGAGCTTTTGGGATGGTGGAGTTAGTAGGTAGATTAGCATCCCCAAACTGGGCTGGCAGGAACCAAGAGGTCCAGAACATAACAACAGGCAGAAGAAAAAAAATAGTATGAATAAATATTGTGTGTGATACCCGTGAGTATACTTGTGAGTGTGGGCCCACATGTTACCGCATGCTACAGAGGTCAAAGGACAACTTTGGGTGTCGGCCCTCACCCTCCAGCTTCCTTGGACAGTCTCTGGTGCTGTGTAGTCCAGGCTAGCGGACCACAAGCCTCCAGGGAGTCTGCTGTTGTTACCTCTCATTTCACTGTAGAAACGTGGGGATTACACGTGCAAACGACCAGTTCCGGCTTTACATGGGTTCTGGGGTCTCAAGCTCAGGTCCTTCGCCTTGTGCGGCTAACGTTTTTTGTCCACTGAGCCAGTCACACAGCCTATAACTTGCCTAGTTCCAGACCTGCTCACTGATTGAGTTGGGACATCTTATCTTTACTCACTTCTGCACGGGCATCTGTGCTACCCACAGGCGCAGAGATCACTGGCTATCCTGTCCTCCATAACCACACAGCCACTTCCTTATAATCTCTCCCTCTCCCCCCTCCCTCTCTCCTCTCTTCTTTTTTTCTGAGGTATCTTGATTATTACACTTTGTTATTTTAAGACTCCATGCTTTGGAGCTGAAGAGATGGCTTAAGTGATGGAGTGCTGGCTTTGCAAGCCTGAAAACCTGAGTCAAATCCCCAAGATTTGTTTAATTCCCGAGTTTGGGAAATAGAATTTGCTGGCCAGATAGATACCATTTGCTTACTTGGTAAGCCCCATGCCAGGGAGAGACCATGCCTCAATAAAGAAAAAAGTGGTTGACACTTGGTGTCCTGAGGTGGCCCCCTGGCCTCCTCATGTACACACACACACACACACACACACACACACACACACACACACACACA
>OU015751.1:68497059-68507552 GCA_907169655.1 Acomys percivali | reverse complement strand
ACACACACACACACACACACACACACACACACACACACACACACACATTCATGCTTATGTGTACATATAATAAGCACAACAAAAAACCTTCACTTGGTAAAAGCAGACTGTTGAAACCAAGAAGACAAATAGTCCGAGGGTCCCTCAGCAGGTCAATGTCATAGAAGACGGGAAGGGACCTGTGATCTTGAAAGTGCTGGCGGTTGTGGTCATCAAGTGCTGAGTCCTTTGCGTTCTCTTTTCTGGTCAGCTCTCCTGATAGAACCACTTTCCCCTTGTACTAAGGTAGGCTATCACAGCACTGGGAGCTTTCTATTCCAGGCACACAATGCCAGTGCTGGCAGCCTATTCTTCATTGAAGGATTGTGCGAAAGAATTTTTTAAAGTCAACTTGAAAGATTTGACAGGGCCATAAAATAAATCCCAGCAAGCCACTAGGCGAGCTGGTCTTCTAGTTACACAGCACTGCCAATTTTACTCCAAGGGCCTTATTCTTTTCAAAATTACAACTTCTTCTTCCTTACTAAAGTGAGAGGCAAAGCCTGTGAGTGGACTTTCGTAGCCCTGTCTTATTTCAAGAGAAAGAATGACCATTCTGTCTGTTTATGCTTTAGAGGGAAGAGCTGGTTGTGATAAGAAGCAACAGGGGACTGGATTTTATGGTGATAATGAAAATATTTAATTTTTATGAAACACTTATATTTACTAACTAGCCTATTTCATGTTCTCAGTCATCTTCTAAAACGTATGCTATTATTTATGGGGCCTAAAATTGATGCAAGGGCCTTCCTTGATTTCTCTCCCCTTCATTGGTTGTGGCAGGGTCTCCCCACCCCAGAGCCTGACAGTTCAGGCTATTCTAAGTAACCATCTTGCCCGGGGATTCCCCGTTTCTGCGTTTGGCTTCTTGTGGGTTCTGGGGATGCAAATTCTTGTCCTCATATTTGTGTGGCCAGCACTTTATCCACGGATCCATCTCTGTAAACCACTAATGAAGTTTTACGGAGGATAAGACCAGATGTGGGGAAAGATGCAGTGACACTTCCCAATGTCACCTGCCATTATTTTCTCAAACTCACATGAAATGAAAAGAGAAGACGGGCTCTGATATCTTGAGAGCACTTCAGGTTAACAACGATACCACAGCGGGCACAGTGGAAGGACAGGTGAAAGGGAACATATGCTCCCACCAAATGAAATAATGTCCCTAGACTTAATGAACGAAAACTCTTCTCAAGGGCTGAAGAGAAGGCTCAGCAGCTGAGAGCACTGGCTGCTCTTTCAGAGGACCTGGGTTCCTTTCCCAGGATCTACATGGCAGCTCACAACAGCCTGCAACTCCAGGCCCAGGGGATCCAACACCCTTTTCTGGCCTCTGCAAACATGCACCTGGTGCACAGACATATATACAAGCCCTATATATTTAATAAAATATTAAAAAACCCACCAGGCGCAGTGGCGCATAGCTGTAATTCCAGCATTTGGGAAGGCAGAGGCAGGCGGAGCTCTTTGAGTTCGAGACCAGCCTGGTCTACAATGTGAGTTGAGGACAGCCAGAACTATGCAGAGAAACTTGTCTGGAAAATCCAAAAAGAACCAAACCAAACCAAAACAAAAACCAAACAAGAACAACAACAACAAAAACAAATTTAAAAACTCTTAAAACTCAAAGTTGGAAATACATGCCAAAGGTATGCTTCCTTGTTGATTGTGTGTTTCTTTGTTCTCTAGCCCCAGTAGCTTATTGCTTTTTCAAATGTTAATCTAATGAGATATGAAGATAGCACAGTTTCTTGAAACTGCTGAGCATTTTATATGAAATCCATAAGGTAAACCATGAGGAAAGAGGCTCACAAACCCGCTGTTGCTATTAAGCGTGGCCATTCATTTCTGTCTCCCTGGTGTTGGGAACATCTGTGTTTCCTAGTTTTATGTCCTCAGGCTCAGCTTTTACATTCCGATTTGAATAGCTCCCATTGAAGAATTGGCACTAATATAATTAAGTCACTCTGCAGAAACTTGGGAGGACACAGGAGAGAAGATGGCAGACGATTAAAGTCTCGCAACCACTTAGAAGCACAGGTTCTTGCCGTCCTGTTTAGCCAGCACGCATATAATATATGCTATGAGCATTCTATGTGAAAGTCTATTGAGAAAAACCACGTAAGGACTGAGCTTCCGTTTGACAGCTGTTACACCAACTCACCTCTCTCATCATCAAGGTTCCTTCTCTGGAAATACTGCTGCTGAAGGTGTCCGCATGAGACGTCTCTAGCCCGTGTGTCCCAACCGTTCCCATGGGGTACTGCTCACTGCTCCCTGGAGCACCTGTGGGTCTGAGATAAGAAGTGATAGGAGTCATGGCAAGCTGTAAATTCAGGGAAATACCATTTCCTGTTCCCCAGCCCTTACTGCAGAAAGTGCACATGACGTAAGATCTGCCATTTATATCATTTGTGTCCTTACTGCAGTGACTTTGAGGACATTCTGTATTCATGCACCTAGACTGGGGTGTCTCTTTGTACAGCATCTTGCCCATTTACCACGCTACTCTCAACTCAGACTGTGAGAGCTTCTTGATCTCCGAGGAAAATGTTGGACTTGGAGTCCAGGCATGTGAGGTGCTACCGACATCTCAGGCAACAACCTCGACTTTTTTTTTTTTGACACATGGCATCCTTGACCTACTTGTACCTGCTGCTTCCTCTATTGTTATTCAAAGAGATACATACTTTATCTAAGCTACTGTCTCAAGACCTGCCTACACCCAATCCCGTCAGCCTTCATCCTGTTCACAGTTCTCACTGTCATTTACAATTCCTTAAGATCCTCCTCCTCTCTCTCTCTTGCCATATCATGTGGAGGGAGTTGGAGTTGAGTTTTGTCCTAAGGAAAGCCATCTACTTCCTTTGAGACAAGGTCTCTTTTTGACCTGGAACTCACCAATTAGCCTAGGCTGGCTGGTCACTGAGCCTCAGGGATCCTTCTGTCTCTGTTGTCCCAGAAGTGTGGATTAAAAGTACGTGTCACCATGTATGGCATTTTCACATAGGTTCCGGGAATTGAACTTGGGGCTTCAGGCTTGCAAGCAAGCACTTACTGAGTGAGCCATACCCGTGACCCTGACATTTTCTATTTGTTAGCCTATTCTCTCTTCATTTCCCTTTCTCCATCATGAAAACACATGCTTGTCTTTTTGGTTTTCATTACACACCCAGGTCAGTATCAACTTGATTTACCCATGTTCTGTGACCAAAGTGTGTGGTATCTTTATCAAAAGAGTCTTACCATCAAGCTCTTGTGGGCAACTAAGCAACTAAAAGCAATAGCAGTGTTGGGGGCGTGTTCTCTGACCAATAACTTGAAGTGCCAAATGAACATCTTAGCTTTTTATTTAGTAACTTGTGGCTTCTGGGAAGAACATTAAGATCCATATGCAATATTCAGCACTTTTCTAAAATCTCTCTATTTAACTATCTTGTTGTACATTTAGGCCCAGGTTTCTCTTGTTGCTGTGTTGTGTTTCCCAAAGATCAAAGATAATCTGAGGGTGTAATGAAATATTTACCCAGGAACCACCAGGTTTCTTCTATCAGACACATGGAGAGGTTTCAAGGATCAGGAGACAGAGGACATAGATGTGATGGGAAGTGGTGAAAAGATGTTGTCACCACCCTCTGAGGCACAGATGGAACTTCCATTGTGCCCTGTGCCACACAGAGGAAGTGGCAGTCCCCAGCAAGGTACAAGCATCACACTTGAGCTTCACTCAGATGACCCAAAGCCTCAGGGTCCTGTGCTCCTTGCACCTTAGGTGTCTGGTTTACACACTTGGAAGGTGGAGAACCAAGCAGATGCTGCGGTGTGGGACTTCAAGGTTTGGGGTTCCATAGATGCTGCGGTGTAGGATTTCAAGGTTTGGGGTTCCATTCCTATGCCTTCCTCTCTGCTGTTTAGGGAAACGATTATAAAAGGGGTTTTGAAAATGTGAGATGGCATCAAGAATTTGTTTATTTATTTATTGGGGAACGCTTATTACTTTCATCTTTTAATTTTTTTATGTATTTTTAAATTGTCTATGGTCACTGGGTGTGGCTTGCACATGCCTTTAATCACAGAATTCAGAAGGTAGAGGCTGATGACTTCCTGTGAGTTCAAGGTCAGTCTGGTCTACATAATGAGATCCTAACTCAAATAATAAAATCAAAAGAAGGCCCCACCAGTTGCCATGTCAGTGTTAGTGGGGAAATTCTCACAGGGCACCACCCCTAGATCAAGAGCAACAGGCAAATACTGAGCTGAGAGAGGGAGAATTAGTCTCCCTCAGGAATGAATCTCCTAATTGGTTATCGAATACGAAGTGGTCAGCATAAAAAAAAAAAAACCATACAAACAATGCTGAACAGACTCAGCAGGCTGCATTTGTACACTTATTTCTACATATAATTAACAACAACAACAAAAAAAAGAAGCTATGGATTTAAGGAGAAACAGGGAGGGAATGGAAATGATGTAATTATATTTTAATTTAAAATAAAGCAAATTATAACACAAGCAAAAACTAACTACCAACAGTTTCTTAAACCCAATGACAGCCTGAGGATGTAATAAAATATTTACTCCAGGGACCAAGAACTATACCAGATTTATGCCAGCAGGCACACTGCCAGAACTCTTGCCAACAATTAGGCAGACTGTTTAAAGTCCTGAGTTCAATTCCCAGCAGTGGGAAAATGATTCCAATGAAAAATGGAGAAGAGAAACAATGAGGTGCAATTAGCTTAGAGAATATGCACAATAGAGCCTGTGTTCCAGGTTTCTCGTTTGGAGCAGAGGACTGAATCAACTCAAATGTGAGCAAGAACTGATGTGTTGGGATAAAATTCAAAGTCCAAATGTCCACGTCACTGCTTCTGTCCCAGAAGGGAGCTGTTAATATTAACCATGTTCGCAAACACAGGAAAGCCAGTGTTGTGATAAACTCTGGCATACTAATTGATTGGTAAGTCAAGTAGTTCTTAATGAATGCGTCTGCCCTCAGTTCTAGGGGACTTAATCTTATCTATGTTGGTCCTTTTCTTATGGCGTCTTAAATTCTTGTTTCAGAGAAGATGGTGTGAACCCAATAGAGTAATCTGTGAATATTTATCAGGCCTCTGGGGAAGGAGTCCCCTGTCCTCTTCTCTGTCCACCAGGCATCCTCTGCTACTTCCACAGGCTTAGGCTGAGCTGCCAACCACTGCCAGGTTGGCACTGCTAGGACACGGTCTCCGTTTTCACAGAAAGTCTCATTTCTTTTTAAATTCTCTTTGTTTGTTTGTTTGTTTGTTTGTTTTGGGAGAGTTGTTTGTTTTGTTTTCAAGACAAGGTTTCTCTGTGTAGCCGTGTCTGTCCTGGACTTGCTTTGTAGACCAGGCTGGCCTCGAACTCACGGAGATCTGCCTGCCTTTGCCTCGTGAGTGCTGAGATTACAGGCATGCACCATCAAGCCCAGCTTGATAATGTTCTGATTTTATCCAAACATTTTAATCAGAGAAAGCATGTATTTTTTTTCATGAAAAGGATTTTAAAAACCTACTTATAGCAAGGAAAATCTTCCCTATACATTTAATTAATACTTTCTCATCTTTAAATTTCTTTATTATTTTTAGTAAAACAATTATCATTAGTCCATTTCTTTTCCATGTAAATTTTATAGGAAAGATTTAATACAATAATTGCTTTGCCCATGTCTTCTTTCAGATGCTTATGCTTCTACCAAATCCAGTTTTTCTGGGTCATTATAAAGGTTTCAATTTCACTGAAGATATTTGATTTATATATTAATTATTAGTCAACAGCAGGTATTATCAGGCATTCTGTTGCCCACTGTTTATTTCAATCTTTGCTAAATATTTTTAACTATTTTTTTTTACTTGAGTCAATTTTTATGCTTTGCCTTTTATGGGACAGAACTACCTCTTCTGTTATGAATTTTAGACTCTTTCAAGTTATATTTTACAATGTTTTGATTAACAATATTCCCTACAGGTGAAATAAAAGGTAATCTGTATTTATTCCTTAGGTAATTGGTTTCTAATATGGTAAGCAACTCCTTTTAGCTAGCCAAAGACAGCCCTTCTCTGTACAATTGTTCAGTTACGTTCAGTTATATACATACACTTAGGTTCTGAGCCTCATATTAATTGCATCTACCATGTACTATTCTACCATGTGTTCACCATGATGTAATGGTTTTTGATTGCAGAAAATTTCCAAAACTTCATACATATTCAAATCATCCCCCTACACATTACTTGGGCGAAGTGCAGCCCATGTTCCTGTTCCCTGACCCGTCTCTGGTCTTCCCTTGCTTTGCTATTCTGTGCCTATTTCTTTTGTGGGATCTTGCTAACTGTAACAGACCTCCAAAACCCTGCTTCATTTTGTATAATCTTTTGGCAAGCTCTAACCTATGGTCTTTGTTAGGACCACTCGTTTATCCTGTAATAACAAGTAATACATCTAGGCTCTTTACTCAATCACTTGTTTATTCTACTTCCACCTGGATATTTATATACCTGGATGGCAGCTGAGGTCATGCCCTTCTTCCTGGAGTATCTACTGAATAAGTAACTTTAAAAACCACTGGTTTGTTGTGATAGAAACTCCCCGCTATTCCGGACTCCTTTCTCTCATTGTTTCCTATCTTCAATACAGGTCCTTCCTTTTTGTTTTGTAACCATAAGTCAAATATTGTCTGTTCTTTTTTTTTCCCCTTTTTTAATGTGTCTCAATGAGGTTGGCTTCCTCTCTTTCATTAATGGCAATCGTCTCCATCAAATTCACTGCACAGTTGACTGTATGGCTTTCCACCCCCATTTCTGACCTTCAGTAGTCTCCTGCCAACTGCAGTTAAAAGCTAAAGGTCGTTACTGTGGCTTTAAAGTTATTACTGGGTCCTTGTCTTTAATGGAATTTTTAAAGGACATCCAACTCTCTTCTAACCCGAGCAACATTTAATTTATAGTTGTTTTCTGTGCGTGTTACATGGTGCACAGGACCCTTGGTGACTTAAGTCAGAACGGTGTCCCATTACCTTCCTTTCCTATTTTCTGCTTTCACCTACATGGGGCAGGTCAGACGGCTCTCCATGGTCATCTGAGCATCTCTACCATGGCAACAACACACAGTTCTTCAATGATCAGATCTTATCTGAGTGTGTGTCCTTGGTGTTGTGTGATGGGTGTGACACTGTAGAGGCACCTAGTGAATGTTCTTCACCTAGTGAATGAAACTTTTAGGGCCAAAGGCTTTTCTTAGTGCCCATTCAGGCTTACTGTCAAAGCACAGGCATGTTGTCAACTAATGAATGCTTAGTTGTAAAGATAATTAGACAACTAAGCAACCAATGACTCCTGTCCTCCTATATCTAAAAAGGTATTTTTGGTATCAGATTCACCAGGATATAACAACTTATGGTTTTATAAGGCAGTGTTTAGTATAAGAAAGAAAATCATTCTGTTCAGATAGTCATAGGACTTTATAGCACAAAGAATAAATTCTGAGGTATATACAGTTTTTAAAAATGAGGTTGGTTGGTGCTGGACAGATGGCTTAGAAATTAAGAGTACTTGTAGATTTTTCAGAGGACTGGGATTCTGTCCACATGGTAGCTCAAAACCATCCCTAACTCCAGTTTCAGGGGACCCAACACCCTCTTCTGATTTCTACCAGCTGTATACATAGTGCATAGACACAAATGCGGACAAAACACTCATGTGCACATAAGATACAAATACCTTAAAAACTAAAAATGATGCTGAAGGCTTCCAGGTAAGTATGTGAACTGTGATACTAGACCCTGTTTGGTACATGTATGAACTATGTCAGTGGAGAGGGAAAGGCGGAAGAGGCGCTGATCCAAGCGACCTCAAAATTCCCAAAGAGAAACATTCCTTAATATACCCAAGTAACCCATAGCCTTCCTTCCAGACAGAAATACAGTCTGAGAAATTGTCCCAGCCAAGAGGAGTCTAAGAAGTTGTGACAGGGCTGGAGAGATGGCTCAGAGCTTAAGGGCACTGACTGCTCATCCAGAGGTCCTGAGTTCAATTCCCAGCAACCACATGGTGGCTCATAACCATCTATCATGAGATATGATGCCCTCTACTGGCCTGTAGGTGTACCTGCAGTCAGAGCACTGTATAGATAATAAATAAATCTTAAAAAAAAAAAGAAGAAGAAGTTGTGACAGCTACATGGATCATGGTCGAACACAGTTCTTTAGGATGAAAGCTAAGCAAGCCTGGCCAACCTGCCCAGTCCATGTTGATGCTGCTCATGAGCTATAACACACGCAATGCTGATTTGGCCTCCAGACTGTGGAGAAAGTGATGGGGGCAGAAACAGCAAGCTCTGTTAGCACCCGATTTTCCTATAAATCTGCAACTACTATAAAAAATGTAATTCTTATTAGCAGTGAAAGAATGGAAAGGTAAGAAAAGACTGCTAAGGCTCAAATAACAAATACAGCCTCTTATTGCATTAACCAGGCCTTGTTCTAGAAGTCATTTTTCTTCATGTAGAGATTGGGAAGGAAAAATGAGCTGTCCAAAATCCTATGGAGATAGCAAAAAAAAAAAAAAAAAAAAAAAAAAAAAAAAATTAAATGAAAACAAACAGTAAAATCCTATCACTGATTCAAATGAAACAAACAAACAAACAAAAAAACCCAAAAAAACAAAAACAGGAAATTTCCTGTAATTAGACTACTGGTTCGGAACAATAATTCTCTCTAATTGGATTTGTCCAAGTGCTCAAGGAGGTCCTGATTTAGTTCAGCTCAGTTCAATTCAATACGTGCTCTCTGGGTGCCTGCTTTCCAAAAGGTCCTCGGTTTGGCAGAGGGTAGTGGGTAGAAAGGCTGGGCAAGATAGGATTCCTCAACTAAAGCGGTTAGAGCATAGGAGGGCTACAGATAGATCCACACTGACCCAGGGAGAAAGAGGGATGGGGCAGGCGGCATTACTGCTCCAAGGAGGGGAGGGGCCCTGGGAGGTCCCATCACTGTAAGGATTGAGGGATAAAGCACGGCCAATCACCTCAGAGCACCAAAGGCACAGGAGGGCAAATGGCTTGCAGGGGTGGCCCCGCAGCAGCTGAGGGGGTGGGCATGCAGGGGTGGCCCCGCAGCAGCTGAGGGAGTGGGCAATGGGTTGGGCCCATGGTGTTTTAGTGAGAACAAGAGGAGGGAAAAGGAAGCTATGTGGTTTTCACCATCTAGAGGCCATTATGTGAGACCGCATGGTCAGCATCTGGTCTTTACCGTGTTATTACTGTGTCATTCATGTGTATTTAGGAGTGTGTATCGCATGTTTGAGGGTGCCTGCAGAGGCCACAAGAGAGTGTTGGATCCTGGGAGTTGGAGTTCCAGGCTATGGTGAGTCACCGGAGGGAGGCAGGCATCTTCTGGAAGATCAGTGAAGAGACTCAGTTCCTGAGCCATCTCTTCAACCCATAGACAGCGCTTCACAGTGCTATTCTGGGACTGGAGGGAGGGTACTAACACAAAGATGCCTCTTTGGCTTGCTCCATAGGATGCCACCTGACCTTTCTCTTCCTATCATATAAGCCTTTTACTTTTCCTGATTACAAGCATAGGCCATGGCTATCACACATTTGATAACATCCATATAATAAAAGTTCTGTACACCCTTTAGATCAGTGGTGATCATGTCTGCTCTGAGGCTGTTGTCTTCTGCTTCTTTCCTCCTAGGCATGAAGTACTGTGAAGTGCAAGCAGCTAGTCAGGAAACACAAACTTGCAACATGCTGTTAGAGCTTACAGGGTGAGCAATAATATGAAGCTGTCCAAGGACGGCCTCTTACTTGAACGCTGGGACCCACGGCTGCCTATGTGAAAGCCTGGGCCTCCATTTCTGAGACCTCCATTTCTTGCTTTGTGTGCACGTCACAGGAATGAACTGTATTATATTTTTATTTTCGCCTCTAAAAAATAATATATAGCATAAAGCATGAATGTTTACCTTAACAAAGGAAAATAAAGTGTTATGAATGTGTAATGATACGGTTTGTACAGAAGTAGCTATGTTATAATGGAGTTTTAATAGTGTGAAAGTCCTCAGGCATGTGAGCGGCGTGTTGGCAGACTATCTCTGCTTTATTTATTTCTTTTTTTATGATATGGAGAAGTTTATTATACGAGCATAGGGGCGTGGAAGAAGGAAGGTGGGGCACCTGAGAGAGACAGAGATAGATGCAGAGACAGAGACACAGAGAGAGAGAGAGAGAAAGAGAGAGAGAGACAGAGTGACAGAGAGAGACAGAGAAAGAGGAAGAGAGAAGACAGAAGAGAGCAAGAGTGAGAGGTAGCTAAGAGGTAAGAGCAACTGTCTCTGTTTTAAATGCTCATGAAAATACATCTATAGTTCAGACCAAACTGGAACACACACACACACACACACACACACACACACACACACACACACACA
>OU015751.1:68465558-68497049 GCA_907169655.1 Acomys percivali | reverse complement strand
ACACACACACACACACACACACACACACACACACACACACACACACACACACCCCACACACCCCTGTTTCCCTTTTTTGTGTATGTCTCACACATATACTATTTTAAATAGTCTTTAATGGACAATCCTTTCAATCTGTTTTCAATTTCCGAGTCCCTAAGAACCACATCAGATCTTGCCATCACTGTAAGCATTTAGCTTATCGTTTGTTCGCCAAGTTACGGTAACCGATCCTGTGAATGTCTTTACCAGTGTCTTTTCCACTGCTGAGACATAGCCCTCAAACATAGCCCTGATATGTCACAGCCTGCTTCAAGACACAGATGAGCTCCTGATGGCTGCATGCTACGTGGGCACTATTGTTCTGGGGTTTCTAATCCAGATGCTCTCCACCACTGTCACAGCTCCCATGCTTGCCCCGTAGTCAGTCTCCTCCGTGCCTAGGCTTTCTAGTCATATTCCATGGCATTCTTATCTGTTTTTCTGACTGTTGTGCAGGTTACTGGCATGCACGTCTTTCCTTTGGATCAGGCCATACACTTGCTCTTTGGAGTCTGGTCTGGCCACTTCGGTCAGGCTCTTTGGGGTCTAGCCACTTTGGCTCAGTGTGGTTAAGTCATGGTTACTGGAAAGCCACTGTCCCCAACCTCAGAGACCTCCCACAGTTCAAAAAAAAAAAAAAAAAAAAAAGAAGCAAACACAGTGAGGGTTCTGACTCAAGGTATTGATTGCATCAAACTTAGGGCTTCTGGGGAGATGATAGTGACAATGGAGAAGTAGGATGAGGGGACAGGAAGAGATGGCTCTTCAGAGGAGGCTGGGCTGTGGAGAGGTAACAGAGATAGACAAGCAGAAGGCAGAGGGAAGCACAGTGAGTCTGCTTGGGGGAATGCTACAAAAAAGGACATTCTTCCCTGGAAGGTCACTTCTAACTCTCCTGCAGAAGGTGGAGAGGGAACATCATTCAAAGAGTTACACAGTGTGGTAAGGGCTTAGAATGATACTTTACATTTTCCCACAAATCACCTGTGTTTGCCCCAAATGATTAGATTATCTTGTATTCTTCCATGAATAATTTATCTCTGTTAAGAAAAATGTGAAACTTGAAGGCAGAATATAAGTACGCACTCTCCGAATGCCTCATCGCCCTCAGCACAGTCTTTAACATATAGCAGGAAGTTTAGGGATCTTTTAATTTCCTCATTAGCTTTTGTCCCAATAGCTATATGCCCAGTGTTCAGAGGAAATTTTAAGCATATGTTAGAAGAATTGAACAATGCTGACTCAAGACAAAATAGGAAAGATCAGCATGTTTTGCAGAGATGTTCTGCCTTAGTAGTTTTGCCTCTAGAACAATTTTATTTGCTGCTAAAAGATAGTTTAATATAAATGATTTCAAAATGTCACATCTTAGCGTATTTATAGCTGTCAATAATTGAATATTGAAATCACAGGCATGGATTTACAATAATGGTTATTGGGTTTGCATCTCAGAACTGCTTGGAGTGGCACCCTTTGCAGACTGGCCTCCCTGTCCTTCTGTAGCCTACGGAGCAGGACACTATTTGTGGTCATGTGATATCGCCTCTTAGTAGAGTGAGTATGTCCTGGTGATCAATACTGGTAGCCAATCCAAAGAGGTGGAGGGGAATGTGGGTGAAGATGAGGAAGGTAGGATTGCATTCCATCAGTGTATGGCAAATCAGGGCAACAACACCTTGTATTTATTTTGAGAGGAGTGAGAACGGGCTGTGTACAACCAACCCAACAATCCACTCCAATGAACAAAAGCTACTGAGCTTCCTATTGATGCTGGGGGAAGAAAGAAAAAGAGGAATAAGCAAAGACTACAATTTAGGGACATATAAGCAGACATGAGATAAAAATATACAACGATAAGACTGTGAAGACTTTGACAAGAGTACATGAAAATGTTGGTGACAGAAAAAAAGGATCAAGGTTTGGGGAGATGGCTCAGTCAGTAAAATGCCTGCCATGTAGGTATGATGGTCAGGTCCAGTGGAGCACACTTGTAATCCTGGCTATGAGGAGGTGGAGACAGGAAATCCAGTGAGAACGAGGCCAATGAGAGAATGCATCTCAAAAGAGATGACAGACCATCTGAAGAATGATGTCTAAAACTCACTTCTGGCCTCCATGTGGACGTGCACATGTATAGCATGTACACTGCACACATGTCAACATGGACACACCTGTACATACACACACACACACACACACACACACACACACACACGCACACGCGCACACACACGCAAACACATGCATAAACACTCACACATATCCATACACACAAAAAAGAAGAAGAAGAACAAGAACAAGAACAAGAAGAAGAACAAGAACAAGAAGAAGAACAAGAACAAGAAGAACAAGAAGAAAGAAAAGGAATCAAAGGAAAAAGATGCTGAAGTGGATGGAGTGGAAAAGACAGACACAGAATGTCCTTGAATGGGGGAATTTGCCTCCTGATTCTTTCTTTGGGGGGGGCATTAACACCTGCTTTCATGTGTATTCATTCTTGTTATTGGTGGCCACGGTGGTGGGGTGGAGTATGCATCTCCTGTTCATTTTAATCCATAAATGCCACTGTCCATGGTCTTATTCTTTTATTTATAAGTGGAGAGGCATGTGCCAGTGGTCTCCCTGTTGATATTGTTTGTCTTAGAGGTAAAAAGAACTAAGAGAGAGCCATTTAAAGGGCAGCAAGCCCAATAGCAATGAGCAGGCAGAGCATCCATAGGCCTAGAAGTGCTACACGCTCTAGGTGACTGCCCCTATGCTGAGAGATAGTTACAGAACTACGTTCCAAAAAGAACTCAATTCCCCAAGGCCAGTTCATTTTGTCAGTGACCTATGTGTGATTTGTATTTAGCTAGGATTTCTCATGGTTTGGTCTGGACACTTAGTGCCTTCCTGGCCTTCATTTAGGGAATGATCTAGATCCAGGCATGGCTCCATGTATATGTTATCCCAGCTACACCCAAGGCTGAAGCAGGAAGCTAGCTTGAACACAGAAATTCAGGCACAACCTATGTAGATGCTACCTCCAAACAACAACCACAAAGGCTCTCACATTACTCTGGGTATGTCACTGATAGCCCCTGTCCCATAGTGCGTCTCTTACATTAGTCTGGGTATGTCACTGACAGCCACTGTCCCATCGTGCGTCTCGCTCTCCCCATCCTCCTCCTCTTCCTCACTACTCTCCGACTCCTCACTGGACGAAGAGTAATCCGTCACTTTCTTCAGTGGCCTATTTGTTTCTTCGATCCGGAGTTCTCTTAATTCTTTGGCTAAGGCCGTCAGATCCTACAAGAGAAAACTTT
Organism: Acomys percivali; assembly: GCA_907169655.1. Taxonomy (NCBI): domain Eukaryota; kingdom Metazoa; phylum Chordata; class Mammalia; order Rodentia; family Muridae; genus Acomys; species Acomys percivali. Next base: position 68,493,702 of record OU015751.1, on the reverse strand, counting down.
GTAAGCACATGAAATATACTTAAAACCAAAGCTGTATCTCCCAGCCAGTCATTGCTCCAGCTTAAGCAACAAGAAAATAAATAAATAAATAAATAAATAAATAAATAAATAAATAAATAAGCTCTATAGAGAACTGTGACAAACACAGTTACTGTATGGAACTAAGAAAACGATGTTTGTGGTGTGTAGAAGCTAAGAGACGGGAGATGAAATCAATTCAAACTTTGTTCAAAACCAATAGCTGTACTAGAACTGACTGTGCATGTGCACGTATGTGCATGCTGTGCTGTGTGCATGCACATACATACAAAGTTTTATGTTTTCTTGTTATTTTGAAAGGGTGAAGTTGGTCACCCTCAGAGTTGAATGGGAAAATAAATGGGATTAAAATTTGTTCCCCAAGTATCCTGGAATTCTTGCCCAAAGCTGTGATGATGGCCTTTGCTCTCTTGTGAGGGCTACTGGACCAAAAGCTAGCATCAATCATAGAACAGACCACGTTCCAAGGTTCATTTGGTGTGCAGTCATCCCCCAACGAACAAAGGTACCACATCAAATGAGAGCCCACCCCAAATCCTAGTGCCACTGAAATTTAGAGCGACAGGGCTGAGTTAGTCAAGAGGAACAACAAACAAACAAACAAACAAATACAAACAAACAAACAAACAGTCCTCTTCCAGAACGACAGGTGTTTCATTTTTAACTTTTAAATTCCAGTCACCTGGCAGAAACCCTTACAAGAAATGCTGAAATGAATGTGTAAACACCCAAAGGAAGAGATAGTTGTCCAGTTTTCCATGAGTGTGATGAAACCTTTAGCCTTATGGATGTGATGAGGCGAGGCTTAGTCACCAGGCATAGTGCAAGACAGTGTGCTGAACATCTGACTACCTTTGATGGACATGCTTTCAGAGCAAGGCGGAGGGAGGCAGTTCTGCAGAAGCATGGCCGCTCTACTTTGCATGGGTTAAACTGCCCATGGCACGAAGCATGCAAATGAGGAAAAAGCAATTTGACATTGGTCTTACCATTTCTCCCTATTTAGGGACCCATGTGGGAATCAGAGCATTCAGCGAGAGACAGGGAGTTAGGGAGAAAGAAACTCGTTGAAAAATACTAAATCCCACACTTTTTTTTTCCAAAAGAAAATTGGCCATATTCTCTCTTTATTTCAGTCCAGAAATGCATTTGCCCAATTCACCTGATGTAGGATTAACCCCAGCGACATAAGTGACATTTGCTAATCAATCCCAATCAGAAGGAAAATTATGATAAACATGCATCGCTAATGGTAATTATAAATTTGAGGCACCCCTACGCCATGGCGTCCCTGTACTGTGGCCGCGTGTCAAGCACCACTATTTTGGTTCACACCCAGGAAAGCAATCACTTTGGTGCTTCTCTGAAATTCAGGAAATTCAAGCAGTGAAGTGAATGTGTCAGAGTCATTTCCTTTTAATTTCATGTCTCAAACAGAAAGCAATAATGTCCCAAAGCCGCTTGAAATAAGGCCTCTTGAAGGGCAAGCTTCTGGAAACTCCAACTGCACATCCTATTCATAAACACACTTGCTGGGGCTTTCCCATCCATGCACACTCCTCCCTCAAACACACAGGCCCAGTCTCCGCCATCTGTGAAAGTGAACATAGAACGGGATCCAAAAGGCTTACCAGTGTTTAAAGAAAATATACTATGAGAGGGGAAGCCTCCTCATACACACAGGCTTTTATGCAAATGTATGTCTCATTTCTTAGGCAGTGCACCCAGACCAGGAAAGGCCAGCATGCAGGTTTCACCCCTGTGTGCTGCCTCTTGACTGGTGTTGATGCACTTGTCTTTACCAAACAGGAAGAATATGGAGGGCATGCTAGATGGCACAGTGGGGACAAACTGTCGACGGATTGGCCAAGACGCTGAAAGCAAGAGGACATGGTGAGCTTGCAGACCAGCAAAAATGACGAACTAGACACACTTATTGCATTGACTTTTATAAAGGAAGGCCGTCAAAGAAATAACTAACATTTAAATGCTACTTATCATTAAAAATCTATGCTTTATTATAATTTAAAGAGAGAATATGGTTTATAGGAGTTTGTTTCTACTACCAAAAAGTCTCAGTAAAATATGATGCTACTACTATGACTTATTTAAATTAATGATACATGCCCCACTTATGTCTTTCTTATCTCTGACATTTCAGAACAAGTTAAGAAAGAGAGAGATTTAAGAAATCAAATCTATTTAGAATTATTTAGTAAGTCCATAACCGAATAACATCAAGAAAGTTTCACTTGTTAAAATGACCTATATATCCATAAATACTGTATTTAGCAACACTTTAAAATTATGACCTGCTTTATAATTTTGGTCTTAATAAGATTTTTTTTATTTTGGTGTTATTAAAAGGCTCTTTCCTGAAACATTAAAAATAATTGCAAATCTATTTTCAGTTTAATTGGCAACAGCTTGGAGAGTGAGACACAAATGAAAATTTCAAGGTAACAATAATGAGTAATCAAAAGTAATCCCTCTGAAGAAAATTAATCTCCCATTGCCTGTAGCCTCTGTGGCTAGCTGAACTTCTTTTTCTCATCTGCTCATTATGAAGAAAATGGGCGATACCAAAGTAGCAGAAAATAGACATGATGCAATATTGTCACCATTGGATTCAGATAGTTTTTATACTCTTTATTCTCTGACAATTTCAATTTCCTCTATATAATGAGCCTTTTACGGTAATTTATTGCTTCGCTGTCTCAAGCCTGAAGCTAAAACGTACTCAAAGGGGGAATAAAAGTTCTATTTAGCATGAAAATATTTGGGAACACATAAACTAAAAAGGAAATATGGCAAAACACTGTTTGTTGCCCCCCTGACCCCGTGCACCTACACACACACACACACACACACACACACACACTGGACTGTGAAGGCTAGGAGGCTCGTATCCAAAGGTGTCATGCACGGATACAACATTTCTTAGCTCATCCATACTATAACTGTTCACCCTGGCCAGCTTGTTTCAGTCTGACAGTTACCTATGTCTTGCTTCTACTTAAGATTTTTTTTGAAATGATATAGTCAATTCAAAATTTACTTCAACTGGCTGAGCCACCATATTGTTAAAGGATTTTAATCTGGTCTTTCTTTTATTTGTTGCATCCTCTCCTCCCTCCTTTTAGGAAAGCCACTGGAATGTCACCGGTGCATCTTTTAGTATCAGTGGACTCATCTGGAGGAAATAGTGTCCAGACCATTAATTAGTGCTTAAGTTTAAACCTATCTATGGATGATTTTAGAAATGCTCAGATTTTGTTTTCACGCCCAGTAAAACACCAACCGCACAGCCGGCGTTTCCCTCTGCACAGAGACTTCATGTGACACATTCATTGATGGGAATGTAAAAGATATTTGTTCCCAAAAGTTGTATTACAATAACTGCAGAGTGTTGCAAAACTTCAGAGCGCATTAGGAAGTGATGCCATGTTAACAGCTATGCTTTGGGATTCATTGCTACGAAAAAATAAACTACTGGATTAGCAATAACAAGACATACATCTTTAAAACGGAGTTCAAAGACTTTTTCTCATTGCATTCTGGGTCATCCAGGAGGAAAAAAAGGGATGGGGTGGGAAAGCTGAGGAAGGACCTTTAACCCTTGGGGCCTGCTGGCTTTTTGCAGTGAGGAACTCTTCTGGATGTTGAAGGATAGTTTGGCGCCACCCTTTTATGTACGCACAAGCTGACTGTAGCTTTGCTTCCTACATTTATGTGTAACAACTAAAACTGACTTCAGAGTTTGCTGAATAAGCTCCTCCATGACAGAAGAGTAGCACTCATGGCAAAGAACGGCTGGGCTAGGCAGGACCATCTGCCTATGGGGTGAGTGGTCCAGGCCTGTGATCCTCTAGGGTCGTGGCTGTGTGTTCACTGAGGGTGTTCGCTCTGAACACAGCCCCCAGATTTTGGCATGAGGTTTCCCCCTCTCATCTCTGTCTGATTGTGGTAGAGCACACCAAAATAAATGAGGTAATTTTCAAATCCTTGAACATCCGGGGTCAGCAGACGAAACCTGGGCGAGCCCTTTCCTCATGCCAGCCTCCTCCATGCCAGTTTCTGCACTCGCGCAATCCCTTACATTGCTTATGTGCATGCAACTTAATTGGCAGCTTCAGCACCCAACACCAGAGGACAATTTCTTTCTTTAACTGCTAAGGGTGACTGATAAAAAAGCTGTCACAGCCCCTCTAGCCTTCTTACTACTGTGAGGGAAAAGCAAGGCCATGGTGCGAGGGATTGGAAGCAGTCCCTCTGCCATGGACATGTGGAGTGGCACTACTTTGTCAATGGCAACCCTTATCCGGGAGAGTGACCTTCTGAATTGCTGTGAATGGTGCGGTGGTCACAGCTGTGGTGAAAACCAACTTCACAGAGTCCTGTTTCTCTACTGGCAAAATTCTGTGCCTATGGCTCAAAGCTGAACATTGGCTTTCTACAGCGCTCTCCACTTTTAAAAGGCCTTAAGAACCCTAAAAAATCTTGTTGGTAAGGAGGACAAATGTTTTTATTCCCATTTTACAGTCCAGACAACTGGCTGGGATTATGGACCCTATGGTCGCCAGCGTTCATTTAAGGCAACCAAGCGTCAAACATAGCTTACTGATCCTGGAAGCCAGTGCTTTTTCCATACAATTTCACAGAATATACTTTGCAGAACTCCAGCCTTGAAGCCATAATGGTGAGCCCCCATTCCATGCAACTTGGACTCTTTGCAAGCCCTGCCTGCTCAGAACCATCCCACTGTGCTGTGTGCATGCAGGTCTGACAGACAGCAGTGAGGCACTTGTCCTTCTCAGCAAGCTACCTACAAGGGACACAGCCATCTGTTTTCCTAATGAAAACATGTCGCCACAGATAAGAAAATAGATCACTTAGCTCAGCCAGATTTGTTAGCTAAGGTTGATGTTGTTGCTCGTGCTGCTGTTAATGTCCCACAAAATTAATCTAACAACATCCGGTAACTTCTTGTTCACAAATTACACACTATAAATTTGAGGTGCGCTAGAATTATGCCTCTTTGCATTGTTAGTGGAACCACTGGGAGCCATCTCCCAGCAAGCCTGGCCAATACAGGTTTGTTATTAGAAGGTACTGGAAGGAGAAACCACACCATTAACCAAACACTAGTACCTGTTGTCTGCCCAGTTGGGATATTGGGAAAGCAATGTTTTTGCTTAGTGAAGGGCTCTGGAGCTTTTTATGGGGATGCCTCAGGGTCTCAGGCTGCCTTCTGTTGAGAGAGCTCTCCTCCCCAAACAAGGCTGTATGTAAGAGGGCTTTTCCCACAATCCCACTGGCTTCCTTTCTGAATGTCAATATTAGGAAATGGGTTTAATATTTGTATCTTATGAAATCATGACCAAGAAAAGGCAGTACTAACCTCATCTATAGCTTTCTTATAGCTCTGTGACAAGAGGAACCCAATCCAGAAGAATCCACAGGCAGGGAAAAGCAGGAAGAAAAGAAGCAGGTTAGACACAAAATTCGCATTGTTAATGGAAAACTGATACAGACAAGTTCAAGCCAGGATGATGCAAATCCCCTTTGTTATTAGATTACTTAGCGTTTTCCTTAGTTTAAAATGCATGAAGTAGTAAATGGAAGAGGTGTTCATTCATAGATCAGCATCTCAAAACATCCACATTAATTTTCTACTTTCAGACAGCATACTCTGTTCCTTTTCTTTCCTTTCTGTTTCATCTATCTCTATCTATCTATCTATCTATCTATCTATCTATCTATCTATCTATCTATCTGTCTATCTATCTATCTATCTACCCATCCATTATCTATCTATCTTAGACAATGTTTCATGTATCCCAGGCCAACCTTGACTCAATATTCAACCAAGGATGACTTTGAACGTCTGGAATGCCCCATCCTGCCTGTTTTATGTGATGCTGGGGACTGAACCCAGGGCTTCATGTGCGCAGAATGAGCATCTAACCAACTGAACCTCAAACCTATCCCATATCTTTTCTTCCTTTAAAGCTTCTTGGTGTCGGATCCAAAGAAAACTCCACAGCCCCAGACTCTGGCACCCCTACCAAAGTGGCCATTTCCTCACCACTGTCAGAAGAGACGAATGGCTATCTATGGTCCCCATTAGCACACCAGAGGGCATGCTGGTCTGTAGGCTCCCTCAGTCTCACAACTACCCCTCGCTATTCTCAACCTCTCATCTTACCCTTGATCTTAAACTTCTCATGGCCTTGGCTTCCCCCACCTTCTTGTTCCCATATGGCCCTGCCATTTCAGCCATGCCCTTGTCTTCCTCCCTTGCCAGCCCCCCCCCCCCCCCCCCCCTGGCCTCCTTTGCCAGCACTCCCTTGGTCTTCCTCTCTCACTTGCCACTGCCCTCCTCTCATGGCCTAGTTCAGTCTTCTGACCATGTCCAGTTTATTGCTTTTTCCCTGCTACGCTATAGATTCTTCCAGATGCCTCTGCCTCTGTCTCTTTCATATCTACAATAAAAACCTTCCCTTCAACCATACCTTGGAGCTGTTGTGTCTACGGTTTACAACCTGATGCTGAAACACTCAGTTTACACACTTAGGCCCTTCATGTTCTAGCGATGAAGCTGCATCTCAAATCTACAGGCCCCACATCACACCATACTTGCTAAGTTTTGGTCCAGAAAAGACTAGTCCATGAGGTATGACAAATAGCAGAAGACTGTAATAATGATGGTTCATGTGAAAACCAGTGTGGAGAGTGGGTGAAGCAACTTACAGGAAGAGCCCAGGTACTCCAAACTGCTACTTTAAACTTTTTTTTTTTTTTGTCAAAGTGCTGAGCAAATCTTGTGGGGGTGGTGTGAACTACTTCTCTTTCATTTTTATTTTTTACAGGAATGCTGATGAGGCACAAAAGCACCCAAAGCCAGAGGGTGTAGCTTAGAGCCACTTAGTTCCTTCCTAATCATGTATACCTTCTTTCTAGATGCTTCTGGCACACAGTGCTCTTCTTTATCCTCCAATTTTTGCTTTGAGACACGAATGTGACCCCAACTACATTATCTTGGATCCTCAGGAAAGTGAAGAGTTCAAAATTCTTAGAAAGAAAGGCACTCACGGCTGGCCGACTGGGCCGTGTGATGTCTCTGGATTCTTCCGGCTTCACCTTGGAAGGCTCATGGGGAAGCACGGGTGATCCTTCGGACTTACTGTTGGCTAGAGGAAAGAGCAAGGACAAAGAACAATAGGACATGCTGTTAGAGACGCCTGCCTCACATTCTGAGTGATTGATGGAGAGCGATTACTCACTAGGTAAGCCCATGTCTACCCATGGAAAACCAACAAAGGCACAGTTTTCTTATTCTCCAGATGAGTACAGACTCAAAAGATGACACGCCTGGCTCGAGGTGACAATGAAGCTATGGACTTATTGGGAATCTTTCTGAATTTTGAAAGTCTTCTTAGTCATTATTTCAAATGAGCTTCTAAATTAAAATTCTAGGCTTGTTTCCTTCTCTTATCATGTCTTCATTGGAATAGGCTATTCTGATGTTTGAGGGAAGGAGTTTTAAAAGGGGTTGAGAAGTGATCTGAGACCTTTCAGGAAGAAAGAAGGCTGCAGGATCAGGAAGACATCGATGACAAAGGGTGGGGAACAAGGAGGGAGCTCTCCCTGCAGCCGCAGAGCGAGCGCTGCTGTGTTGTTATGTTGTAGGTGGAGGGCAGGAAAGCTCAAAGCTTTTTGTTTGGTTTGAATGCCCAGACAGGGATGATCTATACCCAGAAGTGGAGGAGGGAGAGGTGAAGGAAAGAATATAAGAATTAAGCCTGCAGTTGTTCAGAAAATTAAAGTGGTATGGATAGCCCTGATGTCCTTTACAGTTTCCTCTAAAGATGCAAAGATTCCAATGAACATTAAAAAAAATGTTACTGGAATGGCAGGTGTCTGAATCAGTGCCACAGAGACACACAGTACACTGGGGCAGGCAACCAATGTCAGAGAAATACTGAGGGCAGCTGTGGGACAATCTAAGTTTCCACTAAGTCATGGATGTCACATGTCAGATTTTTGAGCTTTAAGAAAATTGCGTATACACAGATTTTTACTTAATCTCACCTAGAAGATTAGTAGGGGAGGTAAATTATGATTGTGTCTACTCAAGGGGCCACAGAGGAACTAGTGGTTTTCCTCAGGGAGAGTGACTTATCAGTACATTAATATTTATCAAATTGTACTTCAGAAAGTCTGGTATTAATTACTTGTGAGCAAATTTGCCTGCTGAAGAAGGTGACTCAAAAAGAGCACATTTTGACTAGTTAGAACAGTATTTTGATAGGTATTAATTAATTATACTATATTCTTTCCATTGGTTTCCTCATAACTGAAAACTAAGTTGTGATGGGTGGTTTTGAATTAAATGTTAAGATATATATTCATATTTACTTATTTAGTAGGAACAACCAGAAAAGTCAAGCACATGTCTTTAAGGCAAATGTATTTCCTTTTCTCTCATGTATATTTCTTTTATATTGCTTTTTAGGAAAGTTCATTTTGAAAAATACCTAAGATTAAGAAGCATGCTTGGGATCCTGGAAGGGATGTCTAGCACCAGAGGAGCAAGACTGTAGGGTGCAGGAGACTGAAAATGAAGGAGTCAAGTGGAAGTGGACATTTTGGGAGCTGGAAAATAACCATGCTTTGCAGTAAGGCTACTACTTCGAGATCTACCTTGAAAAGATGGCAAATTGGAATTGTACATAGATCGACAGGACTGATGTTCACACTCTGATGTCACATGCACGATTAGGGAGGGCAGTCCAGTCCCTTCAGGAGACACAAGCATGAGACACCAGATAATTTTCAGTATCATACAACAGCGGCTACCCTGTGGACAGATTTAGGAAGTAACCGCTCTGCTGTGTCTACACCCTCCCTCCCAGGCACAATAGAGTGAGCACAGCTAGGAGAACACTTTACCTCGAACTCTGGTTCGTTCGCTGGATCCTGCCTGTGACCCAGGCTGAGAGCCTCCCTGGGAGCTGGGCTGGGAGCTGGGAGTGCTGGAGCTGGAGGAACTGCCACTGCTGGTCCTCTGCAAGGGACTCTCCGGGACAGGCTCTGTTCTGCGGAGATCAGGGTTGCTGCGTGGAAGGCGAAATGCAAGGGCTGCGGTCAGTATCTAACATGTGCAAGGCACTCACTTAACAGCCCAGTAGCGAGAACACAAACAACCAGACTTTAAAAATGAACTACAGGCCTCAAATGACATAGAAAGATGCACAAAAAGCCATATATAAAAATCCTCAGCATTACTTATTAAAACCATTCTCTCAAAAATATAAAAGATAAAATAGCCATACTGCTGAGAATGTTGAAAAGGAAATCCTAGCCAGGTGGTGGTGGCGCACGCCTTTAATCCCAGCACTCGGGAGGCAGAGGCAGGAGGATTGCTGTAAGTTCGAGGCCAGCCTGGTCTACAAAGCAACTCCAGGACAGCCAAGGCTACACAGAGAAACCTTGTCTCGGAAAAAAACAAAACAAAACAAAACAAAACAAAACAAAAAAGAAAAGGAAACCCTTGTACTCTTTTGGTAGGATGCAAATTAGCATAGCCATCATGGAAAATATTATAGGTATTTTTCTAAGAATTAGAAACAGATTTATGACATGACCCAACAATTCTGCTTCTGGGAATACCTATAGAGGAAATGAGGTCATTGTGGGAAGGATTGTTGTACCAGGAAAATATAGAATCAATGTACGTTCACTGATGCACACATGGATAAAGAAAACGTGGTATGGTTTTATATCTGTGGCAATACATATTCTGTACGTATGTCAGCCACAAGAGAAGACATGTACTGCATGAGCTCTCATGTGCATAGGCACAACTCGAGTAGCAGAGAGTGCAGTGTGGACTATCAGCAGCTCTGGGGTTTGCTGTGGGGACAAGGCGACATAAGAACAGGAAGGTTTCAAGCAGGCAGGATGAGCAAGCCTTGGAGGTCTGTTGTACATGTGCCACCTTTACTTTGTGTGCATGCTTCAAGTAGAATCTTTTTTGAGAAAAGATCTCATGTTTTAGATTACTGCGGCACCACAGCTTTGATCCTAAATGTTTTCACCACAAAAAACAGTAGCTATTTGAGCTTGCAATTTATATAGCTATTGAAATATCATGATACACATAAATATGTAATTTTATTTTTCATACATAAGTGAGGCTGTAGGGGTAACGTGCTAGTGGTAGAAACCTCTGAAACCCTGAACTCGAGGGGCCAAGGGACGATGGAGCCAGCTGCTGGAAGGGCAGGCAGGGGATGAGCCCCAAACTCTGTTCTTGGGTCAACACACTGAAAGCAGTAGCTCGGAGACAAGGAATCATAACAGGAGGCCTTCCTTTAGACAGCTCTTACAGTATTCATTGTAAGGACTTGTAATAAATAAAAAAGGAAAAATAAGGACCAGCACAAGCCACTTCCAAGCCAGGAAACAGTCAACTATATTTTACTATTTCACAAATGATCAAATATTAAATTTTGTTTCTTACTTTTTTCTCCCTAACGCTGTACTGTGAGCACTTTATTATGTTCTGAAAGTGCTGGCTGCAAAACAACCCATCATATAGACAAATTAGTTTGGTAGTTCATCTATTGCTATTCATTTATGTGGCTTCCAGCACATTGATGTGACAAATAACACAGAACTAAACATCTATTTGCACACAGAAACTCAACTCTATTTTTCTTAGTATTAGAATTCTTAGTCGGAAGGTCATGAACTCTGTGAACACACATGTGTATGCAAATGTACAAAAGAGATTAGTAATCTTCGCTGTTGTTTATGGTGATCATCCTCTCCCTGAATTTTTGCTTGTGCACGTGCACGCATGTGTTCATGCACGCACAGGTCACTGTGGTGACCAGAAGTAGGTGTAAGACTCCTTGAAGCTGGAGTGACAGGTGATTGTGGGTTTACTATGGGTTCAACATCCACCTGATGTGGGTACTGGGAGCTGAACTCCAGATCTCTGTAAGAATAGCAAGTGCTCTTAACTGCTAAGCCATTTCTCCAGCCTCTATTTATCTTTATTGGCCACAAAAAGCAGTATTTGTTCACTCACTTAGTATTATCATAGCAGGAATGGTCAGGCAGCTAAGATAGAACAGTGACAGGACACAGTGATGTATCCTGGGAACCTAGCAAGGTACACCATTCCTTTCGTTCCTGGCTAGCCTCCAGTAGAACACAGGATGATGGGTAAACGGGGAGCATGCCCCTCCCTATTACCCAGAGCTACAGCAGGTGAAGAGGGAAGAGAAGAACCATCTAGCAATGGCGGTTGTTGAAGGTTTATTTAAAAATGATTTTTGTTAAAAAAAAATAATGAACAGTATTCTTAAAGTTTCTATATAGTTCTTCTCTTTTAGCTTATAATTAACATATTTTTCATTTTCCATTAGATTTATTCTTGACAGGGATAATTGAGTTAAGCGGCAATGCTCCAGCCTGTTGCCAGCCAGCTGTTTCGAGGGGAAAACCAACAGAAGACCTCCATCCCCCTCATTTGCAATGTCTTTAGTTCTCTAAACTCTGAGCATTTGTGTGAGTGGAGATGCTGCAGTGCCACGGTTCAGATGCAGGAAATGCAACTTTAGGCTTTCCTTCACTCTGGCGGGCTCAAGAGCACCCAGTGTGCACCAGGTTCTGGGCAATGTGTTGGGTGTTGGATATGTCCCAAACAGAACTGAAGTAGCAGGGTCCTCATGCTAAGGCATTTGTAGCTTACCCTACCAATGGCCTAGCAGCAAGATGTCCAATGTTGGGAGCAAAAATAAATCATACCATCTCTTTTTGTTAGATGATTTAAAGAAAAGATAGCATATAAAAGTAATGGGCTTCACCATGACATTTCCATACATACTTTTAAATGACATATCTTTCTTTGTGGTAATGTACCTGCCCAATTCATGGCTGAGTAGAAGTGTCTAGTAACCATGGTTAACTTCAGGGGCAAATTTTATGTAAAAATACTCATTTTTTCCATTAATTTTGATAATATAAATTTAGAATTTACTGCAATATTTACTCTTACAACATTTGTGGGAAGTGGGTGTTAAGTCACCTTAACAGTAAAGCCAACTGCAGAGTGACTGTTGGCGAAGCTCCTGGCAACCAAGAACTCTTCCTCTACTAATGGAACTGTTTAATGACAGTAACCGTTTTTGTGAAAACCATTTGTATCTAAGGTTGAAATAAATTTGGGTCCCAAATGCAAATAGCCATAAATTAGAAAATACTTAAAATGGTCAATGTTCCTTTCCTAAGTATCTCCTATTATAAACTTGTTACTTTTCATAGAAAACAGTCATCTCGTCATCTCTAATTCTCAAGTAATGCCTTTTCCCTACTGCTATCTTTTATGAAACAGTGGTGGTCAGGGGATTATTAATAAATTCCTAAGTTATTTGCTGTAAAATTTACTAGTAACTAAAGATATTATAGACTAAGAGGGTAGATGGAACTGAAGTTTCTTTTACTGTTCCGATTCTTTTGGAATGATGCTGCTGCCTCTTTGTATTTAAGAAATACTGAGCTGGGCGTGGTGGTGCATGCCTTTAATCCCAGTACTCTGGAGGCAGAGGCAGGCGGATTGCGATGAGTTTGAGGCCAGCCTGGTCTACAAAGTGAGTTCAGGACAGCCAAGGCTACACAGAGAAGCCCTGTCTCAAAAAACCAAACCAAACCAAATCAAACCAAACCAAACCAAACCAAACCAAACCAAACCAAACCAAACCAAACCAAACCAAACCAAGAAAGCAAGCAAGCAACCAAGCAAGCAAACAAACAAACAAAAAAACTAAAAACAAAAACAAAAACAAAGGAATACTGAGAGAATGGTGGTGGCTTATGCTCAGAAATGTTCTCTATGGTGGCATGGTAACAGTATTCGGTTACTTTCTCTATTCAGATGTCATTTGATGCTTCAGTCAAAATCTTGCTCACTCACACCCTAAGTGTGTTGGATGTGAGTGAGCTAGAGAAGGTCAGGCCAGGAGGTGTACAGTTAAGTAACATCATCACCTTGGCAACTAGATGCAGGCGGGAGAGATCACAGTTAACAGTTTACAACCCTGAAAGCTATGTGAAAAGAGACTGTAAATGTCGTTGTTGTTTGGGAGAATTCATGTACACTGAGGGGTCATGGTGGTATTACATAGGAGTGAGACATACTGGGACTTGGTATCATATCAAAAAGGCTGGGCATAGCCCATGTGAAGACAAAAGCTGGTGTTTTTCTTGAGCATGTGGGTGATATTAAGAAGAGGCCAGTGGGACAGATGACCAAGTCTGTGGTAGAAACAGGAAGTTCTGATCAGAAGGGAGGGGTGGTTTGGATAGCACACTCTTAATGCTCTCTGCCTTCCATCATAGGCCCAGTGTGGGCACCTAGCTAGGGAAAAGGATGAACAGACAGGAGGCTGTGGGCATGCTAGGGGTCCAGGCTATTTGCATAACTGTCTGGGATGCACATGGGTCTTTGATGAAGCTTGGAGCTTCTGTCTATGTGGGGCTAATTAGCTCCCACGAGCATTTCATTCCTGTCACGCCAGGCCATCATTCCAGGTGCTGACTGTATTACGTTGCTGTCCTTGCTGCTGCACACTGAAAGAAACACTTAGTGTCTGTGTAACAACATGGAGAAACAGGGGAACTTAAAAATGTGAGTAACATGAGAAAATGTCATACGATATTTTCCTCTTCCCTGTTGCATTTGTATGATCTGCCTTATAGGTTATAAGTTATAGGTTTTAGGTTATAGTGTTCTTATGGATGCAACTTCAGAACGCCACTAAGCAAGAGATTTCCCTTCTTCACACATTAACCAAGACTCCTTGGAGCTAAACAGGTAAAAATCTTCAAGATATCCAAATATATTTCTTTAAATGCTAACTTTAAATCCATGTATTTTCTATCCAGCAAACCATGATGTTTGCTCTATAAGACCAACATTGAGAGAATATGTAGCAATTATCCTATCTACTTGAATTGTATAAAAAGTCAAAACGGAAAAATGAGGATTATAACATGGTTTCTTTCTTGTCCAAAGCCTTGGGCCAAGTCTTTAATTAACTGGCTGACTGCCAAAATGCTCTTTCCTTTGTTCTTAGATGACACAGCCAATAGGAAAAGACTACTCAGAAGAAGAGAGGTTTGGAATGGGACAGGGAATGTTTAATTCTTTGGATTTTTTCTTTGTTTTCCTATTCTAACAATACTCGTTTGAGCATATTTTAATTTGGTCTAAGAAAGACACATGAATCAAACTAAACATTAAAGTGTCCAAAAGTTTTAAAATAGCAGTTTTTTTACATGATCAATACAGTCTGTATTTAAGCTCTCTAATCACGCTCATATGATGAGGCCATTGGCATCCAGCAGTGTAGGGGACCTGTATGTGGTGCTTGAGCTTAACCAATGGCCAGTTTCTCAGGCAGGAGGAAAAGGGCAGGAGACTGTGTCGCCAACAGTTTAAAAATACTTGTAATGCAATGAAAATATTGTGTTATACATATAAGTGTTCCAGTGCCAACACAAATTACCTTAGAAACAGAAGACAAGATACAAAAGGCTTGCCTGAAAATACTTGCTGTTCTCAGAGTGAGATGGTGGCGAGGCATGAGAAGGCAGTGAGCCCAGAATAGTAAGGGTCGGACTTCGTAGCATTAGCTACACACATTCAAGTGTACACCCTGACTCTAGAGTCTTCCATTCAGGGGTACTACATAGGTACTGTTCATTCAAACATGTGCTTTTCAAATTGTTATGGAGAATCTCACATCGATAGTTACTACATAACACCTTGCCCCTAAGACCTGGGATTCACTATTACAAATGGAGGGAAAAAAATACAAGGTCTTAACCTTCAGGCTTTGACTACTTTTTCTCTTTTGCTCACTTAGCACACAGTTTGTCTCTTATCCACACCAAACTGTGGACAAAGAGAACCACTTTCCTTGGTGGCTCTTCTCTATGTGTGACTCAGAGACCCAGGACCCTGCTTTGTTGAAGCATTATCATCTTGAACTTTGGGTTCCTAAGCTGTCCAAAAAGAAGTGAGAAGCCTTGCTTTTAAAACCAATGCATGTGTGTATGTATATAAGAGTTTGTGTGCAGGCAGATGAGCGTATGTATGCTTGTTTATGGAGCCCAGAGTACAACCTTAGGTGCTCTTCTTTAGCAGCTGTCTGCCTCTTTTGAGACAGGCCATCGCTGGTCTGCAGCTCACCGTAATTGACTAGGCTGGATAACCAGAGAACCCCAGGGTCCCCCAGTCTCTTTCTGCCCCCCTGCTGGGATTCTAAGTACATTTCAGCACCTGATGTTTTTGCATGGGTCCTTGGTATCAAACTTATGTTTTCTTTAAGTAAGTTCATTTCGATACTGACTCCAAAGCAAGCTGAGAAAGAGGCCAAGATGTCATGTGTCCCCAGTGATACATATAGCCCAAAGACCATGAGGTCCACTTAGACCCGTAGGCCCTGGGGTCACTCTCTGAACGCTTAGTCTCGAGGCCGCATAGAGTCTTGCACATAGCATGGAATTAACGTATATTAGTTAAATGTAGCAAATGAAATAACAAATAACACAGAATGTTTTAAATCTGTTCTCTACTAAGTTGTGTAATTATCACTGAAATCTACTCTAACTTCTATTTTCCCTTGGGAGTCACTTCAAAGAAAAAGTGGTAAAGAAAATAAAAGAAATATTGACCAAGTATAGGAGATACAGCTTAGAAGTATTGTAACACAGGCCAATCCACTTAAAAGCATCCCCCTATTAAAGGTTTCATCAATGAGTGATCATCTGCCGACTGGTAGCAAAACAATGATGAGGAAAAGGGCAGGAGGCATGACTCCCAATTTCAATGGCCTGTGATGTTCCTTTCCATGTTCCTCTCCCTTCTTCACGGTCTTTCTCTTGTCATGAACACAATGAAGAAGAAAACAGCCTCCCTAGTGCATCCTTTTTTATAGCCTCAGCTGAGGCCACTTGCTATTTCAAGTGGGTCCTAAAAAAAAGGATGTATTCATCATGACAAATCCGAGGGAAACTTGATGAACGACAGAACCAAACAGCATCTGTTGCCACATAATGTCTGCCTGGATACTGTGTAGACACTGTTTACTTCCCAGCATCTCTAAGACCTCTGAACCAACCAGTGGAAGTTGAATGCAACCTCCTGATTATAGGAACGGTAGATGGAAAATTCTGGAAGAACATAGAGTAAATCATGGAAGCATAATTGTATTTCAGAGACGCTCCATAATGCCACTGGCATGATCAAGGCTGGTCCTGACTGGGACAAGCTACAGAATTTCTGCTGTCACTTCCTGTGTCCTAGGCAAGGCTCAGCAATGCTTCAGTGGTTCTTGGGGAACATTTCTTGACCTGGTGCCATGGTTCAACTCCAGTTCAGTTTTGTACTTCCAGCTCCTTGAATGAGGTCTCCAAAGCAATGGCTTGCAATGCTGCAACCACAACTGTATTTCTAATTTTGTGTCCAGATTTTAAAAACTGTCACATTGAAGCTAAAAAAGGCCACCAAAGCTGACAGACCAGGTGACAAGTACACATGCTTTGGAAGTGAAGACAGGAATAAGGACAGTATTTAGGAAAGCAGGCATTTTGGATAACCATGACCTCCCTCCCCTTACCTTGCTCTGATAGGCTGAGATCCAAGTCTGGGGCCCAGAGCACTTCCGTTCCCAGGGGAGTTCTTTCTGGCTAGTGCTGGGGATATAGAAGTTGTTCTTTGAGGCACCTGGAAGAAAACAAGAATTCAGAAATATTTCCCATAACCAGTGTAGGCAGGCTACTGTCTGAGGTGCCTCCTCCTCTCTGGAGATGGGTTAGAAGTTACAGAAGCTGTCTTGTCCATGAAAGAATTGTCTTTCGGGCTTCAGTGAAGCAGTGACCTCCCGAAACCAAGCCAAAGGGAGAATCTGCTGCCAAAAGTCAATGGGGGACATTCTACAACCAGTAAGGCCCTTTTAATCTTAAAATCAAAAGGCAGGTTGCACTAATGAGTTTGACCTACCGAGCAATAAGAAAATACCTGTTGTTTGGACAAGGGTGGAAGCTAGGAGGAATCTCTTTGGAGTGCCCTTACTTCCTTGGCAGCTGCCTTTAGGTAGGAACCATGCAGAGGATGTCACATTTCATTTTAACTCATCACAATGATCAAATAGATTATAAACTCTATTTGTACCAGTCTAGACCTTGGACAACAAATCACGTATTGGGGAGCCGCTTTTTAATATTTATGTGTGAGTCTATGTATGTTATGTTATGTTATGTTATGTATATATACATGCATAACATGTATTGCTGTGTGCCAATGGAAGCTGGGAGAAGGCCTCAGATCTCCTAGAACTGGAGTTACAATCTGGGTGTAGGGAGATGAACCAGGGCCCTCTTAAGAGCAGAAGTGCTCCAAGCACTGGCAGTCTCTGCAGAGCTCATATCACTCTTACAATACAAAAACACACACAGTTTTCCTTCCTAAGCAAGCTGCTATTGTTTAAAAAAAAAACCTCAAGCTCAAAGCAATGTGGGAGTTGTGATTAATTAGTAAAAGCTATTTATAAAACAGAATTGATATTGATAATTCTGGGGGGGGGGGAGGTCTTCAAAATGCCTGTTTAAGTACAATAAGAGTGGGAAGTTCAGCAGAAGTGTGTGTTACTAGCTCAACTGGGTAAAGCATGGAGTAGAACTGAAATGTGTCTCCTCTCACAGAGCAGAGCACAGACACATGCCTGTGGGGTCAGGAGTTGTTCAAAGGGAGGCCTTACTTACAGAAGCCACATGAAGATTGGCACAGAAGGTTATTTTCAATGTAAGTGTTATCTTTTATCTGTCTTGAAAAATATTTTATTATAATTCCTTTTAACATAAAGTGGAACCAAGAAAGCAAAACAAAGTGCCCAAGTTGGTATAAAACCTGTTCAAATTAAGTGCTACGACTGACAGAGCCCCCTTCCTGTTTATAAAGAGACACATCTGTAGAGAAGGGTTCAAGAACTGACTGAAGCCTGAATATTTAAACTGACCTAACATTTCTTGCTAGCTTTATACATATCTACCTGAGTTATTTTAGGGAGTGGATGAGGCATTTTTTTCTCTGGTCTCCAGCTCTTGGGTACAGTTTATTTTTCACATTAAAGTTCTTGTCTAAGTAACCATTTTGGATGGGTTTCTGATTCCCCACAAATGGTCACACAAGGGACAGTGTTTTCACTGTTTCATTGTCAAAATAAAGGTGCCCCCCACTGTGATCCCACTTGAGAGGGAGAGGGAGATGGTAATTATCTGTAAATCACTGAGACTATTTTATTTTTCCTGACATTAATAATAACAGTGTTTCCTGGAGATCATGGGATATTCCAATTGTCACAGCTTCACATGCTGAGCCCAGAAGAAAAGATTCATGGACCATGAAGAACATGGTACAACAATGTCTTCAGCATTTTAAAGACATCCAGGTGACTGTAGACACATGTACAGCCACATTCCAGAACATTGCTTGGGACAAATAACAGCTTACTAATGTAAGATGAAACAAAAGACCTCAAGGTCATCTGTAGGGTGGGAAAAGTAGTCATGTCACTGTAAAGTTCAATCCTTTTAATTAATTGAGGCTGGAAATACAGTACCCTTTAGCCTAGAAGGAACATTCCTTAAGTGGAGCCAAGAGAAATGCTTAAAGACAAGGCCAGCCTGTATGTGTGTATATGTGTATTTCTATATGTATGTATGTGAATTTGACAGGCTGTATCCATGTGTTTATGTGCCTGTGGAGGCCAGGAGTCAATGCTGGGTATTTTTCTCACTATCTCTCGATATCTCTTTCTCTTTCTGTGTGTCTCTGTCTCTCCCTCTCCACCTTTCTCTGTTCAATGAGTGTCTCATTGATCCCGGAGCTTATGAATTTAGATAGACATTTTGGCCAGGGATCGTCTCTTCTCCGTGTCCGTGGCACGTGTCACCATGCCTGGCTGTTACTTGAGTTCTGGGGATCTGAACTCAGATCCTTGTACTTAACCGACAAGCACTTTATCAACTGAGTTGTCTCCCCAGTCCCCAGACTATTTTCTGAACCCTTGAAATCTGGTTGAGCTTTGTGTCATGAAATATATGAGCAAACAAATTTTCTTTTATTTATTTAGTTTGTCTAGCCCTAAATGCAGCAATCATTGACATTATCCACTAATCTATTTCCTAACATGTACAGCAAAATGGCCTAGAGTGTTTGGGGTTGAGAGTTCTAACCCTGTTTTAAGACACGGACTCCTCTGTCACTCATCCTGGCTCTCTGTCCCTTTGGGAAAACGAAGATCTGAAGTGATAAGTGCGTACCCAAGACTTGGCTTAGAGAAGGGACAATGACAAGTGTGAGATGGAAGGTGCTTTTGCACAACCATGTTCTCCATACTGTGAAAGGGATGAGGCGGTGGTGGATGCAAGGATGGCTGCAGCGACACAGACACACAGCCGCGCTGGCTCTACCTTTGGTGGAATGTCTTCTTCCTGCCGTAACCAAGAGCTTCGGTCAAACTTCTCAATGCGAGTGGGGAGAGGAGGGTTTTCTGAGGTGGGATCCGAGTTCTGGCGGGGCATCTCAACCCGGTGAGAGGTCACGTTCAGAGCCTCCTGGAACCCAGACAGGCCCTGTGTGGGCTGCTCGTGCACTGACTGGGAGGCAGTCAAGGCTGGTCCCTGGGATTTTACAGCTACCAGCTGTGGGATCTAAGCACACAACACAGGGTCAGCATTATTAGAGACCCATAGACTGAAGGGACAAAATGTGCTATATGCAAGAATTGAATTCATCAGAGCTATTGACAAGGCAGTTTTCAGTTAGCAAAAATTGCATTTGGGATAAGCTCTACTGGTTGGATACTCCTGCCACACAAAGCTGCACAGAACCCATTTCACGACCCTTCAGAATATTCAATTTAGAAAATATGGAGGGCTAACTCAGGGTTCCTGGCAACAGGTTCAGTATTTTATCTGGGACTGCTGAGAAGCCAGGGAGTGGTATGGTAGTAGTAACAATAATTGTATTTATTCAACACTTTCTGGACAGCAACATGAGCTGTTTTATAAGTTATCCCAAGCTCCTTCCTGAAAAGTCCTTAGCTTTGACTGCAGATACTGTTGTCCTGAAAGAAAAAAATGCTCTAAATGTTTTTCCTTTTTGTGAATTCACTGAGTCCATCGTGGAGTCAACATGACCACCCTCCTTATTTCAGACATGAGCAATCAATCCCAGGTAGAAAGAGATTTCATAGCGGATATGCAAGAGAGTCTGAGCTGGAACCAGAGTCTGAGAATCTAACTTCCATAGTGTACTCTTTCCTTCCGTAAATGCTTCTCCTCCAACCCCATGTGTGCTCCATGTGCATGTGCATGTGTGTGTGCATGTATGTGTGTAAAAGTGCACATGTATGTGTCGGGGCCAGAGGCCAACTTCAGAATGTTTATCTGGTTTGTCTGATTCTCTCTCTTTTTCTCTTCCTCTCTCTCCTTTCTTTCTTTCTCTCTTCTTTGAGACAGTGTCTGCTTGTGTAGCCCTGGCTGGCCTAGAACTCAATGCAGTCATGGCTGCCCTTTAACAACTCACAGAAATCCACCTGCCTCTGTCCTCTGAATGCTGGGATTAAAGGCGTGGCCCTCACATGGCTATCACTTTGTTTAAAATAGGGTTTCTCATTGGCTTTGAACTTGACAGTTTGGCTAAGTTGGATGGCCAACAAGTCCCAAGGATTCTCCTGTGTCCACCTCCCCAGTGCTGATCCAGATTACAAGTATGCACGGCCATGTGTGGGTTTCATGTGTGTGTGGAACTCGAGTCCTTACATGGAAGGCACTTTACTGAGTGGGCCATCTCCTTAGCCCTGTCCTACCTTCTACAGGGCTGGCTGTCACCACTGTGAACACACACAGTCCCTGATACCAGCACATTTCTTGAGGACTTATTTCAACAACTGGGCATGTGGTACTGTTGCTCATGTAGGGATGACTTCTAGGGTTTTCATTTGGCCTCTTGAGAAAAAAAAGCACCAAAATCTGAGATCCCGTCACCACCGCACTGCTCACAAGCCACTGCACTCTGTGAATACTGAAGCCTACCCCCTACCTCTGGGCATACACTGGATTCATCAGAGCCTGAGTCCATCTGTGGGCCTGGCCTCTAGTCCATAGGTCACAGCTGGGAATAAGGACTCTAGAGCAGTACTCCTCTAAGCAGTAGCCACTACCTATTGCTATCATACAAGAACCTGCCAAACTCCTGTTGGTCTGCAGTGTCTGTTGAAATGCTACAGTGATAAGCCAAAAAAAAAAAAATCACTAAATCATTCTGCTGAGTGTTTTGATCCAACGAGAATAGACATAATAAGGTTCACACTGTTGTAAATACAATTAAATCTATTAAATAACATTAATCGAGAACACACGGCTTATGTAGTACAAAATCCAAACTGTCTTTGGAAGACCACTGCAAGCACCCCTAAAACTGAGGCACTGAAGAACTTTCACAGAAAGTCTGTTTTTATACCCTCATCATTTCAAAAGGGGCACTGCCCACAATGCTGCCCTTTAACAGGGCGAAGGTTCATTACAAGGTCAAAGAAGAAGATTTTTAAAAGAAGAGAAACCTTGTAAAATATCCCTTTTTGAAGAGTCTGCAAGAGAGAATTATATCCAGATTAAAACCAACCAGAGGAAGGTATGTTAAGCTGATTGGTGCTGAAAAAAATCTTGAATTTTGCTCATTACCACCAACTTAAAACACAAGAAAGCCTTGATTTTTATCATTATTCCTTTAAGCTCTAGTTCAAACAGCAGGACAGAAATCAAAGGTGACCTCAAAATGCACCGCAGAAGCCTTGCCACAGCTGGGTGCCCGGAAGGAATTTAAGATGTTTTGGTAAGAAAGCTTGTGTTACTTACTTCCCCACCCCCCATGGAATTTCCATATTCTACATCACTTTGAATTTCATTTTTGAAGAACTTACCAGAAAGCTTCTTTCCTGACAGTGAAATAATCTTTCCCCACCAATAGCTTTTCAGCCTCTAAAGGGCACAAAACTCAGCCTGGAAGGCTTTAAAATCAGACTCCTGGGCCCAATCCTGAGTCTCTGGTCAGCAAGTCAGAAGCAGACCTGGGAGTATGTGTTTTTACCAAGCTCACCTGCTGCTGCTGGCTGCTGGCCTGGTGAGCGTGCCTGGAGAAACTCTAGCTCAGGAGGCACAGGTTTACTTTACCAAGCCCATTCAATTTTTCCAGTTCAGATTTCCACGCACATTTCAAGGAAGGGAAGAACATATGTCTATAGTCTACCTTAACGATCTATATATGAATTTTAATTCTTCTGATTATAACTACAAGAATGCTTGTCCACACCCTACACCCAACAGCACTTGCCTGATTCTCCACAGGAGCACTTTACCATGAATGACCTTGAAGTTGACTCAAGGTCAATAGCTCTATGCTCCCTGTCTATTTTCTGGAGCCTCCTAATGCAGAGAGGCTTCTGTCGCCATGAATTCTATAGCAAGGATCCTTGCTTCATTGGTCCTATGCCATGTTAGACTCTTCTAGGCTTTTAATAAGCTTCCTTGGGCACGAGTGCCCACTGGAACAGCAGGGAGATTATACCTGGGGATCAACAGGTCTGAGCATTGGGGGTGTCCGAGCAGGCTGCACTCCGCTAATGCTGAAGGACTCTGATCTTGGGGGCAGGTTGGGGTCAGAGATCCTGTTGGCAACCTTGTGAGGCATGGCAGGTGAACTCTGTCGGTTGAGTCTCGAGCGTTCTTCTACCTAGAAGTCAAAGGGAAAGAGAGCCTCAATGGCTAGAAATTGATGTTTTTTTTTTCCAGTAAGAATTTCTTGTAGGAACCCAAACAAGCATTTTTATGTTCCTCTGATGAATTCAAAGAGCCCAAACTTGCCATTTGTGTTTTACAAGATGCTTTTTTCTCCTCTCTTTTTTTCTCTTTTTCTCATTTGCTTTCTCCTTCTTATGAACGTACTTTTAGTAAGCATGCAGGGCATTTGAGGTCTTGCCCTTACGTTACCCACTAGCTTGTGTTATGCCAGTTAACTGGGCATTCATGGCCTGCTAAGAGTTTGTCTTGTATTCCTTGAGCTAATAGCCTGGTGATTAGTCACCTGCTATGGGATCAGGCAGGGATATGTATTCCAGATGCTACGGTAGGCAGTGAGACAGCTTAGGGGAAAATAGAAATTTGCTTTGGGTTGACTCACAAGACAGGGGACAAGAGCCACACAAAGACTGGCAAAGGAGAGGTGGCACACGGGAGCTCTGCTCTTCTCTGCACGCTGCTGATAGGCACGTGGGCGTCCTGGATGCTGCTTAATGGCATGGCTGTCTTACATAGACTTCCTGTATCATTTTCTTTTTCTCTTTAGGGCCCTTTCTTCTCAATTGTCTCTCCCTGCTACCCAAAATACACTGCTCCTCCTGTGCTTTGCATCCCCAGCGTGGACTCTGCTGCCCTACTCCCTCCATTCCCCTGTCACTCCTCCTGCTTCTTCTCACACTCTCACACTTCCTCTCCTCCTCACCCCCACCTTCTCTCCTTCTTGTCTTATTCTCCAGGGTTTCTCTCAGCCTAAGGACTTCCCAGGAGAAGTTCAGAGAACTAGTGTCTCTTTGTAAACAAACAAACAAACAAACAAACAAACAAACCCCAAACAAAATCACTATCAGTCAGTCCATATTTATAGCAACAAACAGGCTGTTACCAAGGATGACTGTAAAGAGAAAGTTAAACTAACAAGATGGACACTAAAAGACGGGATGGAAGGTGTTAGTTAATGCCAAAGGGCCAAGACTTTTGTTCTAGGCTTATCTTACAGTGTCCTATATTGCTTTAGGGTCAACACAGTGGTTGTGCCTCTGCAGAGCGATGCCACACACCACTCTCCTCACCCTGATGACTCACTGCAGTGAGTTCTTAGCTCCCTTCTGTTGACTCAGTTTTCAGGTCGGTCTGCAGAGTTTTACATTTTCTTCTTGCTGCCTGATTTGAAACAAAATTCAAAAGTCCTTCTAGTTCTCATCTTCCTTATGTTATTTTGAATCTTTCTAGAGACAAGCACAATTTCCTATTGATAGTAAGTCTGTTTTAACCTCAAACATTTAAACATGCTACATTAAGCTGCAGATAGGAAATGGCCCGCCTGCCTCTGTGAGGTGCAATTTAAACATCTCTTCCCTCACTATGGCTTTGTGAGGTATGTCTGATTGGCCTCCACCTGACTTTGGTTTTGAAATTCCATATCCTAGAAGTTCCTCACACACCAAGTTTTACTAGCTATTAAAGGCCAGAGATATAAACTAGACAGTGTTTGGGTTTGTGAGTGCATAAAGCATTATATCAGCAATAATTATTTGTCCATTGCACTGAGTGAAGAGCAAAGCCAGCTGCTATTGTTACAAAGCCCCAAGAAGACAAGAATAGACAAACCCCGCCCACAGCACGTAATGCATCACTTCTAAATAGCAGACTCCTTGAAAGAAAAGAAAGTGACTATTCTTTGACCACAACAATTCCTTATTTCCTCACGCCCTAAACAAATCATTCTACTTGAACCATACCTGTTTAGCTCAGGATCTCTGGAGAGTAGACCCAGTTCACAGAAATACATGCATTTCTACACTGTAGTCACGTGACATCCCAAACTCATGCTGCACTGGTGGTACAGAAATGCGTTCTTGAACTTAGAACCAAGGGAACTGAGAGGAAGGATACTGTAATGATTACGGGTGTTACTTTTAACTGTCAAATACAGAGCAGACAGTGTGAGCCGATTTTCACAGGTAAGCTGTGCGCACGGTTAGTTGTGAAGAGATGGTTCTAAGCAAGTCCTGGACATACTTGCCATGCTTTCAATCACGCACTAGATTCTACTCTAGAGGTGCCCTAACCTGAAAGATTCTATGCCATACGACATAAATAACAAATGGTAATTTTTGGTTCATGATGCCAAGATGGCTCAATGTGCTGACATTTTATAAGTAGGAGCTTGGACAACAAAATGGTAAATCCACTAGAAGGTTGTAACAAGGAGGCATTGGCTACACACTGAAAAGAGTTTTGTGTGTGTGTGTGTGTGTGTGTGTGTGTGTGTGTGTGTGCGTGTGTGTGTATGCATGCACGCATGTGCCTGAGTGCACATGTGTGCTACAAAACACACTGGAGGTCAGCAGACAACCTCTGGGAGCTGGGTCTCATCTTTTACCATGTGCGTTCCAGGGGCTGAGCATAGGCTTCCAGGCTTGGAAAGAAGCATCTTCAGCTGATGAGCTATCTTGCAGGCCCTGATGTGATTTTTGTCTCAAGAAAATCTTTCCATAAAAACTATTTTACACCAAAATTTCTCCTTAAGGGGCACTTCCATTGTACATAGAAGCAGCTCCATTGGGTACTAGGCAAAGGTCTTTGCCCTGACTGATGACAACTTATGTCTACTAATGGAACAGAAGGCAGTTACATGAGAAGAAAAAGAAGTGGCTTTTCTCCAGAGCAAAGATAAGCTCAGCTAAGTTGGGCAGAGCCAAGATCTGCCCCCATCTGCTTGAGGAGAGGCCTCATAGCAGAGGATCTGATCCCACCATCTGATGACAGGAAAAGCGGAAATACCAGGGGCACCAACGGACCCATGAGTCAAGTGCTTCCTGCACAAGCATGAGGACCTGAGCTGAGATACCCAGAACCCCAGTCAATCCAGATGTGCTGTCTCTGCAGTGCACATCTGTAAGCTCAGGGCTTTTATGGCAATATGAGTGGTGGAGACAGGAGAGTCCCTGGAAGCTCACAGGCCAAGTGGGCTAGAGTGAGAGAGGACAGCAGGCAGTGCTGAAGCAGTGAAAGACTTTTCCATGCAACGACCATGTAAGCAGAGTATTCTGCTCCAAGCTGGAGCAAGTTCAGATACTGTTTGGAGTGCTAAGGGGTGATGCAGACCACCAGATGCCATTTGAGGACACATGAGAAAGCAAAAGGAATTTTTATCATCCAAGAGAGAGAGAGAGAGAGAGAGAGAGAGAGAGAGAGAGAGAGAGAGAAATGCTCAGTGTCATACTACTGTTCCACAGAGCTAATCCTACTTCCATCCAAATGAAGAAACAGGGGGAGAATTTGAGAGGAATGAACTTGCCTCACCAGTCTTTTAATGCAGACACTCACGTTTCTCTCTGAAAATCAAATCCACAGCAACATCCAAGCCCAACAGAATACTAAGTCAAAGGGAGGAGGGAACTGCTTGACAAGGTTCCCAGAGACCAAATAGCCCCATCACTTTGGTTGAGAGGGATGGTGACAGGAGGATGGCGACAGGAGGATGGTGACAGGAGGATGGCTGGGCTTGCTGGCTGCCAGCCTACCTCCAGCTTCACTGAGGGCCGGTATTAAGGGAATAACATGCATTCTCCTCTGGCCTTCACTCATGCATGTATATGTGCACACCTGAATTACACTATACATGTGCACACATGCATGCACATGCATGCCACAAAGAATGAAGCATTGCCTCACACTTTTGATTAGAAAAGAAATGCCAGTTTGGAAAGAAGTTGTCAGAGGAGTAATCTAAAAATGAAGGGAAATAGTTTTGGACTCAGATTGACAGCTATTTAAAAGCCAGATTTCATAAACCACACAGTATGAGAAGGCTGAGCATGGGATTGCTGAAGACAGTCCACACACATGCTTAGAGGTGTAATAAGTCCCAAGGAAGAACACTGGTGTCTGGGAAGCTTGGTATCTTGAGTGACACCATCACTAGATGTGGCCCAGACTTATGGTGGCCAGACACCCTCACATCCAGAGCGCTTGTTGACACAGCTGTGCCACACATGTTCCCAGCTGTTAGGTCTCTTTTACTGCTAGAAGTCTGGACAGGAAACAGGGAATTCAGGAGATCCACAGTACTGCCTTGATGATGTCAGTACAGAGTTAGCTTCTGAGAGCCCCAAAACTGTGCACCGATAATGCATAGGGAGGATAAGCCAGGGAACTTAATGGTGGGGACAGGCAGACACTAGAAAGCTATGAAGCCAAGGCAGACAAGTTCAAGTAGGAGCCGGGTAGAAGCTGACGGGAAGAGTGGAAGCTGTACTGTGGCCTCCTCTTTCTTGGTGTCTTTTAACACAGGGAGTTGCCTATGATAGAAGGAATTTCGGGGATGCTGGAGGTTTGTGATCTGTCAGTGTCCCTTCCTAGTATCTGGGAACACGGACGGCCAGAAGGTGTGCATCACAGAAAGGTGACTTAGATGTGCTACTTCTTAGAGGGGTCAAGGCACGAGGAAAGACATGGTTTTATGCATCTTCCATTCCGTGGCCCATGAGCCCATGAGACTCATGGTGGCCCTCCTTCATTCCCACAACAGACACAGAGGGGCTAATCACTTTGAAAAATGCTTAGCAGGTCATACAGATGACTTTAGATCTCATTCACAAGTTCAACTGCATCCTGAGATCCCTGGCAGGACAGCTTTAGTCCTCAAGGGGTCCTGAGGCTTTAGCTGTTCTTCCAAACCAAGTGGCCCAGTCGCTATTTGCAGCTGATATTTGCTTTGGGTGATAATGGCATTAGCTCTGTAGAAGGGAGCACTCAGCTTTCTGCACAGGGATGCAGGCAGGAGTGGAGGGTGGGTGGGCCTGTTTTACCTGAGGATTTTAACCCAGCATATCTGGGAAACCTCTAAGCAGTGGAGGAAAACAACACGCCCCTGCCAGCCATGAAGCCTGCTGCTTAACAGCATGGTGAGTGATTCTGTTTATCCAGAAGAAGCGTATAGATTATTAAGGAGTTCTGGTGATTAATCTTGATTGGCAACTTAATGAGACTTAGAATCATCATAGAAACAAATCTCTGATTTATCTGATAACTGAGGAGGGTAGACCAACCCTATAGTGAATGGTGCTATGTTATGAGCTGGATCTCCAGACTGAACAAAAAGGAGAGCAGAGCTGAGCGCAGGCAGGCAGGCAGGCAGGCAGGGAGGCAGACAGGCAGGGAG
>OU015751.1:68454414-68465548 GCA_907169655.1 Acomys percivali | reverse complement strand
AGGCAGGGAGGCAGGCAGGCAGGGAGGCAGGCAGGGAGGCAGGCAGGGAGGGAGGCAGGCAGGGAGGTAGGCAGGCAGGGAGGCAGGCAGGCAGGCAGGGAGGCAGGCAGGCACCACTGCTGCTTCCTCAGTGGGGACGCGAGCTGCCTCTTATTCCTACTGCCCCCCTTACTCTGCCATGACGGACTGCATCTCCTGAAGCCATAGGCCTAAATAAACCCTTCCTTTCTTAAGCTGCCATTGTCCAATATTTTGTCACAACAACAAAAAAAGAGAAACAAGTAACTAAGAGAGGGGTCTATCAAGGAGCAGAATCATCGAACCAAATTATTGACCTGAGAAAAAGTGGCAGCAATTCCAGACAAAGGTCAATATGGATCATGTTTATAGACTGTGACAGAGGGTGACATATTCCTTACTCTAATCAGAGTGATTTGCTGTATAGACTTAGTTCTTGAACATTTGAAAAGTTATTTCATGTAATAGTGAATGTCAATTAAAGGAGTTCAAGCCATATATAAAGTTATAAAACATCATGATATATTATTCTTTGATTGTTATCTCTCATCAACCACCATAGTTAGGATAATATCATTTCTAATATTTCCTATACATACTAAGATGAGATAGAAAAAAGAAAAGATTAAAAATAGAATCTTAGGTTCTGGTAATATTTTACTCTATATAATTTTTAAACATCCTAGATATAAATATCTGAAGAAGCTATTTACAAATAAGAAATAAGCCTAAATACCCTGCTTGTTTGTTTGTTTCTTTGTTGAGAAAGGGTTTATCTGTATAACAGCCTTGGCTGTCCTGGACTCACTTTGTCAACCAGACTGGCCTTGAACTCACAGAGATTCACCTGCCTCTGTTTCCCTTAGTGTTGGTATTACAGGAGTGTGCCACTGTGCCTGGTTCCTAAATACCCTTTTAAGTGATTAGCTATGCTCATAAGAATAAAAGGAAGTCACTGGGTGTCACAAAGACATATTTAGAAACTGATGCCCCCTGTGTGTGAGGTGACAGTGACTGCCTGGCGGTTGATCCTGTCCGGGTTACTGATTTTTGCTTCACCCATTTGGTTACAACCCCTTCATTTTTCTCCAACCCAAATCATTTTTCATTGTGTTTCATAACTAGTTCACCACCGAGTCATAGTCCTAAAATCCCACCTTAGTCTAAGGGTTGAGAAAATAAAGGAATATTGCTTTGGATGTATCAGAAATGCACATCATAGCCACAGGTTTGCACCTCATTGTGCGCCTTTGAGACCATAAAGAAGAGGGCAGGGTTAGCAGCAATGCTAGTGTCTCATAACAGCAGCCAGGTAAGGGCGGGATAGAATTCTTACATCCTCTAAGATGTAAGTCATGTTTTTCCATAAGCAGTCCTTATGTCACATATTCAACAGGATTCTTTGTGTGAGTGTGGTGAGAGGAGTGTGTGTGTGTGTGTGTGTGTGTGTGTGTGTGTGTGTGTGTGTGTATAAGTCAAGGGCCAGCCCTAGTTACCACTTCCCAGGTGCCTGCCCTCACCTTGTGTTTGGAGACAGAACCCCTCAGTGGGAACCAGGGCTCTCCAACCAGCATAGGTTAAATGGCCAATGAGCCCCAGACAACCTCTTGTCTCCACCTCCCCATTTCCAAGGTTATAAGCATTTGCCAACATTCCTGGCTTTTTATGTGGGCACTGGGGACTGCACTCAAGTCCTCGCGTTTAAAAGGCAAGCCCTGCACCAACCAGAACATCTTCTTAGCCCCCATAAAGAGACTCTTCATAAGGAAAATGACTTTTTGTTGGTTTTCCCTACAAACCCCTACTGTATTCACCAAGGTACACAAGGAAAACAGTGTGGACGGCATCGGATACATCACAGCTCCTCTGCAGTGATAGTATGGCTCCTCAAAAAGTGAAGCGTGGGCCTCGGGATGGGGAGGGGCAGTCTTCCAATCCGCCAGCACTAGGCTCTGTGCTCACAATGGAGAGCATGGCCAAGGGACACAGCACCTCTTCTGTTCTTACCTCCTTGGCCCAGGCAGGCTTCTCACTGGGACTCATGCCCTCCTTGTAGTGGTACAGTGGCTTCTTCTCCAGCGGCCTCTGCTCCTGCCGCTGGTGCTGGAGGGAAACCAGGTAGTCTCTCTCTTGCTTCAGCTGCCTCTGCAGTCTCTCTGCTTGTCTCTGCTCCTCCAGTTGTTTGCGCTTGTATTCCTACCCAGAGCAGGGAGGAGCAAAGGAGAGGTCACAGGACCACCGGGAACCACATCAGCACACCGAGCAGCAGCAAAGCATGCCGGGGAGGCAACATGGAACTGAAGACAAACAGAACTCCAAGGACAAGGAGCACCCCCAAAATAAGCCCAGGCCTCACGCTAGTGTCCACACAAGACTATGTCAATAAAAACATGATTGCTTTAATGGCAGTCCCTACAGAGCATCACTTGAAAAGCGGCATGTCCCTGGAGAACTACAACACAGATCCAGGGCAGTGAGACTGCCACCCCTAGAAAGAGTCATCTACTTCCTAATTTGGTAAGCCAGGCATTTAAACATATGTGGTTGAGTATACAACCAAATAAACAGCCCGAGCTCATGTCTAAATCATCCTTTAAATAAAACCTGGACTGCTAAAGCTATTAGCAGTCTTATAGAAGGTAAAAAATAAAATAAAATAAAATAAACAATGCCATTGAATAAAATATTCAGATAAAAAATGTAAAAAGCTATACCAAGAAGCCCGTTTGGAGATCCGTGCAGTAATAACAATAAAAGTCCTTCTAGTGGATACAGCACGAACAAGAAACAAACTGTTCCCATTGTAAGGGCAGGACTAACAGCCTCCAGATGAGGAATGACTGCAGGGCTGAGCGGGCTCAGTGGCCAAGGTGCACTTGCTGTGATTGCATTCCAGCATGTTGCAAATGGCTTTAAAAATTATTCTGCAATAAACACAGTGGGTCTTGAGAGCAGTTTGAACTTATAATAAGGCTGGATTCATGCTAACATTTCTCAAAGAAATGGAGTTAATAAAGTATGCCAAACGGTTGAGGGCATAGCAAATAGGACCAGAAAATTTGTATGAAGTCTCAGTGTGAGAAGGAGGAAACACAAAGACATATATATGCCCATGCACATGTGTGTGCACAGAGACACGCACACACGCGCGGACATGCACACATGCAGAATGGATACCAAGCAGGTCCGCACATGCGTGCACTTGCGCACACGCACGGGTGCACACACACACACCCAGAGGCATGCACACACACGCACACGTAGAATGGACACCAAGCAGGTCAGCACATGCGTGCAGGCGTGCACACCCACACACAGAGGCACTCGTGCGCGCGCACACACACATACATACAAAGGCACGCGCGTGCGCGCACGCACGCACACACACACACGCACACCCAGAATGGACACCAAGTAGGTCAGCACATGCGTGCACGCGTGCACACCCACACACAGAGGCACTCACACATACATACAAAGGCACGCGCGCGCGCGCACGCACACATGACACCCAGAATGGACACCAAGCAGGTCAGCTGGCGTGTAAGTTTCCCATTACCAGAAGTAGAGCTTGTTCATGCAGTAGCTGCTGCTGTAAGATCTCTAACTGTCTTTGCTCTTCCTCTAACTGACGCCTGATGTACTCCTGAAGAGGTGGCAGCAGAGAGTTTGGCAGAATGGAAAGAGAGGAAAAGAGAAAGAACCAGTAATTGCAAAAGGACAAGAGCTTTCAAGTAAAACGCAGGAGAGAGGAAGGGGGAAAATACCCAACACCTCACCGAACAGGAAGAGTAGGCCATAGCAAAGCCCAGCCTTTCAATGCAGTCAAATGCACAACCGCCTTGCCTGTCGCCGCTTACCGAGCTGGCTCGGCATCGCACTGTCTGTTTGGTTTTTAATGAAACCACTATGTTAAAACCCGTTATTAGGCTCCTCCCTTATCGACTCCATGGAAGTAACACGGCTGTAAAGTTCTGAGGGCCTCTGCCAGCGGCAGGGAGAAAGCACACGTGCAAGGCCAGTTGCTCATGGTCTTCGCAGTGGAACCATCTGTAGCTCACTGATGTAGTGTGATCTTATCAGTGAGACAGGTTCAGAGTTGGAGAGCAGAGATGGCCTGATCGTGCACGGCTCGCCAGGTACACCACGGGAGACCCTGGTTCAGGTAGGAAGCCTGGGCATTCTCACTCAAGCTGTGCACTTGACTTTTTGAATAGGTAAGACTCGTTGCAAGAGAAAAAGCAGAAGCCACAATAGAGTACTGTGTCCCACAGCCCAGAGGTCCCTGGTGCTGCAGTTCCCATGGGGCCCGGGGCGAGTGGGCTCCCGCCCCACCAGTACCTGTTCATGCTCGGCGCGCCTCCTCTCCTCCTCTCGGCGCATCTGTTCCTCATAGTGCCTGCGCTGTTCCCGTTCCTGCTGCTTCCGAAGCTCCTTTTCTCGCCTTTGTTGCTGTTGGAAGATAAGCAGACATCATGAGAGCAGTGGGTGATGGTGATGTTACAGACATGAGCAATCGAACACTGATACCTGAACACTCCAAAGCTTTTCCTCCTGGGCTACTAGGGGACACACTGGCAAGGAGATTCAGGGTTATGTAGACAGACCACTTTGGTGTTTACCATGTATGTGGGTTCTTACTGGGACCCGCCATTTGGAATTGTCCAACCAGGCGAGACCAGCCATTTTTGAGGTGTCATAGACTCTTTAAAATCCATCCCCGTACTTAGATCATTCATTCACTGTAATGGCATGTCATACAAAGATTCTAAGTGGAGCAGATATTCACAGCCACACATTGAACAGACCTGATAGAAAAATGGGCATGATGATTCCAGACAAGCAATTATTGTTTTCCAGAAAAGATAATACAGAGGAACAAGAGGGGAATACATCATCATAGAAACTGACTGAATAATTTAGATTACAGACCCAAAGCAGAGGCATTTCCAACACTCACCGAAGTGAATTAGTGCAAGCCCAGAGAATAAAATAATTATGTGTACAGATCTGGCTCCTGGCAGGAAATAGGCCACATTTAGCTAACATTTAGAGTTTGTTATCCTTACTGGTTTCTTTCTTGAGGAAAAAAAAAAGAATAATCAAGGCCTTTGAAGATTTAGCTAAATTTTATGTGGAAGAGTTGTCCATTTGTAGTCTGTCTGCCAGGAATCAATACTGTTCTATAATTACATGCCACTCAGGTTCCCACGAAAGGTATACACGATATTGATTGCAACCAAAGAAGGTAGGGCTTCCCACGTTTTCTGCAGCTTCTGAGAAACACACTGCGAAGTGGCTAATAATTAATAATGACCTCACTGAGATCAGCTACTGGTCACACACAGAGGCATCTGCCAGGGCTTATGGTTCCTGCTGTGAAGTTAGAAAAATATATTGCCTTCCCCAGTCTTCTGAGGGCACCCTGTAAGTCTCCACCTGGGTGTCTCAAGGTCGATGCCTTTCCTAGAAAGATGCTTAGTCTCTCCTCCTGGGCATGGTGCTGTCAGAAGGGACATATCCAAACATCAAGGAAAAGTCCTGGCTCCAAGGAGACCCTTACAAAGCCTTTGGTGGGTCTCGTTAGAAGCAGATCTTGGGGGACAAGGACAGTGCTCAGCTCCTGCTCAGCTTCAACCTCTCACATAAGTCCTGGTACCTGGCAGGTGTGTGTAAAAATGTGTCATGTTCAAGTGGTGCTGCATGAATTGTTTTGCACTCAATACGAGAAAAACCTAGGGGCCAGAGGAAACTAACACATTATTCTCCCAAAGTGTTTTGGAATTTTCTTATCAGTACTGAGGACATGTATTACATCATAATTCATATTACTTCTTTGTGTTTATTTCAACAAATTTGTGATATAGATTGACAGTTACTTGCGTATCTCAAATTCCATAGAAGGTTTTATCTTTTGAAAAAAGATTTACTGAACTTTTATTTGCGTGTGTGTTTGTGCTGGCTGAGGGTGGGGGCATCACTGAGACAAGCTGGAGACCTGGGACAGGGTCAGCTACAGGGAGGATATGCAGATGTCTCTACCTGAGCATCCTAGTAGTGGGGGGACACAGAGACTGGGGGGGCACCTTCTAGCCAGGCAGGATCTATAGTGGTTGGATGGGACCACCAATCCACCTACAAAACCTTTGAACCAAAAGTTACCCTGCCTACAAGATGCTCAGAGATAAGGAGAAAGTAGAGACTAAAGGAATGTCCAACCAATGCCTGGCCCAACCTTAGAGACCCCCCCTCTGATACCATTAAAGATATTCTGCTGTGCTTACAGACAGGAGCCTAACATTACTGTTCTCTGAGAGGCCTCACCCAGCAGCTGATTGAATCAGATGATGAGACTCACAGCCAAGCATTAGGGGGAGCTGGGGAAGTCCTGTAAAAGAGTGGCCAGCATGGGCAGGGCATAGAAGGACCCGTAACTAACCTAGACCCATAGGGGCTTACAGAGATGGAAGCACCAAACAAAGAGCATGCATGGACTGGACCTAGGTCCATACCCCCCGCCGCACAAGTGTATCAATGGGCAGTTTGATCTTCATGTGGGTCCCCTAGCAAGTTGAGTGGCTGCTTCTATGTCATGGACTCTTGCTTTCTTTTAAATCACTTCACCCTAACTAGGCTGCCTTGCTTGGCCTCAGTGAATGAGGGTGAGCTCGGTCCTGATGAGACGTGATGTGCTGGGGTGGGTTGGTGTAGTGGGGCTCCCCTTTTCTGAGGACAAGGGGGGGAGAAGAGGGTAGTAGGGGGGGACCAGGAGGAGAGGAGAAAGGGGGCTATGATGGGCATATAAAGTGAATATATAAATTAAAAATAAATTTTAAAATAGACAAGGCTCTGTAGCTTAGCATAAAGGTAAACGCTGAGTACAGACAAAGCCCTTCTGACTCCTTCCCTAACACTCCAAAGCCTTAGTGAGAGACTCTGGGGTTGAGTGCTATGGAAACAAGTGCATTATAAATGAGTTTGTGGGCACTACAGTCACAGAGAGGGCCATTCCAGGACTCTGAGCTGACACTGAAGTGCTAAATTACATCCCCTGTAGAAAGGAGAACTCTTCAAGCATTTCCTGTGCTGAGGATGAAGGCATTTTAGGTGTTTGGCAGGATGTATTTGAGTGAAGAGATATTACATGGGTTCAATCAATAGCGAGATACATTTTTCTACATTATTTGTTAAAAAATAGAAATGTGCTGCCTAAAGCCCATGGGTTTGTAGAAAGACATGGCAGCGGTGATAAGCGAGCCCACCTGAAGAACGCTGTTGAAAGGAATTCTCGCCCTTAGAGCAAAACTGGCTGAGATCACTGGCCAGGCGCTGGTCTACTCAAGTTGCTCACTGAAGAAAACATGGGTAGAAATGAAAACAGTTCCATTTCCACAGCACGTGAGTGAATATTTCACCAAAGCCATTTTGTTGCTGTTGTCCTTCTGAGGTTAGGGCTAACAAAGAAAACTGAAATACAAGACACATGGACTCTGAGAAGCCCCTGTGTGACTGTGATGCCCACCAGGCAGGCTTTGACTAACTCTGCATGCACACAATCGAAGGCCGTCTAGATACACCGAGGGGCAGTGCTTGCTTCATTCTAATCTTGTTTTGTAACGTTACATGCTGTAGGCATAAGACACCAGGCAGTTCTCTGTGTTCGTAAAAAGCACGGGGCGCACTTCAGCAGCATTTCTACCTATAACACGGGGGTTCAGGAACTAAAAACAAAGCCAGACCTCCTCCTGCGGCAAAAGTAAGCTCTTTGGGACTCACTGAGTCTGGGGGCACCCTCCTCTGGTTGTTTGTCTTCTGGACATGGTCTTGTGTATTCCAGGCTGATTCCAAACTGCTTGTATATACTAATATTAACTAATATTAATTCCAATATTAACTCCTGATAATTGGAGTTCCACCATGCCCAGTGATTACCAGAAACTGTTATAAACACTTTTTATGAATTAATTCAATCTCTCAAGTGATCAGCATCCATTTTGCAAGTGAGTAAACTGACGAATAGAAAACTCAGGATTTGCTCAAGATGACTTAGGCAGAGAATGGTATGGACGGGACTGGCAGCAAAGCTGACATGTGCTTGTCTTCCTGGTGAAACAGCCACTGCTGGGGCTCCATGTGTCTAATTCTCAAAGCTTGCTACTCAGACCTGACAAGATTTCCACCTTATGACCTTGCTTAGTGCTTATTGGGAGACAAGCCTTCATATACCCACTTGATAGTAACAACAGGGTTATAATTAGTGATTTTTGGGGTTGGTTTCAAATGGCAACTTACACGACTGAGAAATCACCTGGGAGTGGAACTTCAGCTGAGGAATTGCCTAGATCAGTTAGCATGATTATAGAAGATGTCTTGATTGTTGACTGATGTGAGAAGCTGGACCCACTGTGGGCAGCACCATTCCCTGCACAGGTGGTCTAGGACTGCACATGGGAGGAAACCCAGCCAAGTGTAAGCAACCTAGCAGGTAGGCAGCATGGGTGTGTTTATTTCTTTCTGCTATTGATTACAGATTTGACATGACTAACTGCTTTGAGTTTCTGCTTTTATTTAATTTTTCTCTCTCTCGAGGATAATCTGCAACATGAAGTTGTAAGACAAACAAACCCCTTTCTCCCTACGATGTTTTTGGTCAGATGTTTCATCAGACTAACGTATATGAAATGAAGACAATGACAGAAAGAAATATGGATAAGAGCATCTTTGGCAGAGGAAAGACCCATGGGCCCCTCAGGGGAGAGCAGCCTTCTCAGGGTAGCCTGTGGCCCTACTAAGTGAGGTACTCCCTAGGGATGTCTCTTGGTGCTGGCTAGGCCAACGACTACTCAGCCAAGCTAACAGCAGGCAGAAAACCAAGTGACACAAAGACAAGGGGCACTTTCAGAAGAATGGCGCTATAAGTGGACAGGGAAGGCACATGAGTGAAAACAGAATGAAAAAATGTTCTCTAAAAAAAATAAAATGAGTAATTCTTGGCGGCTTACTCTGTCACTGTTCCAGAATACAACAAAACATTTGTACAAAAATCCCAACTCGTTTCTTTTGTTGGGCACAGGGCTTAGCTTTCTGTGCCTGTGTTTTTCACAAAGTTCCCACAATGATCCTTCAAAATAAATAGAATTATGCTGATCATACATGTAAAGAAACTGTGGTTCAGAGAGGTTAAGTAAACTGCCCAAGACCACAGAGCTGGGATTAACTTTGGCCTCCTGGCCTACAAAGCTGGTGTAGTTTATTCTCACACTTACCTAGCAGATTGTTTTCTTTTCCCCCCACATTCTGAGTGGGTGTTGTAACAAGTGTTCATTCCAAAGCACACGAAGGTGCTTGCCTTCTGCTACGTTTATTTTCATACACTCTAGGCTTCACTGCACACAGGAAGAAGTTCAAATGCTGGAAAATTCTTTTGACTTGAGTCAGTAACAGCAACAGTTACTGCTAGGACTTTGAGTGTTGGTGATATGCTTGAGGTTTCAGGTAATTTTAATGCTCCTAATAGCTGCATAAGATGCTTGTGTTATACTCAGCTTTACACGTGTGGAAACTAAGGCAGAGGAAAGTTAAATAGTACACTCAGGGTCACACAGTAGAAAAGAAAGCTGGGATCTGGGCCTTGGTGGCATGAGGGACTGGAGCTGATTTGTTTGTCTTTTGCTTTTAAGATAGGATCTTGAAACCTAGTGTAGGCTGGTCTTGAACTCACAGCATCCTCCTACATCCTAAGAGTACAGGTGTAGACCATCATATCTGAGTCTTTGAGTTGGTGGTGTTGAGCTAAATACTATATCCTTCTCTTTAAAAAATTCTTTTACATTTATTTGTTTATTTCTGTGTATTTATCATTGTGTTATTGTGCATGTGCGAAGGCTAAAAGATAAAATTGTGGGAGCTGGTTCTCCTCTTTTATTCTGAGTTCTAGGGAGTAACTCAGGTTACTTGGAAGCAAGATGTTTTCCCAGTGAGTCAGTAGGGTGGCCCAGTTCACGGAGGCTCTTAAAGAGATACGCAGCGCTCCTTCTCTGCTTTGGAGAAAGGGTTGTGGTGCTGTGGCACCTCAGAAAAACTATTTAGATTCTAAGAATACCTGCTTGTCCCAGTGGCTCCTCTAGATGTAGGTCCCTGCTACATAACTTCTGTGAGCTGGCCTCTTACCCTGAAGGAAAAGTGAACACTCAGAGCAGACATGAGCACAAGCTGACAGTAAACAAATTGGATCTGGAGAAATAGCTCACTGAGTGAAGTGCTTGCTCTACAAGCAAGAAGACCTGGGTTCTATCCCCAGAACCCACATAAAAAATTGGGTGTCAAAGGTGATGGCCTCCACCTCCCTAGGCCCTCATCACCTGCGGCAGTCAGGAGAGCTGACCCTGGAGTCATGAAAGTAGGAGAGCTGGTCCTGCCCCTCACTAGTTGCAGCACTTGGGAGAACAGGCTCTGCACTTCTCCTGGGCAGCACAGGAGAGCAATTCTAGCTCCTCACAGGCTGCAGCACTTGGGAGAGTAGGCCCAGATCTTGACTGGGCAGCACAGTGGATCTGGCTCTGGAGGAATGGGTGCTAGGGAGCAGCCCCTGAAGGCATGAGAGCAGGAGAGTGGAACTTGCTTCCTGCTGATGGTGGTGGCATTGGGTGGCTTAGACAGAGCAGTGCTGGACAGCTTGCCCTAGTGGTGCTAATAAAGGAGAGCAGGCACACTGACCAGCTTGGCTACCATGCAGGCCTAGATCCAGGGCTCTGAATTGGCCCACCCCAAAACCTGTATCATCTTTGAATGGTCGAGACACACAAAAGGGCCAGTCCTGCTCATCCAAAGCTGCATGATCTCCATGACACAGGGCAACAACAGCACAACTTGGAGGAGACCCAGTGAGGATCCAACATTGATGGTGTCACTGAAGCCAGAGACCTCGAACCAGATCAGTGACCCATTACAATGAACATCTGCAGGTGAAGATGTGTAGACAGAGGGGCATAGTGTGGGACACACTGTGACACACTGCTGCTTCCATGATGAGATGTTTTCTGTGCTTTGGGTTTTTGTTATTGTTGTGGTGTGTGTGTGTGTGTGTGTGTGTGTGTGTGTGTGTGTGTGTGTGTGT
>OU015751.1:68437021-68454404 GCA_907169655.1 Acomys percivali | reverse complement strand
TGTGTGTGTGTGTGTGTGTGTGTGTGTGTGTGTGTGTGTGTGTGTGTTTATTTTTTGGGGGGAGGTTGCAAGTATGAAGGGGGGATATGAAGGGATGGGGAGATGAATGGGACTAGGGTGCATGATGTGAAACTCATAAGGAATCAAACATTTTTTAAAAAATTCAGTATCTGGGTGCATACTTAGAAAGCCAACATTGTGTAGGTGAAGACCGGCAGATTCCTGGGGCTTCCTGGACAGCTAGCCTAGCCTACATAGCAAGTTTCAGGCCAGTGAAAGAACCCATAACCAGAAAAAAAAAAGGTCGGCACCCAAAGAATGCCATTTGAGGTTCTCTGCTGAGCTGTACATAGATGTACATACATGCACACATGAGCACATACACCACCATATAAACAACCAAATGAACATTAACACATATACAGACACACAAACATTAATTTAAAAAGTGTACAAGGCCACACCTATTCTCCCCATGACACAATCTTGTGTTAAATGCTTAAGAGTTTAGCAATGAGGATTTCCTAGGGCTACATGGTCAGTGTCTTTAACCTGAAGCCACTGATAATGAGCCAGTCACCAAATGGAGCCAAAGTAGTGGGGGTTGTGAGACCCAGGAAGTGGGAACCTGGGAAATGCCACACCAAGAAAAGCAGGAGCCAGGTAGTACTCGGAGAAGCTCAGCGAAGGGCTTGATCCACCCAGGGGAGGAAGTCTTAGGTCCAGAGAACAGAGTCATAGAGTTCCAGATGTCTAAGATGAAAGGAATCTATGGCCCTTGGCTGGGGGCCCAATGTAAGAGGCCCATGTGGCCTGGGCACGTTGAAGGCATGATGGTAGAGCCCAGGAGCGAGCACCTGACTAAGACTCTCCATCTGAACCCCGGGGTAAGCAAAGGTCATGTCTGCACCGTTCAGTTCTCTGCTTTACATGTGCCTATGCCCCAGCTCAGGGCTCCGTCAACCACACTCAGAACAGAAGATAGCACGTGTACTTTATACTTCCCACGTGACAGGCATACTTTATGCGAAACTTACACACAGACCGAAAAGGACTTCCTGTCCTGATTGCTGCTCACAGAAATTTCAAAGTCCACTGAATGAAGACCAGCGTTCAAGGCTCTGATTCACATGCACTGTCTCAGTGGACACTCACATGGACACTGAGAGCTGAGAGGCCAGCGTGGAAGGCCAGCGTGCAAGCCTGCTTAGCAGTCACTTCCCCTCCTTACTTGATTGTCCTCCTTTTTTTTCTACACACAAAATAATGGCTCCATTACAGCATTTTACACACTTATACACGCCTATCATGCATTTTGCTCACAGTCACTCCTCATTCTCCTCTTCATTAAATGTCATGTGCTCAGCACTTCACAGCCACTGGACATAACCTCTTAGTCACTTGATAACTAGAGGAATCTCAGATATCTCATGCATATACAAAGGAAGAGATACTGAAAAATAGGAATAGAACACGCCGTTCATGAGAGAAAACTGTATCCAGCGTTCCACATATAAGTAACACCCTTGCCTGGTAACTTGCACACAACGTCACTCAATAAACACATCATTGTAAATACACAGGATTGATGTTGATGGCCTGAAAATAATATCCTAGGGTCTTATTGAGGATGCTAAGATTTACTGAAAAGTGACGTGATGTCCTCACAGATTTAAAGGAAGAAATCTGCACCATGATGGGCCTTTTAAAAGGTGGATCTGAACCTGTAGCCCCCGCCAACCTCTCCCTCTCTAGTGGGCCACCTTAAAAAGCAAAACCAGGAGACTCAGGCTCAAGGAGCAGGGTGGGATTGGGGAGACCCACAGCACTATCTCCGTGCTCCCGTACACAGAGGGACCCTTTTGTTTGCCTCCCGGTTTCTCCAGTAGCTGAGAAATATTGGTTTCCTGTTCGCCTGCAGGGTCTCATTTATCTGGCAGAAGAAGGAATGCTTGGAAATGTGGATGGGGCTCCAGGAAGGAGACTTAAACAAAGATCTATTGTTGACAAGGGTGAGAACCTCGTGTGGGACAGGGTGTCCAAGACACCATGGTCAGAGATGTGGTTTCCCAGCCAGATGACAGCAGCACCTGCCGCTGGAGGCAGGGCTTGCGTGCCAGCTGCAGGGTGTGTCCTGGGCAGGAAGGGTGTGTGAGGAGCATGGCTCCTGGGGTCAGAGGAGAGCCGAGACGCAGGGCCTGTTTGTACTTACATGGCATTTGGTTACCTGCCTGCTCACCGTGGTTTAGCTAACGCTTGTCTTTCACCTCTTAGTCCCTGGCTAACTAATGTGTATGTTAACTTCCTCATTCCCGATATTCTCCAGGTGTCTGATAGGTGTCACATGCTATCTTAGGTCCTGGAGAAGAACAGAGGAGAAAGGCAGTCTGTGTCCTCACAGACAGCATCTTTTTCAATGGGGAGCTGGACCCATATGTGGAATGTTCGAGGTTGGTTGGGGCCATGTAAATAAAGACAAGCAGCAGAACATGCTAGGAGGATAGGGATGCTAGCTTAATAAGATGGTCAGGGAAAGCCCAACTAGGAGGAGTAGAGGATTGGAGAGACGGAAGCCTTGGCCCCATTCTGAGGGTGAGGCAAGTCTTTTTTTTTTTTTTTTTTTTTGATAATATTTTTTTTCAAAGAGCACATGCACCTAGCCGGTGGTGGCCCCGCCGTGGGTAGCTGTGGTGGTGGCTCTGTGGTGGAGGTACTCACCTCCTCCAGCCTCCGCCTCTGCTCCTTCTGCTCCTCAATGCGCTTCTGGCGCTCAGCCAGCAGCTGCCGCTTGTGCTCTTCGTTCTCCCGCTGCTGTTGCTCCAGCTGCTGTCGCCGCAGGGCCTCTGAGCGCTCCTTGTTGGCCAGCTGCAGTCTCAGGAAGTCTCTTCGAAGTGTTGACTCCCCGGGTAGGTTCAGAATGGAGCTGTGGACGGGAAAGAACAATGAAGGTACCACCTGAGGCAAGGACCACTGCTAACTGTGGTCCCGGGAGAGGATGCACGAGAGCAGTGGTCTGCCGTCCCTTCGTGATGCTACTGCATAGATAGGTGGTCCTCATCCCTAAAAGGAGCACCACACCTTTTCCAGGCCTGTCCACACAAGTCCTTCCCTAGTGCTTGGTGAAGATGTGCTTCTTAAGACTTTAAAAAGTGTGCAAGCCCCAAGTCCTAGGCAAGCTCATCTCCACATATAAGAGTAGCTAGTAGAGATGGCTCAACGGTAAGAGCACTGCCTGCTCTTCCAAAGGTCCCGAGTTCAATTCCCAGCAACTGCATGGTGGTTCACAACCATCTACAATGAGATCTGGTGCCCTCTTCCCGCCTACAGTTGTACAAGCTGGCAAACATCATATATATAATAAATAAATAAATCTTTTAAAAAAAAAGAGTAGCTGGTAGGGGCTGGGGAGATGGCTCAATGGTTAATGTGATTGCTACATAAGCACAAGCCTGGGTTCAGACCCACAGAGCCTGCACCCCTCAAAGCAGGTCCAATAGCTATTGTGTCTGTAATACTACACCCTTTGGGGAAGATGGGAGGCAGAGACAGGAGGATTCCAGAAGTTAGGAGGCCAGCTAGCCTGGTGTCCACAACCATCGACAACAAGAGACTGTTTCTAAGAAGGTGGAAGGAAAAGACAACACCAGAGGTTGTTCTCTGACCTCTAGACACAAGCATCCTGTGCACACATGCATACACACACACACAGTGTAACAGAACACAAACATGTGCATATGTGTACATAGGCACACATACATACACACACACACACACACACACAGAGTGAGAGAGAGAGAGAGAGAGAGAGAGAGAGAGAGAGAGAGAGAGAGAGAGAGAGAAACAGGAGAGGGGTCTTACTCTGTTTACAGGAAAGATGCTCTCCATGTACCTCCTTGACAGTTTACCCTAGGGCCCAGAGGCCATGCTAAAGACAAGGTTGACAAGGAGCCAAGATCTCAGGACCCACATGTACAGTCCATGGTGCCCAGGCCTTGTCTCAATACACCACTGTTGAAGTGCATGGTTCTAGGTACAAACCACACACTCGGGACTGCACCTGAGGTAACTACATTATGTCTAATGTCTGTGCACACATGCGCAGACACATGTTTGCATGCTTGCGTGCGTGCGTGCATGTGTGTTTCTAGAGGACATAAACTGCACTGATACCACTTGGTGGTCCTGGGCCGCCAATGCCAATCTAACTTCAGGGGACCATCTGACAATTATGATCTCTGGTTTTCCATTGCCATATATCAGGGAGGTGAAAGATGATTCTTTTGTTTTTGTTTTTTTTGGTTTTTTGTTAAATCTAGCCCCTTGGATTTTTGTGAAATCTTCTACCTAAAATAAACTCACCAAACACACAATTCCTTATTCCTGCTATGTTGCAGATACTGGCGCAGGCTGGAAGGAGGCAGCAGCCATCAGCGAGATATTAGGTAGAAAATAGAAATGGGGCTTGGAGCTCAGAGGACGGCTTCTGAAAGGAAGCCTGAGTCCTGTTCTTGTTTGTTCACTCTGATGGGCCCAGCTGTTTTCAATCACCCTCACTTCTGAACTGACAAACACTGTGAGCATTCCAATCATGGACCCTGAGCAGTTTCTAAGAGGAGCTAGATTTAAAGTAACCCAAAACAGCCGTAGCCTGGGTTGTGCAGACAGCTCACCCGGTGAGCTTCCCACACAGACTTGAGGACCAGAGTTTGACCCCTCAGAGTGCACATACAATGCTGGGCGTGGCAGAATGCGTTTGTAACCCCAGTGCTGGGGAGATGGAGACAGGTGGGTTCATTTGCCCCCAGCCTAGCCTCAAGTACACGCTTCAGGTCAATGAGAGGCCTTGTCTCAAAAGGCAGGGTAAACTTCTGAAGGATGACTCCCATGGTTCAGACAGTTGCCCCACCCACAACTACACATACACACACACACACACACACACACACACACACACACACACACACACACGTTCTCTGACACAAATATACTCTTCCCCCAAAAAAACTCACATTCACCAATATCTTAGGCATGATCTTGCGAGATGTGTTATAATACCCTTTCTACCTCAGCCTCTTTGTGGTGAAATGTACCCAAGACTGTTGATAGATTTACTGCAAGCCAAACTTTAGGTGCTGAGGGATTTTCCCATCCACCAGTAGAACTTCATTTACATTTGGGTTTTGACACTTCCTCAGTGGGGTTCCTTAGAGGATTATGGGAAGGACTATCCAAAAGGGAGACTCTGTCCACAGCAATTTGAGAATAAAAAGCCCATGTTGCCCCATGAATATGCCATCTGTCTCATAGAGGTCCCTAAAAACAACACCTACAAGGTAGTCTCCACAGTGCTGCAACCCCTTTTTTGGGACAGCCCACTCCAAACTCTTCCAGAGCGTTTGCTTTGCTTTGTCAAGTAAACTTTGTCTAGAACTGGGTTTCTCTCCTGAACTCTTTCCTCTGAGAAGGTGACAATCCA
Organism: Acomys percivali; assembly: GCA_907169655.1. NCBI lineage: Eukaryota > Metazoa > Chordata > Mammalia > Rodentia > Muridae > Acomys > Acomys percivali. Next base: position 68,448,928 of record OU015751.1, on the reverse strand, counting down.
GAAAAACCCCGTAACAGATAAATTCCCCTCTGGAGTCACTGTCTTGTGGGAGAGATAGGCAGGGCAAATTATTACAAGTAATAAAATATCAAATATGAATGGAAAGACAAAAATGGTAGTTTGAAAGGGTAAAGAATTTAAAATTTATAGTGACAAGGGGCTGAGATAAGGCTTAGCGCTCTGTTCTACATGAGGTTGCCAGGAGCAAGTTTAGAGTTCTTGGTAGAACCAGGTTGGTCTTGTCCAGGAACTGCATTCTGGCTTGTTCTCCATGGGCAAAGGCAGCGAGGTGTGTATACAAGAGTGCTCAGAGAGAGGCAGTCAGGAAGTGTGTAGACGTGGGAGCCATGCACACAAAGGCCGTCAGCTCAGTCATAACATTGGCAGCTCCGTTGGCTTCACAGTGGACTGTAGACTGCAAGGTATAGGCGGTCAAACGAAGCTAAAATGCTCCACAGTGGACACTTTACCCAGCAAGTCATAGGGTGGCCCTCAAAGAAATATTTAAGGACAGAATTATGGAACCCTGTGGGCAGATATAATGTGCAGGCTGAGGGACGACTTGCAGTTCCGTTTGGGCTGCTGGGTGACAAGAAATGGAATGAGGCTTATGGGATGGGCGTGGACAAGCATCAGTTTACTGTACAGAGCTGTTGGAATCTGGATGAGATGCTGCCGCAGATACGGTCAAGGGCTTTGCCGAGGGCACTCTGTGGGTATTTGGGGAGTCTATTGTGAGCCCCCTTTATAACCTGCTGTTTCTGTGTAAACCTCTAAAACAACTTCTAAATGTGGCTCTAGGACACATAAGTGACATGCCATGAGCAAAGGTGACAAGGTTGGAAACCTAATGCACACAAGGATGCCCCATTAATCTGAACTGATATTGAACTAGTACCAGGAGACCTCAGTTGTATTAATGACTCAATTACTAGCTCTGTGTATGACCTGGTGACCCCTTTGAGCTGTTGTCTCATATCTAAAGTGAGAAAGACATTGCCTTTTCTAACTTTTAGGATTTCATGAAGACTAATTAGACGTGCTTTAGAGGGTGATACTTGGTGCATAATCTTCCGCACGATACAATGCCATGTTATAATTATAGCTGGTGGCTTACCACATGACCCCCGACACAAGAAAGCCTTGGAAAGACAGAGCTTCTCAGTTCTTCAAAGAACAGCGAGGGGACTGACTTCCATACACTCTGGAAGCAGGGAGCAGCGTCCCTCCCTTTAGAGGGATGCTCATTTTGCGAGTCACTGTTTGACAGCCATTGTCTTTATGCAGCTAAAGTGGGGGCATCTAACATGTTTTGATGAAAGAGAAAAAAATTCTCATTCAGTCTTGAACCTGGAGAAATCTTTGGCTGATAAGAGCTCTGTGAGCTCAGTCCCAACCTCTTAGGGTGGCTTAGCAGGAGCAGAGATGTTCAGGTTTGAGTCCGCTTAGCAGTGGTTCTCAACCTTCCTACTGCTGTGACCCTTTAACACAGCTCCTCACGTTGTGGTGACCCCAGCCATAAAATTATCTCACTGCATCTTCAAAACTCTAATTTTGCTACTGTTATGAATCATGTACATATCGGATATGCAGGGGAACTGATATGTGACCCTGAAGGGCTCACAACCCACAGGTTGAGACCCTCTGGTTTAAGAAACGAACGCAAGGCTGGAGAGATGGCTCACTCAGTGAAACCTTGCAAGTGTGAGGACCTCAATCTGATCTCCAGAATGCATAAAAAAGATCTGAGTTTGGTAGCAAATGTGTGTAACCTTGGTGCTGGGAGGTAGAGAGCTTACTGGCCTAACCAATGAGCCTTGTTTCAAAATGCAGGCTTGAACTGAAAGCTGCTTTTGTAGACTTGCTGTCTAATGTTGCTTTGTTTTGGCATTGTCTGTCTTACAGGCCTTTTGTCTGTATATTAAGATTTCTGATTTTGTGCTTTTTACATTTGTTTTGTGTCTATGTGTGTGTTTCTTACACTTTTCCTTTTTATTCTGTTTTGTTTGTTATTTTGGTTTGCCTGTTTGTTTGATGGGGGGAGAAAAGAAGTGAGGGAGAGAGAGAGAGAATACGCGCATGAAGCTGGGTGGATGGGAGGATCTGGAAGGAGTTGAGGGAGTGGGAACCATGACTGGAATATAATCTGTGAAAAATTTTTATTTTCAGTTAAAAATATATATAATTTTATATAATAGAAAACAATATAGGACTTGAATGACAATTGAGGTTGCCCTTTACCTTCTGGGCTGGGTAGATTTTGTCAACTTGACACAAATTAGAGTCACCTGGGAAGAGGGAACTTCTCAGCTAAGAACTGTCACTAATATATGGAGCACTGGACACTTCTGTGGGAGTTAATGCCGCAGTGGGCCGTGGTGTTAGGGTGTGTAAAAAAGCAGACTGAGCAAGCCATGAGGAGTAAGCCACAGTGAGCAGGCCACGGGGAGCAGGCCACGGGGAGCAGGCCATGGGGAGCAGGCCATGGGGAGCAGGCCACGGGGAGCAGGCCACAGAGAGCAGGCCACGAGGGGCAGGCCACGGGGAACAGGCCATGGGGAACAGGCCACGGGGAACAGGTCATGGGGAGCAGGCCAGTAGCCAACATTTCTCCATGGTGTCTGCTTCAGTTCCCGCCCCCCTGGTTTCAGCTTTGGCTTCCCTCAGTGCTGGGCTGCACTCACAGCAGACAGAATAAAGCCCTTTCTCCCCAAGCGGCTTTTGGTTAGTGTTTTATCACAACACAGCAAACTAGGACAGTTTTCACATGTATATATACACATATGCTACCCACACACTTACACACATACACACACACACACACACACACGAAGGAAGAAGGAAGGGAGAGGAACATGTGGTGTCCAGCTTATTCCTGCAGCATGGTCCCTCTGCAGGACAGGGCACACTGTGGCACAGTACCCCGTCCTTATGCTGCAGTATGAGGGAGGGTTGGACACCCTGCTGGCCAGAGGGCACGGTCCCATGATGCCCAGTGACCTTTCACTTGTGCATTTCCTCCACAATTAGCAGTGCACGGTCCATGGGATGCACAGAGCTGTTATCCACAAAGATGTCCCGGAGCCACAGGCACACCAGCCTCAATTACCCATCAATGCAGATGGGAAGAAAGCTGGGCTCAAGTCCGAGTGTGTGTCTAAGTGGGACAAAGATGATTAAGGAGCACTGGGTTCCGGAGGAACAACAGGAATGGCATCAGTGTTTCTATCAGTTTCACCTCTGGAGGATAATATGATTTTCTAGAATCATCTCTTCAAGGGTTGGTCTGTGTGAAATATCAAGGCACATGGCAAGGGCTGTGGCCATCTGAAAGGGTTTCACAGAGGGACTACGTGACAAGCTGAATGACTCTAGCCAGAAAATGTCACTTAGCTCTCCCCAAAGTTGCAATTTTAAACACGTTCAGTGCTGCATTAGCCAGATAATTGCTTCCTTTCCCCTGTACATCTCCTCACGTGAGGAAACAAGCCTGAGAATACAGGCCATACATCTTGGGGGATAAGATAAAGAATATGCTGATCTCCACAGGTTTTAATAGGAGTTGGCCTAGAGGAAATTTCACACTTTAATGAGTATGTATGTGGGCAATACATTAGATCTTGGTAGAGCCTTAACAACAGAGCAATAAATCAAAAGGTGAGTGCGTTGTGAGCAAGCCCAACACAGAAGTTGGGAGTTGGAACGCCTTCATCATACCTGGGCTCCCCAGAGTCGTTCTCCTCCTCTTCCTCCTCACTTCCGCTGTATTCATACTCAGTCTCATCTGGAGAGAGATCACAGAATGTTAGTGTAGAACTGTGGCTCTCCACCTGTGGGCCCCCACCCCTCTGGATGGGGGTGGGGGGTGAACAGCCCTTTCACAGGCATCACCTAAGACCATCAGAAAACACAGATACTTACAGTATGATTTACAACTGTAGCAAAATTACAGTTATGAAGTAGCAATACAGAAGCATGTACAATGTATACTGCTTGAGAATAACACATGATTTCTGTATATTAACCTATAATAAAAGCCTAGAAAATGTGATATGCAGGCATCCCTGCTTTACCCCACTTCTGGTTTTAAAAAAAAAGGTAAACGTGACTGGTTCACTAGAATCATTTAATTCAGTAAAATACTAAGCAAGTTAATGTGTAATAAGACTGAATCTTTGTCTTAGTCATGCTCAAAATACAACGAACAAGACACATATGTGAGTATATGATTGTCACTTCCACGGATAAAAAGAAAAGAAATAAATGTTTAGAAGACATCTCACATGCAAGCAACTAGTGTTAGGTAGTTCAGGTGATTAAAAATCAATCTGGGATGCATATTTAGAATTCAATATTGAAATATTTCAGTGTGAAAACTGGTGTCTCTCCAACATGGTGCATCCTGAGCAGCAGTGCACAGGAGACAATGGGAGGTGAGAGCAGGGGCCGGTCTCTCCCCTTGCTCGGAATGCAGGGAGTAGAAGGGGTGGAGCATTGAGGAAGGAACAAGCTGGGTCTGGGAAGGCCAGTGGCCCTTTTGCTGGCAGATCTGGAAGAGACACAAGGATGACGTCGCAAACAAGATGCCCCCAAACGAAGCTGGCAGTGCTACATGCTCAAGAGACAGAGTCCCGAGGCGGCAGCTGTCTGGACACGGGAAAGGCAGATGCTGAGACCGAAGGTACCAGGGTCCAGGGACTCCTGGGTCCTTAGATGTGCTATGCTGAGGGCTTTCCTGTGGGTGATGAGAAGGCATTGGAGAAGCTCTGTGGCAAAGGACGATGCCACGGGACTGTCATTTCCTTACAGCCACAGGTTACTACTTACTAGCCTGAAGATGTTTGTACATCCTTTCAACAGGAAGGACATTACACTTTTGCTATATTTCCCTCAGGAGCCGATATTCACGCCGAGGAATACCTATTTAGACGTTAGACAGTAAAGGAAACCAGATTGTGATGAGTCCGAGTGCATTTTGTAAACTCACAGCCGAGCCTCATACATTTATGTGCGCACGGACTTCTCAGGCTGCTTACTCTTAAATAGTGTTTTCAGCAAAAGTAAAGAACCTGCAGTAAAGTATCTATAACTTACGCCAAGACAATGCATTCTCACAACGAAAACAGAGGAGAGTTCAAAATAACATGCAGAGGTGCTGCCTAATAGAAGACATTTTAGTGACATTTTAGTGAGTGGCAGAGGCGCACAAACATTGCAGTCACTTCTATTTTCTAACGGAGAACTTGAACTTATCAGTCTCCTTGACTTTAATATTTTACAAGAACTGAGCTTGATTGCCTTTGTACTACATAATTAAGTTAGTAGATGTCAGTACATATTAAGGAGAAACATCAGGTCAAAAGTCATAAACCAGTAAACAAAACAAAACAAAAACAAAAACAAAAACAAAAAACCTCTTCAATTCTACCAGAAGCTTGTCATTCAGTGACCTAATGGAAAAGAGCAGAGGAGTGAGAGTGGAGGCTGCAGAGGTGGCTCAGCAGTTAGGAGAACCTTCTAGACGACCAGGGTTGAAACCCAGCACCCACACGAGCCTCACAACAGTCTATAACTTTAGTTCTAGGGGATCGAATGCCTTTTTAAGCCTTTGTGAGCACCATACACACAGTGGTGGGCATACATACATGCAGGCAAAACACTCATACAGAAAAATCAAATAATAAAAATAATATCTTTTTAAATGTGAGAGGGCCTGAAGAAATGGCTCAGCAGTTAAGAGCATGTGCTGCTCTTGCAGAGGACCTGGGTTTGGTTCCCAGCTCCTACATGGAGTAGCCTGCAACCTCCTGCCACTACAGTCCCAGGGGGTCTGATGCCCTCTCTTGGCCTCTACTGAATGCAGATAGTGCTCACAGACTCATGTAGGGACAGCCATGTCCATGCACATAACAAAATAAATCAATAGATGCTTTAACAACATGTGAGAATGGATTACATCATTTATAGAGATTGCACAAATGGAAGGAAGCTTGTCTAATCAAATACTTGTCTTTGGGAGCAGACAAACAAGATCAGAATGGTGAGTATGGTGGATGTAGGCCAAAGTGCGGTCTTGATGCCTGTCATTTACACACAGCTCCTACGTGTACTCACTCCCAAGAACCTGCTCCTCCACACTACCTAGAAGGAAAACTGCACACACCACACACACCACACATACACACTACACACACACTACATATACACACACATAGACACCACACACACCACATACACCACACACCCCCACACCACACACATATACACAGACCACACACATACACACACACCACACACATACCACACACCACATACACACACACACACCACACACACCATACACCACACACCACACACATACCACACATACACACACAGACACACAGACACACACATACACACACACCACACACACACACACACACACACACACACACACACACGTCTCTGGTCTGCTCTATTCTCCAGCATCACACTCTTGACAACTATCATACTACCCTGAACTGCCTCTCACCCCTCGGGTCCCCTGCTCCCCATCCACTAAGTTCTTACTGCTTATCCGTCCTTCTTGGTTCTGCTTTTCACACCCCAAGTTTCCCTTCCTAGCTTATGCTCAGCTGGCCATGAGCCCGGCACCAGACACGCAAGCTCTCACTAACTGCTGGACAAGTGGAAGGTCTAAGCCTTCATTTCAACAGCTCGGGCACAGTCCTGATGTTTCCTCCCTAGGCTCATGTGCATTCCATGACACAGTGCAGACCGTATAGCAGAGGAGTTTGTGCATCTACAAATGAGGAAGTACATTTGAGGACCTTCAGCTCAAACCCTGATGTCATGTTGCCAGCCTGGCAACCTAGTCATCTTTTCTGTCACTGACATGTAAGAAGTTCTTTTCTGACTTCTAAATAACCGAACTGTAAACAAGCTGGGGAGCACAGAAAAATAAATGCTGAAGACTGTCAATTCAGGAAAATGCCAACGAGATGATTTTTTTAGGTTGTCTGACATGGAGATGTCACGCTTAGAAATGCTCATTTCAATTAAGAGAAATCACTTGTCATCTAAAGTGCTTCATAGTACCACTCATCAGGCATTGTTTGGCGCCTAGAAGAGGAAATATCGCTCACAGGTCTAATTTCTCCATAGGGATTTGCTTTCTATGGCGATTTCTCTCCACGGTGACCAGGGCTCTGACCTAACAGGCAGACCTCAACAGGAAAGACTAATGCAGTCCGTGCGAAGTCTCCAGTCCACCAAGCGCCAAGCACACCAAGAGCCCACAGTTAACTGTGTTTGGTTTCTTGCTCTGAAATCCAAACGCACCACGAACCTTTTTCTCCCCGCTTCTTCTTTGTCCTGTCGATATGGTCCTTCAGCTGGATGCGGACCTGCCTCTCGTTAGGCTGATCGCGGATGAAGGGATGCTTCATCAGCTGGTCCGTGGCCGGCCGCTGGCTGTGGTTCTTTACTAAGCAGCTCTCAATAAAAGACTGGAACTTTTTGGACCTGTCAAACAGTCGAGATGAATTCACAGAGAAAACGACAACATGAGAAAGAAAAGTAAAGACATCTTTTGAAACATGACCCTGAAAGGGGGGGGGGGGAAGAACACATGGGTGTTCTCCATCTTGTGAGGACAAGGATCAGCTAGTCACAAGGCCCATGTCACAGTCTATTAGCACAGTGAAACTCAAAGGTTGGTGGTTATCACCAACACGTGTACAAGGTAACACACAGTAGGTTCACACATGGGAACACTTTCACATGGGGAGCACAACACAAAAGACCGGAGGGAATCGAGCATTCCCTTGACCTGTGTGGTAAGCAGACAGGCAAGCAGCCTGAGTGAGGGGAACAGGGGCTCATGGCCCAGCCCAGGAGGACAAATTCACACTGGTAAAAGGCAGCTCAGGGACTCCCGAGGGATTAGGTCAGCGTAATCAAGGAGTGGGAACAACTGTGCCTCTGGGGAACTCTTGAGTGAGCAGCCTAGATCGGCCGGAAAACAGAAGCTAGAGTGTACTAAATGAAGGAAGGAGGTGCAAGAGGGCCTGTCACCCTCATACGACAAGAGAAAGCCTGGATTGGGCCAATCCTTCACACGGCAACTTCCCAGTCGCTTCTGAATTCTGTTTTCCAGTAGATGAGGGAAGAATGGGTCTCCAGGCTAAGGACTTGGACATTTTACTATGGCAATCTTGTTCATATACTTAGCTTACCTCCTCCTCCCCCACCCAAAGGGTCAAATTCCTCCTAGACAAACCCCATGATAAAGCGGTCCAGAAGTAGAGAAGTCCTGGAGCCTGGAGGCCACACCACATCAGCCATCAGGGCTGGCAAGGCCACATGATGCCCCAGAAGTTACTGTGGACTTTAAGATGGCATTTATGGATGGAGCACGTGTGTGCCTGCTGAGAGTTCCAAGTAGTTATCCAGACTCAGCAGTAATTAAGCTGACAGCTTCCCAGCATGCCTTTCTAAGGCAAGATCTCAGTGGAACCCCTGACAACTGAGCACCTAGCCTAATTTTTGCTCTCGGTTGCCCTCTTGTGGATCGCCAAGGGAAAGTTCTCAAATTTGCCATCAGTAACATTTCCCAGAAGTGTATATGTTTCAGGCTTCATCATGTAGAATACCATGGACAGCGGGTCTTCCAGCATCCGCGGTCAAGAGAGGGGTGACTAGAAGGCTCAGCATGCCTCTGACGTACAAAGCCAGCAAGCTCAGCGCAATCCTGGACCTATGGAACGGCGAGCACCTGCTATCCTAGTCCCCTGGAGTGAGACTTGAGGGAAGTCTCCTGGAAGCTCAGGGTGCAGACATCCTGGAGTAGGTGCCGCTGCAGAAGCATCAAGGCGTCCACACAGTGGAAGGAGAGAGCTGACTCCTGAAAGTCATCCCCTGATCTCTCTCTCTCCCTCCCTCCCTCCCTCTCTCAGTCCCTCCCTCCCTCCCTCTCTCTGTCTCGCACAGAAAGAATGAATATTTAATATATATTACATATACAAAAAATAATGCAAGAGAAAAAAGAATACATATAGGCTACTCTCTGCTTCTGCCCACATTGTAGCAATTTCTTACCTTATTCCAGATTTTTCAAGTGATAAAGTATCTAAACTATGTATGAGCTTTAAAAGTATCTTGAATAGCTCTGAAACAATGTAGCATCCTTAGCCATGGCCCCTCTCCCCCTCCCAGAGTTAGAGTTGGCTCTGTCAGGGACTGGAAATGAAGATGACAGAACAGTTCAGTGCTTGTGATCGCCTCTGGCCCAAGCTCTGTGTCTTCTTCCTGGAAATTTTCATCAGTGTCAGGAAAAGCCCAGGGTGTATCAGGAGCATACCACATGCTCTAAGTGTTTGGTGAATGGATGGATGGGTGGATGCGCACATGGAAGTGCCTGGCAACTGCTGTGGTGCTTGTTGGGGGAGAGAAAGAAAGAGAAAGAGAGAGGAGGTGGGGGGGGTCTGGGGTATTGAGGAGATGGCTCAGTGGATGATGTACATGCTGTGTGACCATGAGGACTTGCGTTTGAGCCTCTAGCATGCACGCACATAGCTAGCATGGCAGTGTGCACTCAGAATCCCTGTGCCAGGAATGAAAGACAGGACAGGTAGATCTTCGTAGCTAACCGGCCAGCTAGTGTGTGTAGCTGATCAGTAAGTTCCAGGTGCAGGGATAGACACTGTCTCACAACATGAGGTGGACGGGGAGGGAGGAAGTCACCCAACATTGACTTTTGGCTTCCAGATATGGATGTACAAATCTGCATGTGTCCCTGTCCACATAGATACACTACACAGAAGCACGCATGTGTGTACACACACGCTCATACTCACACATACACATTCACACACATACACAAAAGAGGGAAAGAGAGACAGACAGACAGACAGCAGACAGAGAACTAGAAAGAGAGAGAGAGACAGAAACAGAGACAGAGACAGAAGGGAAAATAGACAGATAGACAAACAGACAGACAGATTGTTTGCAAAGAACAGTATAATTTTCTTCTTTAGATCAATCAAATTTTTAGAAAGAGCTCATCTGAGGAATAAACTGGAAGCTATAACCCTAACCTCAAAAGAACAGCAGCAAACCTGGCAAACTCCACCCAGGGCTTCTGGGTAGGAAAATCAGCATCAAAAGGATGAAAAGAAGAGCTACCTAAGACAGAGAGTATTCAGTATCCATAGGGAATGGAACAGGAGCCTTTTCACTCACTGCATCTGGGAAGAATCGCTTGGTTTTATTGTAAAGTGCTTCACTATTAATTAGAGGGTGATAAATAAAAGCAATCACATCCAATTTGAAAAATGAGATCCAGACCTCAATAGACTGTGCATTCCTTTTTCCCAACATTGACATCTAAAAACAAAACAACCAAAAGAAAAGAAAAAGGAAGAAAAAAAAGCTGGAGAAAACGTCGGCTCTCTAGGCAGAACAGTGTCTAAGCAGTGTTCCATTAAAGACCCAACTATGCGAGTTCCCTCTTCAGAGCTCTGCCAGAGGGAAGGGCCTCAGTGAGAACGGCTCGGTGTCCAAAGGGCAGAGATCAGGTACAGAGCTCTTAAGCCTGCTGATGTGTCTGCACCTTTTCAGAGGCATCATTTGAAAAGAAAATGCTGCTCACTTAAAACACATCTTCAAGCCCAGCAATCCTGGCAACTTGGGAAGCCAAGGCAGGAGGATCACCGTGAGTTTGAGGCTATAGGCTATAGAGTGAATTTGAAGACAACACTGATTACACAGTGGGACACTGTCTCCACAAAAAAAATAAACCAAAACAAAATCTCCATGCCTTCAAAGAAGTGTTCACCTATTTTCTAAGTTAGTGTGACTGAGGAATCAATATGCTTAATTGCCTATTTAATCGAAAGTGAAAGTACTTCATGAAGGTTGAATACCTGTTCGCTTGGTGTTTCAGTGGGCTTAAAGCAAATTTGTGGTGCTGCTAGTAATTTAGTTTTGTCTCTTAGAATGAAAAAGAGAAAACTTCATGAAGGTTAGTGGCACAGCCTTGCCAACGGTTGGATAGAGAGGGAGCGTCCATGTTTGGTGCTCACAGTCTGAAGTTGGATAGTCACCCTGGCTAGACCCTGGAGTTGGCTACATTAGCCACTGTGATCAGAGGGACAGAGGCTTTGGGTGCTTAGCACATCCATAAGGGCAATTTTAGCCCTGAAAATTTTAGCCTTTAGCACTTTTCACAACTGCTCCCTTTCTCTGCCTCGACTGTATCACTTGTGTGTGGCTCAGGGCTTTTCTGTGCCTATTTCGCTGGCTGCAAATGCAGACACCCAAGTCTTACATCAAACCACTGCTGCATCAATTAAATGAGTTAAGTCCTTTAAAATGCCCCCTTGTGATTAGTGTTGGCACGACTGTGGGTACACCCGACCGAACATTCTCTGATCACTAGATTCAAGGGAGAGAAAATCCTTTCTTAAGGACTGCAACACAGAAATCAGACATTGCCCTGCCACAGGCTTCTGTTGAGGAAAATGGGCACCACTGAGCAATGTCCGGAGACAGGGAGATATCTGGAAGATGGCTGTACTACTGTGGGAAACTCACAGAACCTATCTGCTGAAGCTGAGAGGGCTACAGAGGCACCAGGTGGTCCAAGCCAATGGCATTACTGTAGTGCGTGGAGTCCCTTGTTAAGCCACGGTCTTTCAGGGAGTTGCCGCAGATGGATTTGATTCAAGGAAACTGAACAGAAAGGGTTCATTTCAAACGCTGGTGTTCCAGTTTGGGTTTTTATTTTAAAGAGGTGCACGGTCATAGTGTAAACTATGCAATTCAATGTATTTCAAATATTTTGTGACATCTACTTTATATCATTATTTTATTTGGAACACACACACACACACACACACACACACACACACACACACACACACA
>OU015751.1:68359582-68437011 GCA_907169655.1 Acomys percivali | reverse complement strand
CACACACACACACACACACACACACACACACACACACACACACACACCAAAAAAAATTTTTTCCCTATCTCAAATCACAAGTGCCTGGCAGCAGGTACTGAGCTGTGAAGGATAGTGGGGTTGAGGGTGGGGTGTGCACCAGCTAGTTTTTTTGTCAGCCTGACACAAGCATGGGTCATCCAGGAAGAGCTCTCTGCAGCTGAGAAAAAACGCCTCTATCAGTTTGGCCTGCAGGCAAGACTGGGGGCTTTTCTCGATTTCCAATCGATATGGGAGGACCCAGCTCATTGTGGGCTGTGAGGTCCTGTAACCAGATTTTTCAAAGCTACTGGGGTCAGGCAATGAAGGGCAGAGTCAGATTCTCTTCCAGGAGGCCCGATCAAGCCTTTGCGTGGGGCTGTGGAGTGAGGCCTCACTCGCAGTGGAGAACTCGGGATGTTAGAGAGATGTCGGGACTGAGAGACATCCACTGAGGAAAGTTGCAAGCTTAGAGAGGAGCCATTCTAGGGGAGGCTAAATATGCTGTAGGCAGCATAGAAGAGCCAAGACCAGCAGAGGCTAGAAACGGAACTGCAGGATTTTGTTTCCCATGCTCGGTTCAGGCCTCGCTTTATCCTACTTTTCCTTCCTGTACCCATTTTCCTTACTCCTCCCTCTTGGAATGAGAGTGTTGATTTTGTGCTATTCTGTATTGGATACACGAGACTTGGGTTTTGATTTTACAGGTTTTCACAATTAAGAGATACCTTGAGGTTGGGCTTTCAAGCGATGTGATTTTTTGAACTGTGAAGATGTAGGGCACTCCTATAGAGGAACTACATTCACTTTGCACCACGAGACAAGCATGTGTCTTTGGGGCCCAGGGGAGGAGTTCCACAGTTTAGAGTGACATGTTTGAGGGTCAGGTTGACAAGGAGTGGACTTGTGATGGCCGGTCATTATGGCTAGTGTGGATCTAGAGTCACCTAAGAGACACATCTCTGAGTGTGGTAGTGAGGGTATGACCAGGTGATGGTTCAATTTAGGACGGAGGAGCTATCCTGGATGTGGGCAGGACCCTGTAGGGACTGGAGTCTCTGTCTGAAGGAAAAGGAAGGAGGAAGAAAATGGCAGACTATCAGCAGCCATCCCTCTCTGGTTCTTGTTTGTGGACATGGTGTGACTTCCGCCTCCTACCCCCACTGCCTTAGCTCCAGTGCCATGACGGACTGTGTCTCCCTTCTTCACTGTTAGCGAAAGGAATTCTTCCTCTCCAAGGTTGCTTTTGTCGGGCATTGTGTCTCAGAAATGATCAAATGGCGAATGCAGCCTATTAGGTGACACAGGCCTATGGATGGACAGCTCCTGTTCTTCTGTGGAAAAGCTTAAAATACCTCCCCAGAACAGTGCAGGGAGAGGAGGAGATGGAACAGCAGGGGGGGGCAGGAAGTGAGGCCCCCTGGGAAGCTTGGCACATGACAAGCAGAAATCTGCCAGGCAGCAGGCTTTGCGGTGCCACTGTTGCTTCTGGGGGAGGGAACTGAGGGGGGGGCCCTCTCTCCCCAGGAGTCAGATCCAGGGAGGAGAAAGAAGAAATCTCAGGAGAGCGAGGAAGGGCCCTCCTGCACTGCGCTCTATCACCACACTCTCTATGGTGCCCAATGAAAGGCTGTTGCTGGGGAGAGAACACGCGTGGTACCACAGTGACCCTCTGCTTTGCCTCCTGGTTACCAATAGCAACTCACACTTCCCCCCTTCCCCCGCGCCCCCTTGCAGGTCTGGCAACTTAGAAACTGTCATTGCGTGTGGCTTTTCTGTTTCCTTCCCCTCTGTGTGCCTTTCCTCTGTTTAGCCAGGGTTGCTATGTCATTACCAGCTGATTGGGACTAATTAAGCTCTACGTGGTGGGTGGGTGCCTGTGGGTGGGAAACAGGAGGATGCCAGTCGAGGGCTCGAGCCTTAAGTCATATGAAAAGGGACAAATGACTTGTTCCTTTTTAGCTGAACTGCCCAGGCCTTGTGTCCAGCGGGGAAAACAGCAGGAGGTCACACAGGCTGGTAGGAATCTTCTCCAACACAAGAGGAACCAGAGACGAGACGTAAGAATAATGGGAGGCCATGCCACTTCTGCAGCAGAGGACGGGGAGGATTGGGTTTTTGTTTACAGAAGAATAAGACAGAAAGACCATGGTGTAAGTACAGATGGAAGTGATGGGCAACATTTGGCACAGCCTGAGGACTCCATCTGCAAACCTCACTTGGTCATCCACCATCCACAGGCCCACCTGGCCCCACGCTCATATAGTCATTCTCTTTAGAACCGGTCACCTTTTTTTGTCAGGATAAGCTTATTAAGAACAAAGGTCATACTGCTGTCTCAAAATAGAAAGCCAGCGCGCCCTGTCATAAAAAGAAAGGGACCTAAAAAACACAAAGAACCACAATTGCCTATGCCAGGACATCACATGGACCATTAGCAGGTCTGTGTGGGTGTCTTCAGGAATAGAAGGCAGCCACTTGAACGAGCTGACGCCAAATGAGTATCACATTCTCTGAGGAAACGTGCCATGCAGTCAGGAATACACCTGCAGCCACACATTACTGCATTTTCATGCCACTACTCAGGCTCCATTTTGGCTAATAGTGCCTTGCCTCGAGGCTAGGGTTAACAACTTGCTGCACAGACAGCAGGCTAACAAAGCCATGAGTCCAAAACGAATGATAGCAAACAGAATGTATGTATCCAGAAGGACCTAGGGATCAGCCAGTACAGTGCTGTCATGCAAGTACAAGGACCTGGGTTCAGATCCCCAGCATTCATAGAAAGAAAGCCAGGTGTGGTACCATTTGCCTGTTATCCTAGCGCTATGGAAATTGAGACAGGAGGATTGCCGGGGTGCCCTGGCCAGCCAATATAGACACATTGGTGAGGTCCACATTTAGTAAAACACCCTGTCTATAAAAGTAAGGTAGATAAGCAACCTTGAAAGATAACTGAGGTCAACCCAAGGCCTCTACACACAAACACACATATGTGCTAATAGATAGATACATGTGCACACATACACACAAAAATGAAAGACAAATGAAAAGAAAGATCACAGAACAATTTCACCAAGATCTGCAAAATGCTGAGGGGCAAACTCACCACTTCTTAGACTTGAGGCGAGGCGCAGGGTTCCGGGGGATGAGGAAGAGGGCTCTCATGGGATGCATGTCACAGAGGGCTGCAGGAGACCGAAAACAAGGACCAGATCCAGTCAGAGGCCAGCCACACTACCATGCTGGCTGCACAGAAGTGTGTGCTTGTCCATAAGGCACTTGTGAGCATGGGGTCAGCGGATCTGAAAGCTTCCATTTGGCAAACCATCAAAGAGCTGATGTCTAATTAGACAAAGCTCACAAAACACACGTTTCAAACAGATAGAAACATTCCCCGGGACCAACCTTTACTTCATAAAGAAAATAAGTTAAAGGGTCAATAACTAGTTGCCTTTGTTGTAAGTAGCCTCCTGGCATTCAGAATAAACAGATAAGATGACAGCTATGATTGAGGTGGCTGCAGTGATTTTTTTTTTAAACAAAAGCTTAAGCCACAATATAGGTGGCACGTGAACATCAAAGTCGCTGTCTTCCCCACTGGAGGCTCATGCAAACACGGCTCTCCGTGCACATTTTAGACTCTTTGCTACACTGCCAGAACACCACTCTGTCCTCAAACATCCCTGTAGCTTTTCAGGTTGCAGGATGTGCTTTGTTTGAAATTCTCCAGCCCCAGGATGACCAGAGGATGAAGTCAGTTTATAAACATGATGTAATCGTTTATCATAAACA
Organism: Acomys percivali; assembly: GCA_907169655.1. Taxonomy (NCBI): domain Eukaryota; kingdom Metazoa; phylum Chordata; class Mammalia; order Rodentia; family Muridae; genus Acomys; species Acomys percivali. The sequence goes on along the minus strand of OU015751.1, from coordinate 68,433,198 downwards.
CACTCTGTGTTCTTATTTCCATCAACAGAGCATATTAGCTTACTTTCTAACAGCGAGAATACAGTTGTTTTTTTTTTTTTAAACCAAGATTGAGAAGATATGCTCTCTCAATGCCAGAGGATTCTGTGGGTGGAGTCTATTTTTAGTCTTGTCTACCACTCAGAATGATAACACAGTTTTAAGACCATGCTATCTGAATATTCTGACTCACAAATGTCATTACGAACAAAGGGAATTTTGTCAACAAACACTACAAGTCAATGGCGCTGCAGATGGATTCAAGGAACTTCAGAAAAATAAGAAGGCAGTGGTGACTGAAAGACAGAGGGTCCTAAGTCTGAGAATGAGCTGTCATGAAGGCGAAGGCTCTTTTAAGTCCTGGTCCTGTGAGAAGTGGATGAGAAGGCGTGAAGGTAGGGCAATACACATTCAGGGACGTTACGGGGCTAATTCCTGTGTAAAGGGGGACGGCGGAGAAGCCAGGAAAGGTTGGGGGAACCGTGCCATTGATGCGCAGTGCAGGTGGGAAGGGGAGGCCTACGCTGTCCTATAGTCCCAAGCAGAGTCATCCTGGGTGTTGCTTGAATCACAGCTGCCTAGTGTCTCTCCTGAGGTTGGCACTGGTGGGGACAGGAAGGCTCGTTCAGGGAGGTCAGGCCACCACAGCAGCTGCCAGAGGCGTTCTTTGGTCCCAGCACTCAAAAGTCCCCGGGGACTTGGGAAGCTCTCAACACTGCCAGCGTCTGAGACGCAGCTGGCATAAGAACAAGGATATCGCACACTGCAAACACTGACATGTTCAAAGGCAGTGTAGCCTTCTGAGGTCAGGTGTCTGGGAGAGCCGCACCTGGGAATGCAGCTTCAGAGTTTTGCACACGGGAGCTGACCAACTTGTCTGTGGTTGCTCTGAGGTCTGTTCGAGGCAGAGCGCCTCCAGAGTGAGCCATGTTGTACCTATGTCGGTAAGACAAAAAAGACTCCCCAAAGTTTGCGCTCTTCTTTCCTAGCAAAACACAGGGCTACACACTGCTCTGAAATGAATAGACTCCTGGTTGATTTAAGCTGCCTCTGCTTTCTAAATATGCCACATCAGACCCATGCTGGGCTCAGCATAGCGGAAGTAGGCCAAGCGCAGCCCTGGCACGGAGCCAGCAGGACCTGCCGAACCACCCAGCAGCAGATTTAACCCCAGAGGAAGGAACTTACGGGGGGCACCTTCTGCCATCTCAATGGCGGTGATTCCCAAAGACCACAAGTCACTCTGCAAAAAACAAGAAAGCACAGATACACACATAAATTCAATCAACGGAGGACAATTTGGTTAAACCTGGTAATTACTTCGGAACAGCCGGTGGGGAAGTCAATCCATTGTCTGTTTACAAACCTCTTTCTCCCACCCAGCTGCAAAGCCAGAGGAGTCATGTTCGCTTTTCTCCGCACGCATTTTTCCCGGTGCCTGGCATATGGTATGTTTCCAATCAATGTATGAAAAAATACATAAGGTTTTTAAAGATTAATTTATTACTAAGATTTATATGCCAGTCGAAACGCGAAAATTTCCTGTTTTCAATCTTTTTTTATACTTGTGTCGAATAGTGGTACTGCGCCACTTTCTCCACATCTGTCCAGTACGCGCTTTGCTCCTGGCTCTCTTCCGTTTCCCTCTCTCCCCTTCCATACTCTCGTTAGTTCCCTCTTCTCCCCAATAGCCCCCTTCTACTTTTCTGCCTCATATGCATTTTTCTTTCAATGCTTTATTTTCAATGCTTTTATTGAGCTATGGTTGTTACATATTAAAGGGCACATGTCTGAAGTACACAATGTGAGGAGGTCTGCCACTCCCCTGACTCCGCCTCTACCATCGAGGCAGCAAACATCCCCTCCAGAAGGTTGCGCTCTTCCCATGTAGCATCCCCCTTCTTCCCCATCCTTCCCACTAGGTGACTAGCCCATCTGTTCCCTGTCACTGTAGACTGCTTCGCATCTTCCAGTTTTAACAGAAAAGGAATACAACAGTCGGTGGCCTTTTACATCTGGTTTGTTCCACTTACAAGGTCCTTGAAGGCCCTGCTGGCTGTGCCACACCTGGGTGCTTCATGACTTCTTGTTGTTTTTGTGTGATTCTTCTAAGTGGATGTACTAGACTTTCATCCCCTTGCTGACAGATATATGGAGTGTCTCCAGTTTGGACTATCCTATACGAAACAGTTGCGTACCTTAATGTTTAGGTCTTGGGTACAAGCTTTTATGTCCTTTGGGTAAATACCAACAGGTAGAACTGGTGGACCACTTAGTGGGTATTAGTCATATTCAATTGTGTTTAAAACAAAGCGGCATGTCCCTTGCTGTGATAGGACGAAGATGGGGGTGTGCATGTGTGTTTCATCATAGGCAGCCAAATGTTCTCTAGCTAAAAGGGAATGATAATGATAATTAAACATTTATATAATAGTATTATAATTAATAATAATTATAATAGGATTATTGTTTATTATTATTGTTTATTACTAATTATCTTTCCCCCTTTTTACTCGTGCTGGTTAGATGGAGTCCTGCTGTTTCTGCTGGATCCTGCCCTGCTGCTGACTCGCGTTGCTGTGTGGTGTTTGCTATTTGACTGGGCTGCTGGTATCCTGACAACGCAGAGTGGAATCACTACAAGGAACTATGTCTAAAAAGGTCCACATTCCCCCTTTCCTACCAGCCTTCTTTCTCTCCTGCCTCTGGCCGGTAGGTTGGAAGGGAGGTAGAAGCGCTTAAGAATCCTAAGTAAAATAGGTTTCTAAAAAAAAAAAAAAAAATCTCAGCCTATGCTAGCTTGCTTATAAACTGCTGTGGAGAAGAGGCCTGTAAGCCCTAGCCTGCCTTCTCAGGCTTGGAATGACCTCCATGCTGTCATTGGTGGTCCCCAGGCCAATGCCTCCCGCTTTACTGAAGGAACAGTCTGTAAGTGCAGCACGCCCAGAGTCATCAAGACTGAGATGAGCTCCAAGGATGCTCACGACTCTCTCCTCTTGGAAATGGGTAAGAACACCTGATATGGGTCTGGCTCAGTGACCTGCACTCAGATCACACCCACCATCACTCTCCCTCACCTTAGGGATGTCATGCACATTACCCAACCTCCTCCCTGTAACCGTGCTCAAACTATAGATATCAAAGCGAAGCATCCTCGCTATTCTCATCAAGAGGACATCAAGGGCTTGGGGAGAAGGGGGGTGGGGTAAAAAGAAGGAGGCCACGGTATGCATGCTGAGTCATCCCCCAGAACTGAATTGCTCAGTAGCCTGTGAATGACAGCCAGGACTGCTCAGTGCTTGAGTGGAAACCCTTACGATATACAAAGGGGCATCCAGGGTGCCTGGGCTCTCACCCAGGGTGCAGTTACTTTAGCGTGTGTGTAGTGATGGAGAGAGTAGATGCCAAGCCACAACAGCGCAGGGAGTCAACGTTGTCCTCTCTCTGCTCTCTCTCTCTCTCTCTCTCTCTCTCTCTCTCTCTCTCTCTCTCTCTCTGGATTTCCTCCAAAGCTCCAAAAAACACATACACTCCTAGCATGTGTACATCCCAGCAAATGACTGTTTCTTGTGTCTCCTAGCCTTCCTTAGTGAGCTCCAGGTCCACCTGTCACTGTTGGCTTAGGAGTACAACCCAACAAAGATGAGAGCGCAGCTCCCCTGTACCTGGGTATACAGGGTGGCAGGCAAAGATAGTTGCCAGGGAGAACATCGAGTAGCTCCCTGCGTGGGAGGTGTCAGGCAGGAAACAGAGGGAAGAGCCTGGAATTGGAGAGTAAGCATTAAAGGTCCCTGTGCTGTTCTGATAATACTCCAGTGTCTTCTGGACTTGATATTTCCCTTGGCAGTTTCCCTGTAGCCGGAACTAGGAAGTCAGGCTCTCCGATGCTAACTGCCACAGAGGGGGTGGACTGAAATGGCCTTCAGGCCCAATGAGCTTTGAGCTGGTGTGACAGTTCACACATTTGAAAGGAAATGATGACCTCAAGCTGAGAGGGCTCCAGGCCAGGCTTTAGAAGGACAGAAAATGCTCAGTGTAGCCAGGCTCACTTCTGTCTCCGAGTTTCTGCTCAAACTTCTGCTCCGAGTTTCTATGTGAAGTGAGAAGCACCAAAGAGGGATGGTCCCCAGGGATGTGCAAATTGGCCCCTCCTGTCTCCTCTGCTCTGAGAAGTCTGTATCCTAGCAGCTTCCTTCTGCTGTGCCAACCACTAGCTTTTTCTCATGATGGCCCCTCACACAAGTGGTTACCCTCACCATGCTGTCTATTGACACATCAGTAGCTTACAGCAGTCTGTGTTTATTCTTTTCGCCACTTGCCTCAACACATACACACTCACACACTCAGGGTGGGGGGACAGAGAGAGAGAGAGAGAGAGAGAGAGGGAGAGAGGGAGAGAATATACAGAGGGGGTAATAGGCCTTATGTCATAGATCTCTGCTTTGTTGATGGAACAGCACTGGTACATAGTAGGCCCTTACTAAAGGCATGCTGAATGAACAATCACGGATAAGGCACATGAGAGCAAGGAGTAAATGGTTCGTGCTGTCTGCTGTCTTCACAGATCTCCTTTCAGGTCACAGAGGAGCCAAGCTCCATAGTGGATCCGGGTCTCGCCCTGCCTCAGCCATTTCTCCTTTAGATATTATCACAATGCCAGGTCTTGAGTACTCATCTTTGTCTTAGGTTAGCAACCCATAAGTAACTGCTCCTGGTTTTCACTTTGTCAACAGGTGACCTAGGTGTTGGAAAAACAAAGGTGCTGAGATTCAGTGAGGTTCCAACTCCTATGCTACAAAACCAGCTTTAGCTTCCTAGAGGGAATGTAGGTTGGTAGAGAGAACAGGCTTTCAAAGCAGATAGAACCAGATCCAATGCCAGGTTCCTAATTTAGTGACTTGCAGAATGCTGCCCAGCTTAGCTTTTGAATGGCACAGGAGGTGCCGGTGGCACGCATGTTTTCAGGAACGCTGCCTAGCACAAAATCTGGTGCACAGCAGGCCTCAGGCATATGGGTTTCCTTCGCCTGTGCTGCTGGGTGAGGGGTCCTTGGCCTGATGGTTTGGTTGTCATGGTTTCCCTTCATGTAGTTGTGACAGACACCATTTGTTGGTTAACCTGGAGGCGTGCTTAACCCCCACTTCCACTGCTGCCTCCATTTCAGAGTGCCCCATAGCTGCTTCTCCTGGCACCCCAGCAGTGAGTGAGACTTGTGATCAGAGCTATGGCCAATAGTGAGACACACACAAACAACCCTGGGAACTTGTGCTTTTCCCAAAATAGGGAGCTGTCTGGTAAACTCCTTTCAACTTCTTAGTGCCCTTGAATAAAAACATGGTGTCTCGAGTCACAACATCCATCCTGAAACCTGAGGCAATATGCCAACAGATGAAGAATGCACATGTTCCTCACATCAGCTCTGGACCGCATGACTCTAGGCTTCCAGTGAGGGGGTAAGAAGGATTCTAGCCAAAGATATTTGCAAATGATCGTGTGTGTGTGTGTGTGTGTGTGTGTGTGTGTATATGTCTTTATATGTGTATATGTATATGTGTGTGTTTGTGTGCATGTGATGCACGTATACATGTGTGTGTATGTGTATATATGTGTATGTTTGTGTGCATGCATGCATACAGGTGTATGTGCATATGTATGTACATGTAGTATATATATGAACATACGTAGCAATAGTAGGAGAAAACATGGAGAGGCAGAGTGTGACAGTAGGGAAATGGGAGGCCTCACCTGCTAGGCATTCCTGGAACGGAACCACAGGAAGCAGGAATGGTAAGTAAAGAAAAGATGTTTCTTTTCATTAGTCTTCCTAAAAAACACCAGTTTAAGTCAGAGGCCCCACCACAACATCCAAACGACCTGTGCATCCTTGTCTAGTCATGACTAGGCCCGTCACGTGACTATTGTTTCTTGAAGTCTTTATTTCATATTACTGTCAGGATCACTTTGGACTCAAGTCATCCCATTTTCCTAAAAGAAGCATTTATGTTCTTAAATTCTTGGTCATATGTAGCCAAAAGCTGCTTGTGAGCTCTGCTTAACGGCCTGTGTTGGAAAGCGATAAACGTCCCTGACAGGCCTTGTTTAACCTTTAGATACATTTGTGAATCCTAAAAAGACACCTCAGAACTGAAAGGAGAAAACTCTCCCATTACTACTGGCAAGATGGATGACAGGAGTTGAGCAAGGAAAAGGGAAGGACACGGCAGGAGAGGGAGGCAGACGTCCGTTTTCTTCACAGCTACGGCGTGCCTCATTCTGGCAGGAGCTGGGCAATTCATTATTTCAGCGGTGCTGTGCCGTCTGGCCAGCAGCGTGATTAACAGCCCATCCCTGTGTGCATTGCAAACAGAACAGAGACAAATTCTAATGCCTCTCAGAAGGCAGGCATAAGGAAGGTACAGCTTCCAGCCGGGGCCTGGGGACAGTTGGCATATGGTAACTCACACAAAACAAAAGGACCTTCTTTCTGGCCTGGGCTGCCCTGCTCAGTGGAAGAGAAACAGCACTGGGCTAACACCACCCTTCTAGATGATGGACGGTACAGCCAGCAGCCTAGTGAGCTCCCCTGCAGCCGCGGACCTAGCTCTGGCTCTTAGCACCGACACAGCTGGGAACTTGGTGACACGACCAAGCCAATAACAGCCCGGAGGCTGCAATGTGAAGGGAATGCAGAGCCTGCAGGGTTGATGCTCTTAGTGCCTAACATGGCACGGTGGCGCACACATAGCAGGCACTTAACAACTAAGGTGCAGTGGCCTCTTGGGGTCAGTTATTATCAGTTGGCAACTCAGTCCGAATCCTCGGGGTGGGCAAGAGGGCAATGACTGCAGAGCGCAGTACCATAAGGCAGCCCTGGCAGAGACAGGAGGCTGAGGTGAAGCAGACGGCATTGCCTGTTGTCCTGCACTTTCATGGCCTCCCTCTGTGGGCCCCTACTGGTAGAGCATGATCAGGTGTCAGATGGACAAACAGAAATGGGATGGCCAAGTGTCTCAAAGAAGGGGTAGCATGATGGTCCAGACAGACAGACAGACAACAGCCTAATAATGAGTACAAACAGCACAGATGGTTCTACAGTACTTCACAGACATGAAAATAGTCTTCCATTTAGACGTGCACTTGTGTTTTCTCCATTCTTTTTGAAATGTTTCAATTGGGGGAAAAAAGAAATCATATTCCTGTGTGTGGTTCCTTACAGAGATCAACTTTATCTAGCTTGAGGGAAGTGGGTTTTTGTTCAAGAAGAGGCAACTAGAGACGAGCAACACACAGGGAGAGCTGGGTTGCATGAAATTTCTTGTTTTCTTAGGTCAAAAAACGGCCACAAAAAAATCAGGCTTTCATGAGCCATGTGAACACAAAGCTGTCTTATAGCACTTCTTACCATACGTCAGACACTATGTGATATCTTTCTAAATATTAGCCCACTTTGCGGCATCACAACATTGTGCGATAAAATCGATTGTTCACATTTTATACAGGCCCGGAAAGGTTAAGTAGCTCCCTGGAGGCACTGCAGGAGTAGGAGGCGTGGTCTGTTTTATACTGGCCTGTCTGACATCATAGTCCTCAGTGTCCTTGTTCACTTTTCATATACGTGAATGCTAAATGGAACTGAGGTAAGGGCCAGCGAGGATGTCCAGGCAGCTGCAGGTATTGATAACCTGCCTCACAGAGAAAAAAAAGGAACGTCAAACACCTCCCATCCCTGCCCACCTACACTTGATATCCGGCATAGAGGAGACTGCCGGGAGACGTGTTGTCCACGGGATCAGTGCTGTGTCTAAAGGAAGCTGACCAGCTGGGACTGCTGAGGCTATCCCACCTGGTGACACTACATGGTGTCTGTCTTGTCATGGTCTGTCTGTGTGAGTCCAGAAGGATCCACATTTGGAGCTCAGTACCCAGGAACTAGGGCATATCTGTAAGTGGAATCACCACGCTTGCTGGCAGCCCACACAGTGTGTTCTCCATGGCTCCCGCCTTCCAGTGATTCTCCCACTACCCAGCTGCTCACCTGATTTCCTGTTGACACTCCTGTTTAAAGGAACATTTCCACCCTGCATCTGGGATCCTGAAGGAGCCAAGCAATTTCATGGCAAACAGAAGAAATTCTTATATCTGCACAGGATCTGTCACTTCTGTGGGACGAGTCTCCTAATATGGTATAAGTGAATGCCACAGTGTGTCAGCAAAGGACAGACTCAGTGGCAAGAACCTACTAGGCATGAGGTGTGGGCAAAGAGGCATTTTCTTGGACTTCTATTACCTCACTAGCTTAATTATATGAGCAAATTCTATTGATACAGAAACATCAGAACAGGACAGGGAAAAAAATAAGATCTAGAATTTGTCATCTAAGTGCTCAGAATCCAAGTGCTCTGATGCTTTCCAGGCTATTTGTAGATCAACACCTCTACCACGGTGTATGTGTATGGGCAAATATGTACTGCACATGTGTGTGTTTGTGCTGTGCATGTGCATGTGTGTGTACATGTGTTTGTTCTAAGCATGTACGAGTATGTGTGTTTGTGCTCCGCATGTAAATGTGTGTGTTTCTATATCAGGTGAGTGGGAGTAAGACTATGTTATGAGGAAGATGCTTTGGTACTCACACTTGGGTACCAAATACACATGCTACTCTAACACCTCATTACTCAAGTGGTGCGTAGTATTCCACTGGACAGGGAATTTGGTCTTTACTCAACCAGATTGCTATAGATGTGTGCTTGGCCACAGAGAACTTTCCTTAGTGGGTGTCCCCATTAAGGCAATATTTAGGACTATAAAATACCTGTCAGATTCCAGCCTACTAAAATACAATTCATAGCAAGTTTTAAAAATACCACTTTACACAGCCTAGGAATTTTGAACAGTTTTATTAATTTCAAATCTTTTGAATGCTTATTATTAAACGAGAAAGCTTTCATTATTGCCCTGCATACTTATCAGGGAAACGAAAACCTTTCCTTTTGCTTGAAGTGTTTTGACAGAATTTCTGAAAACAAGAAAGGAAGGGCCCCCAGGGGGAAAGCCAGCACAGCAGCAAGTGCAATCCAGGCTCCATCCTAAGCACTCAGTGAGTCTCCTCTGCACCCAGCAGATTCCACACAACACCAGACTGCAGTGAAAACTGCATCTCTTCAGACTTCTTTCCCCCACAGAGGTCCTTAGGATGGTATTTAATCACTTTCACTTTCAAGAGAAACTTCTGGGACTAGAGAAATGGCTCCGTCATAATGACTATGCACTGCTGTTGTAGAGGACCTCAGTTCAGTTCTCAGCATCCACGTTGGCTAGGTCACCACCACCTATAACTCTAGTGCAGAAAGAGCTGACACCTTCTTCAGGGCCTCCCAACGCATCTGCACTCCTGTGCGCATGCGTATACACATCATTAAAAAGAAATCTTTTAAAAAGGAAGTGGGAAGAAAAGGGACTTCTACCAGCCTTTAAAAAGCATCTCAGAATGAACCAAATAGCTGCCAACCAATAATACTAAGTGATAAATTATGTAACATGACCAGGCTGTGGCCTTCTGCATATCGCCTTCATTGTAAAGCCAGGGAGTTCTTGGTGAAGCTTACAGAATCCAGTGCTGTTCAAAGTATCTTTTATCCAATCAACACACCTGGGAATGGTGGACACATACATTTATTCTCTGTGAGAGCCCAACAGCTTAAGGTCATTGCTGAGGCTGAGACTACCATTGGCTAAATGGGCTATCCCCCACCGAGACCAAATCCTCGAGCTCTGCAGGTCTCCAGTGACTACTCCACTGGGAACTGGCTGGTACAGAGAGAGCTCAGCTAATTCCACACACAAACACACACAGTAGGAGTTCAGTAAGTGTGCACACAGAGTGACTGTCAAGTAGTACCCCTGGTGACAGATCACATTCCTGGGCACAGTGAACGGAAAGCAAGGTAAGGAGAGGAACCGAGAGGTTTGAAAGATTGCCATCTTCTCTAGTCACAGTGAACTTATGAAGTGGTCAGAGTCTCCCCAGTCTTCCATTCCGCTTTGTCTTTTTCATCCACACTTTAGACAAGCTGCTTTTCCTCATGACAGGTGAACAGCAAAGTTCATAGCTTAGGCACAGTGATTTCTTCCTTGTGAACCATTTATGTGCATAACAATCTTGATAAACAAGTTCACACTACAGTGTAAATGACTGACCCACTTGAACCTGTTTTCACTGTAAGGATTCTTTTTATTTTTTTAAACAAATTCTTTTTAAAAAATATTCTTTACTTATTGGTATCCTATCAGTTCTAACCAGTATTTCTTAGTAATAGTCTGAGAAAAGAAGCTCAAGATTTGAACTCAATTCCAAGCTTTGAGTTGCCCAAACAGAAAAGCTCTTTGACTACTCTCTTGAAAATAATTCGGTTGTAAAAGTCTTGTCTATACTGCACATAAACACCGCCCACCACGATACAGACTAAGACAAGGGTGGAAATCTAGACTCTTGTTCTTCCTAGTATAGCCTGTCTTGTTTTAAAATTTAGATTTATTTATTTGATGTGATGGGTGTTTTGCTGCATGTTGTGTCTGTGGGCATGGAGGCCAGAAGAGGACATTGGATCCTTTGGAACTGGAGTTAAAGCCGGTTGTGGTCCACCACGTGGGTGCTGGAATTTGAGCCATTGGGTCCTCTGCAGGAGCCACAAGTGCTCTGAACCTCCGAGCCATCCCTCCAGCTCCCTCCTGGTATATTTTGAAGTGGTTCAAATTATCTATGGCATAGACGTAGACTCGTTAACACTTCTTAAATACAACCACAGTTTGAAGAGTTGCTTACAGCCAATTAAAATATGCATATCTCGTCTGGGATATATATTTTGTAGCGGATCCTCTGGCGGATTTGCAAATGGAATTATTTAAATGTGCTGATCATTAGCAGTTTAAATAAATGACATTTGTTTTGGCAGGGGATTAATTTTTAACGTGGCAGCTGCTGTCAGACAGATTGCTGTCAGGTCATTAGAGGGACTAACTTTGAAGGAGGGGGGGCTTCTTATGTTCTCAAGACCAGCAAGCTTGAATGTCTCTAAAGGGGTGAATAATTCCATCAGTGCTAAGACACTGGGCCTCAAGGACTGCAGAGTTTGTATTGCCATCACCTGATTTCAATAGCAGCTAAATGTGGAGAAGCAAGTAAACTTTAAAAGAGGAATTTCTCAAATACCCTATTTGAATGGGAAATAGATTTATATAGAAGTCGGGCAAATAAGGCACAAGACTAGAAAGAAAACAGCCCTATAGATTCTTTGCCTGGAGAGGCCCTCATGACTCTGAGTTAACTTAATTTTTTTTTAAACATGAACATTTATTTTAAAAGGCAAGTTAGATAAATCAAACAATAACCACTCTGTATAATGACACAACAAATGCACACTAGACTCTCTTTTGCAGGGCGGGACAAGTGACTATAGACCTATGAATGGAGTTGGGAGACCCATGTCCCAGTTGGCGTTCAGAGAATATCATCAGCTGGGTATGCACCTGTGAAGATCTGGCCTCAGTTTCTCCCTTTGTAGGATTTTGAGTGCTTGAGTTTCCACACCACACCCAGGTAGTATCACATTTTACCCACATGGTGTCTCTCTGCCTAGTGCATAGCCTGAAAGCTCTGCAGTTGCTCTAGCTCTCATTGTCCACACTTTCATTTGCTCATATCAGGGATTTATGCAAAAGCAATGTCATCAGGCACTGTGACTCATGGGAGAGCATTGGCTAGAGGGGTGGCATAGAGGAGGGCCACCAGGAGAAGCCTACAGAAGATGGCTTGAACTTAGCTGTGCACTTAAAGTGCAGGTGACCAAGGGATGCACCAAACTTCTCTGAGACGCCATGTCACATTAGAGGAAAACCAAGACACAGACCTACACCCCACTTCATCCTCCTACAGAGAAGAAATGTCTAAGTATCTACAGTGAGCCCCATGGAGCTGAGAAGCCTGATACTTTGTAACTGCAAAAGGATGCTCCCAATAGTTATACTTTGGTTTAACATAAGAAACCTTGAGAATATTAACATGGGAGGTAGAGGAAATAGGTTGAGAAGTGTTTGCTATGGTCTAGCTGAGCAGGAGCAAGGAGTTCCTGTGTGCTATTGTGTAGTCGCCAAGCATAATTACAATAGTGTGCTACTCATTTCAACAAGCGAGAAGGAATGGGTCTCAAACATTTGTGAGTGAGCATGCATGTGTAGGTGTGTGTATGTTTGCACCCACATGAGGAGGACAGAGGTCAATCTTGGCTGCCATTTCTCAGGAGCCTTGATTTTTGAGACAAGGTCAGTCACTGGCTTGGAACTTGCCAGGCAGGCTAAGCTGGCTGGCCAGAGAGGCCCAGATCCTCCCCAGGGCTTGGATTACAAGCCTGCATCACCATGGTTGGCTTTGTATGTGCCTCCTGGAAGACTGACTCAGGCACTTATGTTTGTGTGAGAAAGGCACTTTACTAACCTAGCTATCCCTTCATGATCTCTGAAACTTTTTACCTTAAAAATAAGATGTTTGACAGGTAAATATATTTATCCCGATTTAAATACTGTGCATATGTGCACATATGAAAGTACTACATGAAACTCCTTTAATATTTACAGTTGAAATATTGTTATGTATCAGTGAAAATATAAGTCAAAAGACTTAATAGAGGGACAAGGGTAAAAATAAGAATATATACTTTGCCAAAACTAAACTATAACCAAAAATATTAACCTAATCTATTTCTCAAGAATACAACAGAAGAGTAAATTCAAATGCATAGGAAATAATTTCAACATTATTTTGTAAATGGGCAATCAAATGGGATGGGTGAATTGGCTAAAACAATTCTTACTTGAGTGTCTTATAATCTTAGATTCAAAAGATTTTCAGCTTTCCTTTTGTGTCACATAAATCACAAACACAAATGTTTGTGAGAATTATTTCCTGCAGAATTGAGGACAGAGGGCCAGACATGGCTTCACAGCATAACGAAAAAGTCATACCTTGAAATCATATGTGGCATCTGGGTTCTCATCACAAGCAATGACTTCTGGTGCCATCCAGTATGGGGTCCCAATGAACGTGTTCCTCCTGCCCACTGTGCGGTCAAGCTGCGCACTGACTCCAAAGTCCACTAGTGAGGAGAAGACAGTGGAGTAAATTAGAGCCTGAGGTTAGATAAGGCGAAGATAAAACGAGTGTGCCTTCCTCATGTGATAAAATGTATATGTGACATAAAAGTTATGATTTTATCCTAATTTATTTTGTCAGCTGGACACAATAGATAGAGAGAAACCTCAATTGCAGAAGCCTCTCCATCAGATCTCCTGAAGGCAAGTCTGTAGGGCATCTTACTGATAGACAGTTGAGGGAGAACCTAGCCCACTGTGGGTGGTCCATCAGATCTCCTGAAGGCAAGTCTGTAGGGCATCTTCCTGATAGATGGTTGAGGGAGAACCTAGCCCACTGTGGGTGGAACCATCTCTTGGCCACGTGATCATGGGGAGGATAAAAAAGCAAAGAAGCAAGTAGCACAGAGCAAGCCAGTACACAGCTTCTGCATGGCTTCTCCTTCCTCCAGGTTCCTGCCTCGGGTTCCTACCCTGACGTCACTAAACGATGGAGTGTGACCTAAGGGTTGTGAGCTGAAACAAGCCCTTCCTTCAACCCAAGTGTCTTTTGGTCTAGGTATCTTACTACAACAAAAGAAACTTAATTAGCATAGATTTTAGCCATGTTTTATGGACATTTTTCTGGGCTAGTAAAGCCATAGAGTTCCATCATCATCACTACCATCCACTTCCAGAGATTCTACAGCACTGAGTAATAACAGCTCATGTCCCACGCTCTACCCCATTGTCCTCCTGGCTTATCTCTAGGACAGTGACTACTCCTATAATGAGCAGAGTCACACAGAATGCAGCCTATTTCATTTAACATAGCGCCCTCAACGTTCATTCACGTTGTACCATGTGTTACAGTTTTCTTCCCATTTTAGATTTCAATTATTAGTTGTTTGTTTTTTACATATACATTTATATCATCAGACACATACAAACATATATAATAAGCTATATACAGCAAGAAGAACCATGAAACAATCAGGAATTATATAAATGTTACATTCATAGTTTTTTGGCCATTTGTATTTGGCAACCTTGAAAAAAACATCTTTCTTATCTTGGTGCATCTAAAATTCTGAATGTAAATCAATATCTATCAGATATAATCTCTATCAACTTAAAACATCCATGTAGACCTAAAAACATGTACCCTAAACAACTAAGCTTAATTGTAAAACTAAACTATCTGGTCTTCAACCCCATCAGAGACTTGAAAGGAGCAAAATTAATTACTTGAGTAAACAGGAAGTGCAGGTTAGCAGCTTCCAAAGTGAAAAAAATGACAAAGATGGTTTGCTACATTTCCATTTTTAAAGTTTTTAAATCTTTTCCTCTGGTGATAGGCATTTGGGTCCCTTCTATAATTTCTCTACCATGAATACATACTTTAAAATTACATGATTAAGTATATACACCAGGGAGGAAATCACAAATTGCTGAATTTGATTATACCAAGGCTCCGTTGAGACAAAAAAAAAAAGCAAGAGTTCAATAAAAGGTAGGCCATATTTACATGAAATAATATGTGAGAGATGTGGCCTACATTATACTCCCAGACAAGTGCTTGGTAAACAGCATCAGGAAGTCCTCTGTGGCTAGACCATCTAGTTTCTATACACACATCTATTTAGCCTGCACTATGTATGCTCTTCTTTTTACAATCAAATTTTCATGTGATGAATGTTTGGCTCCAAATGCTAATAGAATAGGAAATTATATATATTAACAAAATGGAAAGGAAAATGTTCAAATCTCCCTGAAAATAAACCATCCTGTCAACCGCAAATCTCTCCTCAATAATAAAGTGAGAGCCTCCCCAGATTTCCTGTGAATGGGATCTACAGTAGCTTTAACTCTCAACCCCGCTCAGTCTAGAGTCACCTTGGGAAGAGAATTTGTCTCGTTCAGAACCCCAGCCCACTGTGAGTGGCTCCATTCTCTGGATTTGGGTCCTGGGCAGTCTCCAGTGGAAACAGTGTGCACATATGCGTCCACACTCTCTGCTCCTCACTGGGAGTGTGACTAGCTGTGTCAAGTTTTTTGCTGGGTGTACTTTCTCCCAGTGATGGACTATGATCTGGAAATGTGAGCTAAGACAGACTTTCTTCTTCTAAGTTGCTTTTTGGGGGGGGGCAGGGATCAGGTCACAGCAACAGAAGCAACTAGGACAGGCTTGGATGGATTTGTCAAAGAAAAGAATTTCTCTGCCACCAGCTCTGGCAGGGTGAAGTGTGGTGATCAGTGTGTGCCCAAAATGGACTCTTGAGAATCCCCTTCACAGGAGACCTAGGAAACAATTGTGTAAACTTAAGTATATATCAATCCTATGGGAATTTAGCAGGATTTGACTATTTAAAAATACTTTCAAAGGTAGATATTTTTGATGAACCAAAACCAAACACAAACACCTAGGGCCATCTGTACCCCATCATATCTGCAGCAACACCAACAGTCTGAGGTGTATGGGATGATGTCCAGGCCTGTCACTTCTAGTCAGTACAGAGGAAAATGTTCTATACAATGCTGAAGTTCAGGCTTCTAAACACCGCACACGTCATTCTTCAGGATGCTTTGAGAAAATGCTTTTCCAATAGACAAAAGAAAACATTTTTTTTCTTTCATCTCTGGGGGAATGCCTCCCACTTCCACGGTGACAGATTCACATGAGTGTTTCAGAAGGACTGTTGACACCTATCGACCCCAGCGGTGCTGTGGCTCCTGGGACCCTGTTCATACCTAGCTTAACTTCGGCATTTTCAGTCAGCAAGACGTTCTGCCCTTTAATATCTCGATGAATCACTTTGTGCTGGTGCAGGTGACTCAGGCCCTGGTGGGGTGGAGAGTGAGAGAGTTAGCAGGACATAAGCAATGACGCAAGCCCACGATTGAGTGCTAGCAATCATCTTTGAACTCAACTCACCCAGAGATACTTACAGGAGTCTACTCTCATTTTCAGACTCCCATGTTGCTGAGCTAAACTACCGGACACTATTGGTACCAAGCTACATAAACACAAGAGATCTAGCGTCAGTAAAGCAAGGTAAGGTTGGGTTCCCGCCGGGTTGAATTTTAGTTAACACGGTGCTGTGGGAAGTGAGGTCTGTCTACATGGACTAATTTGTAATGGATGTATTAAGAGTTTGCATTGAAAACTAGCCTGGTTTCACCAAACGTAACTTTTGAAAAAGTATTTGAGTTTAAAAGTTATCTTCAATTATACAATTTTAATTATGCACAATGAGCTCTGTTTCAGGCCAGTCAAGGGCTTTCCCCTTGGTCTTATTCAGTGTGGTCTACACTTAAAAAAAAGAAAAATGGGCTGAGGAGATAGCTCCATCAGTTAAGTGTTGGGCTTTTTGTATAGGAATCTGAGTTAGGTATCATGCTAAGACATGCAGAGCATGATGGATGGCAATGTTTACAATCTTCAGAGGCAGACAGAGGTGGATCCCTGGGGGCGAAGGTTGGGGGGGGTGGGGCTCCCTGGACTTTAATTTCAGGTTCTAGCCAAGTTGTTGATTTCCAGGTCAGTGAGAGACCCTGTCTCTAAAAAGCATTGAAGGGCAGAAGCTAAGGGGAGACAGCTGAAGTAGCTTTATAATCGACACACAGACACACGCATGCAGATACATATACACACAAAGCAGATAATAGTTTCTGCTTCCTTAGTTGGCACTTATGTCACTTCGGTAGCTGATAATTCCTAGACTATGTGCTGATTCTGTGACATTGAGCACTCAGTGACAGCCACACCTGACTGTCTGTCTCTCCAGGAAGTACTCTGATTTCGACTTCAGTGTGGTCATGTGAATTCTATGAGGTACATATTTATTACGAGGAAATCACTTTTTTTCCCAGATAAATTATAACGTTAAATAATTTAAAATCAATCCTGAAGCAAAATACATTAGGCCAGCACTTTTAAAGTTATGCAATCGGGTACTTCTGTGTTATTTTTTGATTTACGGGTTTTGGTTCTATCAATTTTTCTCTACCAATAATGCAACCATTATATAAAAGATAACACATACTGACATGCATCCACAGGCATGAGCACACACATGCACACAGGCATGCACATACATACACAATGTAGCTTTTCATGTTGAATAAATGGCCTAAGGGTATGTGTGGGGGTGGGGTGGGGTAAAGCTGTGAGGTAATGTTTTGATCATACTTTTTTCTTTCTTTTTTAATCTGATCAGTTTGGCTCTTGGTAGGCAGTGATCAGCTTTAATTGCCTTATTTTATAACACATAAATGTAAGTGTTTGTGAGATTGAAGACCCCCTTTATCCTGAACCAAAGTGTTTGGAGTAGTATAGTGTATATACAGGAATGAAAGTTTGTGGGTCATCTCTGAAGATTCTGTGACAAGGGATCTCCAGCTGATCAAACATTCCTTCCTACCAATCATCTTATATTGCATCTTGGCATCATTTAGGAGAAAGTTTTGGAAGGAGGAAGAAGCACGGTGTTGTCATAAATTTAAAAAGTCTAGGATGAACATCTGTGCTGCCTTTAGAACCCTGAGAACAAATAGCTGGGTCCCCTGCTGGAGCTTCTAGACAGGCAAAAATGAGCACATGGGGGCGGGGGCGGAACACAGTAGATCCTTGGTGCCCACTGGGTGGCCTTAAGCTCTAAAGGTCTGGTGCTTTCTCTGAGCAGAGAGAAATGCACATTGAGTTAATGGCAATTCAAGCCTCTGAGAAAACTGTCAGCTAAGATGGAAATCAATTGCCTCAGCTTGCATCTTCCCAAGTTTTGTTTTCAGTTTTACTTCAGAAATCATTTCTGTCTACTGCAAGCTATAGATAGTATTACCCTATCTTTCTCATATGAGCCTTAGTGTGAAGCTGGGCGACAGTTCAGCCAGTAAGTGCATGCTGAACTTCATGGGGCCTGAGTTTGGCTCTCTAACCAATTATATAAACAGCAACAATAAAAAGCCAGACTCAGCAGGGGCAGAGGCAAGCAGATTCCAGGAACTTGTTGGCTAACCATTCTAGCAAATTGGTGAGCACAGGATGTAGGGAGAGACCTCGCTCTAAAGATAATGTGGGGCTGGCAAGAAGGCCCAGAGGGTAAAGGTGCTTGCTCTGTAAGCCTAATGGCTTAAGTTTTATCCCCCATGTAACAGTGGAAGAGTCACCTTGACTCCATAAGCTTCTATGTCCTGACACACATACCCTCCCTACATCATATATACATACACGCAACATGCATAGTGACTGAGAAACACACTGAAAATGGTTGACCTCTAGTTTCTATACTTATGTACACATGCACACACACACACACACACACACACACACACACACACACGTGAGAAGGTAAAAACAAAACAAACACCTAAAATCGGGTGTAGTGGTGCATGCCTATTATCTCATTATTCAACAGTTTGAAACAGAAAAGACAAAGGTGTTAGGCATCCTCAACTATGTAGAAAATTAAAGCCAACCTAGGCTGTTCAAGAATCTATCTTAGATAGATAGATAGATAGATAGATAGATAGATAGATAGATAGATAGATGGATAGATAGATGATAGATTGATTTAGTGTTTTCTATAGACAGACAGACAGATAGTTAGATAGAAGATAGAATGATTTAGTGTTTTTTGTCTGTGCCTTTTGTATTTATTGGAGTAAAATACTTGACATAGCCTAAAACAGGTGCTTAATTTATATCATCACAGTGAAAGACAATATGGATCATAATACAAAGTACCCTTCAGTAGCCTCTTCTTTGTCATGTACCAGTGTTTATATGACATGGATTTATTCAGGAACTCTTGATTCTATGCCCTTGGCCCTTTTCTAGTCTTGTTACTTAGCAACCTTAAATGAATTCTGAGAGTTGAAAGCATAAACTCTGTGCTTTCATTCTCCTATAACATGGCCTTGCTTGTTTTCATCCATTTCCATGCCCATAAAATTTATAAAAACTAGCTTGTCCACGCTATACTTAGAGAAGTTTTGATTAGAAGTTCAGAGAAACCATGGGGTAAGCCATAGAGAAGAGACATCTTTATAACAGTGAGAATTCCGACCACAGAGATGCATGTGCCATCGGTTAGTAAGGTTTCCTTTCACTTCTCCCAGTATGGCCGTGAGGAAGGACGTCACTCACCTTTCTGCACACTTACCTCCAAGTACCTGACTTGTTTAGTGCTATGGCCAATGCTAGAGTTAAGCCTCACTTCCTTCTTGTCTCCCGCTTGGTCTGGTCTATTTAAGGACTGCACATCATCATTGTTCACCCACCCACAGGACGTGAAATGCAATTTTAATTTCTACTTCCTTATATTAAGAAGGCGGAGTCTATGAATGAATAATGACTGTTGAGCAGATGTAGTTGCCTTGCCCAGTGGACACGTAATAGCCTCCATATTAGGAGCAAGAGAAAATTAAACCAGTCTGAGTGAACTTAATGTGCCCAGGTCCTTCTTGCTGAACAGATCTGAGCAAACACAACTCTGTTGGTTTACTGCCTGACTGTGATATTTGTGTGGAAAAGTAAGCAAACAGGCATATCCAAGCACCATTGTTCATTTAAGCGGCTAAGTCTCAAAGATTTTCTTTTAAGGTACAAATACTTAAACTAGCCTATATACACAGACATGGATAAATCAGTTTATGTGGTGAGGAGGCGTTACATTAATTATCATGAAAATAGATACTTTGAACAACTAACTGCTGTATCTCCAGCGGTTATTCCCCAGAAAGACATTATGATCTAAAGTCAGATTTACAATAAAAACATCATCAAAAAAGTGTTTTGCTGTGAAAATCACATAATGTCAACCTTCCAAATGAAGATACATGTGACCTTGACCATCTAGAATGGTCCTTGGTATATCAATGTTGCCCCACCTCCAAACGACAGTTACCGCTAACACTGTTAAAATAAACCATCCATCAATAATCTATCTATCTATCTATCTATCTATCTATCTATCTATCTATCTATCTATCAATCATCTATTATCATCTTCAACCTGCCATCTATCTACATATAATCTATCAATCTACATCTACCTATTTATCTATCCATCTACATTTATCTATCTTCTATCTACATACCTATTATCTATCATCTACAACATATCTATTTATCTGTCATTTAGTTTTCTATCTACCTGTGATCTATATATAATCTATTATCTATCTTTCTTTATACTTATCAACTATTTATCATCTATCACCTATCTTTTATCTATCATCTATCTATTATCTACCTTTCTATCAATGAATCTATCTATCTACCTACCTATTATCATCTATCTATCTATCTATCTATCTATCTATCTATCTATCTATCTTCTATTGATTTATCTTTTGGGAGAACATAGCCATGTTTACATGAGGAAGCTTTGAATTAACAATCTCCTTGCCTCAGCCTTTCAAATGCTGGGATTAAAATACTGAAAGAACTGGAGGCCAGCAGTGCCCACTTGTTACTTACCCGTAAGATCTCCCTGCAAATGTATGCAATCCACTCTTCTTTTAATGTGTTGCCTTTCGTGTTCTTGATCAGGTCCGTGACAGAGCCAGCACCACAGAACTCCATCACCAACTGGCAAAGGAAGAGAACAGCATTTGTTATAATCATGTGTTGCAGGATATTTGATTACATTGTGAACCCTGAGATTTTGTTGTTTACTGGGAGAACCTGTTTCTAGTTGTGGTGTGGATCAGCCCTAGCACATACCCTCAATCCAAGAGCTTTCTACTTGAATAGGTTTAAATAAAGTAACTGCAGGTCAAGAGGTAGAATAAGCAGTTGACACTCAGTTGACAGGGAGTGAACATACGAAATACCCATAGAGAGTAAAAGGAAGTCAGGAGGATGGATAGAGAGTTGCATAGGAAGTAGAAGGGGGGCGACATTCGGTTTGAGGGGTTTTTAAGATGGTAAGAAGGGGAGCTTCCTTTTGGGATGTCAGCTGAGGAGGAAGGTCACCTGAGTACTTTCTCTGGCTTTCTGAGCTATTAGACTTTCACCCAGCATCTGGTTCCTGTGTCTTTATTGGCAAAATTGAACAATTGAGATTTTGCTAAAAACAACATTTGGCACTCCAATGCTTGGCATGACTATGCTGACAGAGAAATCACACCAGCTGTGGACAAATGGAGATGCCATCTGATTTGGTAAGTCACCTGGGAAGTCCTCAGACAGAGATTTAAGGATGAGAAATACCATAATACACAGCAATAGGGCCCTGTATAGTGCTACTTTAGATGGCTCAAAAACAAAAGCAGAAAATAAAAAGTAAATGACATAACTAAAGTTGGCTCAATACCGCTTATGATTATTATCATTCTGGTATTTCATATTTTATTCTTGATAGTAATAGTGGCTATGTATACCCTCTTAAAGGAAAAAAAAGCCTCAGAAATACAGGAAAGAAAAATATGGTAAGTAAATTGATAAGACACAAGCTTTAGGGAAAAAAATCTAGGGACTTAAAAATGAAAAAAAAAAAACAGATACAAATAGAGGAATTTTAATAAGAACCTACTGTCCAACCACATGATAAAACTGAAGAGGGATGGTCAAAGTTTGTTAGAAAATCAAACTTAGTTAATACAATTAGTATACAATACCTACTGAGAAATGATAGGTATCCCAAAGGTAATGAAGAGGTTAAATGGAATCCTATAGACATATTAGATTTGAGGAGATTTAAGGAAGAAATAGTTTCAAATGGTAGGTATTCACTCTATGTGAATCTGATACTAAATTCATGGGTAACTCAGAAAAGAATTGTCCTTCCAAGACCAGAATGATTTGGCAACAGCAATAATGAAACCTGGCCTTCAGTTACAATGGCGAACTTGGTGGAAAGAGGAAGCTAGGGCCAAAAAACAATGAAATAGGGCTAGAGGTATTAATATTTCCCAAGATCAGTTGCTAGGTGAAGATCAATATGCTGAGTTATAAAGGCAGTTTGAATTTGATGATCACATCTTGCCATGATGTCATCTAGCTAATTTAAATGCTTGGGCTAAGGTTGAAGGGTCAGAAAGGAGGTCTAAGACTTTTACTAAAATTATACAAGGCCCAAAAAGAAGGCTTTACTGATTTTTTTTCAAAGATTGACTTCAGCCATAAACAGAATAGTATCAGAGTCAGAGGCTGGACAAATATTAATAGAATCTTTTGCTTTTGAAAATGCTAATTCAGAATACAAAATGATGATAAGGCATTTAAAGGCAAGATCAGCGACAATTGGTGATTGGATTAGAAATGCAGTTTTGGATCTCATCTTTATGATGCTACTCTGAGAAGAGAAATAATTTCTAAAAGTTCTGAGAAACATCAAAATGTCCAATGTTTTAATTATAGTAAGCAAGCACATTTTGAAAAGGGGTTATAGGGAAAGCATTACTAGAAATAATTTTGTTTTAGAGATAATTTAAAAAGAAGGCCCCAACCTTCTGGAGTATGCAAAAGTGGCAAAGGCCAGCATTGGACTGATAAATGCAGATCAACAAGGGACAGGCAATTGGGAAATGTCCTATGGGGCTTCCTTCCAGCCCTAACATAAATTTTGATTCAACCATTCCTTATCATAGTTGGAGAAATTCACTCAAAGAACAACTAAAAGATATAATGCCTGTTGTTAAAAACAACACTGCTCTGGATGTAATCAAGGATAGAACAGCTTTAGTAGGTAGAACAAAATATTCAAGAGAGACTAGAAACAAGTATTTTGACAAAATTCTATTAATGATCAGAGACTAAGCTAAAAAAAATAATTAAATGGCATTGAAATAGAAGAATTAGTAGACACAGGAGCTGATGTAACAGGATCTGAGTAATTTCACCAAAATCTAGGCCTCCAGATTGGCCTGTTCAGGAGGTAAATATTCAGCTTTGAGGAATTGGAACTTTATCACAGGTAAAATAAAGTTCAAAATGGGTTGAGTATATAGGGCCAGAGGGCCAGAAAACTAAAAGCCATATGCTTCTAATATAGCCATGATTTTATGGGGACATGATTTGTTGCAGAAATTAAAAACACATATTAACATTCTTCCAATCTCAGAAACAAACCATAAAATAAAGAATGCTTCTGAGAAAAAAATTAAAAGGTATTATTAAGAATAGTCGCAGACCACTCAGGTTGTATATAAGTACTATGCAACATCTGTTGGTCTTTCAAAGATAGCAATCACCCTACCTTAAACATGGTTAACTGACAAACCTGTGTGGGTGAATCAGTGGGTCTACAACAAAGGAAAAATGATAGGTACTAGAACAGCTGGTATAGGAGCAGCTAACTGCTCAACACATTGAAGAGTCTATCAGCCCATGGAATTCCCTTGTGTTTGTTATAAAAAAAAATCAGG
This sequence comes from Acomys percivali, assembly GCA_907169655.1. Lineage (NCBI taxonomy): Eukaryota > Metazoa > Chordata > Mammalia > Rodentia > Muridae > Acomys > Acomys percivali. The sequence continues at coordinate 68,409,684 of OU015751.1, read as the reverse complement.
AAAATGGAGGGAGTTGACAGATGTAAGAGCCATAAATAAGAGGATCCAGCCAATGTGCTCTTTAAAGCCTCTGATCCTATTGCTTTCTTTATTACCTAAGTCATGATTGTTAATAGTAATTGATTTAGAAGATCGATTTTCACATCCCTTTGCATAAGCATGATAGGGAAAGGTTTGCTTTCTTAGTACCTACTTACAATATTAGTTTTCCAATAAAGAGATATCATTGGGAAGTCTTACAAATAAGGAATGTCAAAGAGTCCTAACTTGTGCCAATATTTTGTACAACAGCCATTAGAAATAATTTGTAAACAGTTTCTTCAATCTAGGATTTACCATTATATAGATGATCTTACTGGGTGATTCAGATGCAGAAACTTTAGAAAAAATGTTGAAGTAAAGAGATGATGAAAGAAAAAAAAAAGATTATAGTAAAAATGAAACCTTGCTGGGCATTATAAATTGCTTCTGAAAAATACAAAGAGGAGATTTTTATTAATTATCTACTATATAAGATAGGTTTATAGAAAGTTCAACCACAGAAACTACAAATCAGGAAAGATCAATTATAAACTGTTAATGATTTTCAAAAATTGCTGGGCAATATTAACTATGGTCCACAAGTGGATTAACTGCTCAAGAGCTAAGTAATTTATTTTAACCCTTACATGGTGCAAGCTTAAATAGTCCAAGAAAATTATCAAGTGAGGCTGAGAAAGAATTGGCTCTGGTAGGAAAGAAACTACAAGATGCACATGTGGATTGCTTGGATCCAAAGCTGCATTATATTTTGGCTATTTTGCCTTCTACTCAGTCTCCCACAGGAATTCTTATGCAGAAAAAAGTAGTATATTAGAATGTATATTATTAGCACACAGAGTAAAGAATTAAAGATCTACCATATATAGAAAAGGTTTATAAATTGATTTTTAAAGGATACATGAGACTTCATCCGTTAGCAGGAATATACCCAGCAGAAATTGTGGTACTCTTTACTAATGCTAAAATTACATCATTTTGGGCAGAAAATGAATGTGCAGACTTTGGTTTATAAAGAGAACCAATTGGGCCTTTCTTGTTCCCTGGCTATCTTGGCAGATCTTGGTTGGGATTGTCCTGCATCTAAGGCAGGAAGATCGTGGCCAAAGTTTCTGGAGTTAATCAACTCTAGGTTCCAACTTGTTATGAAAAGTAGAAAGTGTGTGCTGGGATACAAACAGACTCTGAAGATGATCAGACAAAGAAAAGTGAAATCTTTGCCATCAACAGGCCAGCTTGGATGAAATCTGAAATACTATGCCATGTTGGCTAAAACTGGTGTCCAGCACTACAGTGGCAGTAATATTGAATTGGGCATAGTGTTCAGAAAATACTACAGAGTATGCACACTGGCTATCAGTGATACAGGTGATTCTGATATTATTAGAAGATACCAGAACAAGTAAAATAGTTCAAAACCAGTGATTTAGTTAAAAAAACCAGACCTAAATGCTTTTTATATGGCATTATTAAATGTTCCTGAATCTCTTAATATAGTTACTGACTCTCAATATGCAGAGTTGTTTTGCATATTGAAACTACTTAACTTATTCTGGATAATTTGGAATTAACATCTCTATTTATTCAACTACAACAAGTGATCAGAAATAGAAATTACCCATTGTATAAAACACATACCAGATCCCATATGGGGTTTACCAGGCCCTCTAGCACAAGGTAACAATGAAACTGATCAGCTGTTAATAGGAAATGAGCTAGAAGCCTCAGAATCTCATAAGAAATACCATCTGAACAACAAAGGTTTGAAGAAAGAATTTTCTATCACTTGTTAACAAGCCAAGGAAATGATAAGGAAACGTCTTTCTTGTTCATTGTATAACCAAACTCCATTACTTCTAGGAAGGAACCCAAAAGGTACCCAAAGAAAGGAAATTCGGCAATGGATATGTTTCATTTTGCAGAGTTTAGAAAATTAAAGTATGTGCACAATACAATAGATACATATTCAGGATTTCAATGGGCAACTGCTCTAAGTTCTGAAAAGGCTGATTCTGCAGCTACACTTTTAGTAGAAATTATATCTATTATGGGGATACCTGCACAGATTAAGACTGACAATGGTCCAGCATATGTCTCTAGGAAATTGAAACTGTTTTTTTTTATTACAACATAAAGTATGTTATAGATATACCACACAATCCTATAGGACGAGCAGTTATAGAAAGATCTAATTACACTTTAAAAGATATGCTTAATAAACAGAAAGGGGTAATAGAGGCCCCCCCCCCAGGGATAGATCACACAGCCCTTTATTAACTTTAAATTTTTAAAATGCTAATGAGAAAGGAACAACAGATGCGGAGAGACATTGGATAGTATAAAAGAAAATGCTAAACTAAATTAGTCTGTATATTTTAAGGATGTGTTGACCTTAGAATGGAAACCAGGATATGTGTTACATTGGGGAAGAGATTTTGCCTTTGTTCCACAGGAGAAGGAAAGCTGTGGGTACCATCAAGACTGATACAGATTGTAGGTGAACAGCAGAGATCTCCCGAATATCTTGGTCATTCAGTATCAGCTAACTTATAAAGACTAACAAATGCCTTTCATTTGATCAGGATTGAAAAAACAAAAATAAAAAATATAACATTTTCAAATGATAATTTACCAAAGACACACTTGACTTACTTGCATAAAATGAAAAAAAAAATGTGTTTTCTTAAACCATGTGTCTTAATTACATGTTAGAATGTTAGACTATAGATTGCCACTTGGTCTTCAGCTTTTGAGTTTTCATCTTAGTCAAAAAGGATATTTTTGTTGCTTTGTACTAAAAATACAGTTAAAAAATGTGAAATGGTTTAAGTAAGTGCAAAGAGTTACTACAGTTCAAACTTGTTTTCTTAATGTTGGAGGGAGTTGGAGCTAAGATAAAATATTTGAGCAGAGAGGCGGTAGTCCATGCCTGTAATCCTGGCAGAGACAGGAGGATTCCTATAAGTTAGTTGTGTTCTAAATTCAAGAGTTCAGTGAACAAGGTGGTGGTGGTGCGTACCTTTGATCCCACCACCCAGGGACAAAACTCAGATACAGCTCCTAATTGGTTTGTTTACACATTAGAGAAACCACACACCGTATATATAGATTATTATTTTAAAAAAACCTTTATAGGGTTACTAGAGAGGCAGGTGATTTCCAATGAGGATAGAATCAAAAAGCAGCTTCTGCAACTGCGGGCAAACAAATCTCCATGCCAATAGTGGCCAGATACCCTAATTTTGGAAAGCCTATTTATAGGTGAATTGGCAATATGGGACTCTTCATAAAGCAAAAAAGGAGTTCACCAACATTTACCTGTTGGCTTCTATTGCAAACTCTTTCCATATACAGAGAATAAATATTCTCTCTTTGAGAAACAAAGCTTTGCATTTTATGAGGCATGAAGAACCTTCTATTCAGTCATTGCCAACCACCCTATGGTCATAAGGGCGCCCCTCACAGTGATGGGTTGGATCCGTTAGAAGGCTGAGTCCATTGAAGGCTTAGCCGTGGAAGGAAAGGTATCATAGTGGAACTGGTACCTGTCTGAATTCCTCAGAGAACAGGATATGGTAACAAAGGCATCTGTACCGTCCTGAACTGAGGAAATGGTTCAGTTCTCTATAATCTCCATCCCTAAATCATACACTCTCCCCCCAAAGAGGTACCTACTGAACTGTGGGGACCAACAGAATCATCAAAAATTTGGCTAACACGTGGTTTACTGATGATTCATCAACCATTGGTGGAGCCAGAGCTAACGGCGAACAACATCCTATATAGAGCAGGGGACGGAGCGGGCAACACTGAGGAAGGAACCACATCAGTGCAGCACTCCTGGCTGTAAGACAAACAACTAGGAAAGCCAAAGGAACATCTCTAACTTTTCCAGTTCCTGGTGCATGTGCAGTGGTAAGGCTTTGTGGCCATCAAAATGGAAAACCGTTAACTGGCAGATATGTGCTAAGATATCTGGTCATGGGAGGCATGGATGGAAATGGCAAAACTTAGCAAAGACATCACATTTTATGTGGCTCCTACAGGCAAGACAGACTGAACATCTGAAAATAATGAAAGAGTGGACAAATTGGCATCATTTTAAATTAAGACAACAGTATTAAAATTTGCCAGGGAACAAATTCAGAATAAATCAGCAAGGATGATAGATTACACATTCAAAAACCTGAAACTTTGCCTCTAACATTAAGAAATAAGGGGAAATGGAGAAAGAAATTAAACCTGGACAAACTTACAAGAATATTATGAGGAATCCTTAACCAGGCTGTGGTTCACGCCTTTCTTCCCAACACGTGGGAGGCACAGGCAGGCACATAAGAATTACAGTGATTTAAGTCTAAAAGCTACTTTCAAAAGGCAGGCTGAAAATCAAAGTGAATGTTCTTTGTCATCTAAAAATAAATACACTTATCCTTGAATTTTTACAAAAAGAGAAGGGGGGATATAGGCATATTTATCTACACATACACATAATATATTTTTGCTTTCAAATTTTCAAAAGCATTTTGAAAGGTAACACCTTTTCTGTTGCCAAAAGACCTTTTCCCTAGGAAAGATATAACCTGTCCAAAAAAACAAAACAAAACAAAACAAAACAAACAAACAAAAAACCCCACAAAACTTAGGGTTGGGATAGTAGGGTTTTGTTTTTATCTCTCTAGGAGAATCAAAACATCCACCTAAGAAATCAGGAGACCATTGGACACCTGAAGAAAAAGGACAGACCTTCGAAAATATGTCCCATGAAAAAGAGTAAATTGGCCAAGTGGTGTCACCCACCTCCAGCTCATATCTGCTGCCCTCTACACACGTAAGTAGGTGAGTGCTCTTTATGTGCTCCCAATTCAGTTAAAAATTAAAGCTGGCTTTGGGGTTGGAGTGTGGGTCTCTCCTTCTCAAAACCCACAGGTGCTTGTTTAGGGAAAATTCAAAAATCTCTCTCTCATATCAGAAGAGCCACTTGGCATGAGACAGAGGAAAAACAAAAATATATATTCTATTGCCACTAATCTCATAATCTTTTGGTTTTCATTCGACTCTTTAAAGCTTTTCTTAAGGTATAAACATTATCTTAAAAATTTATATCTATATCTACCTATGTATATAAGCTTTCTGTAGTAACTAAGAAATAAACTTTATCTAGCTTCCTGTAGGAACAAAGTTTGTGTACTTCTGATGTATTTAATAGATTATGACCTTCAAATCTGATATATATATATATATATATATAAAACAACAAATGGTGATCATTCCTAACAGTAACCTTTGCAGTTTCCAAAAAGATGATGGGGCCCTACAATGACGAATCTACATGGATTGTGGAAGCGCTAACCACTGGGATAACTGCCCCATGCTGCTTCTGCTTCCAGGTTCTGTGCAAACAGTGGACACTTTTGGGCTGACTGCTGCATTCTACCTGGTCAGCATTGCCAATAAGCTGACAAACACCACACAGAGACCAGCTTTGGACTACAAAGTGGTTAAGACATTCAAATTGCTGAATTCATATGAGACTGACGTGAACACTTTACAGAACTTTGAATTAAAAATACATAATCCTAAAACTGCCAAATAGGATCAAGCTGGACATTGTGGAACCCTGGGCAGAAATAACTTCATTATTGTAAATGGTTTTTCTGTGTTAAAGTTAAAGTATTTACTCTTTCTTTAGACAAAGGAGGGAAATGTTGCAGGATCACACTATGAACCCCAAGATTGTGTTGTTCACTGGAAAAACCTGTTTCTAATTGTGGTGTGACTCAGCCCTAGCACACATCTTTAATCCAAGAGCTTTCTGCTTGAACACGATTAAATAAAGTCAACCATAGGTCAGGTCAAAAGTTGGAGCAAGGAGCCAGTTGACAGGGAGTGAAGATAGGAAAGCACTGTAGAGAGTAAGGGGAAGTCATGAGGACAGGAAGTCATGAGGACAGGAAGTCATGAAGACAGGAAGTCATGAGGACAGAGAGAGAGGAGGTATAGGAAGTGGAAAGGACAGCCATTCAGTTTGAGGACAGCTTCCTTTTAAGATGTCAGCTGAGGAGGAAGGTCAGCTGGGTGCTCTCTCTGTCTCTCTGAGTTAGCACGCTTTCATCCTGGCATCTAGCTCCCAAGTTCTATTGGTAAAATCGAATTATTGAGATTTTGTTTAAAAAAAAAAAAACAACAGTTATGCTTGTCTGCACTCCCTCACTAAGTTAGGTTTAGAAAACATAATGCTTTCTAGGCTGTTGTTTCTGAACACCATTCTTGCAAAGAAAACACAGTCATAAAACAATAGTTAGAACATCATCTTTCCCAGTAAGCCTTTGTGAAAATCAAAGAGAGAAAAGATTACTTTTAAAATGTTTATTGTTTTAGTGTGTGTGTATGTGTGTGTGTGTGTGTGTGTGTGTATGCACACACATGTGCATATATGCAGGCATATATGTAATTGTGGAAGTCTGTTCTCTCTTTCTACCTCGTGGGCCCTAGACAGCAAACTTGGGTTATCAGACACGGCCGCACATGCACTACACCATCTCACTGGCCCAAGACTATTATTTCAAAGGTCTTTTGACTCATATTTTCCAGTCAGAAATCAAGAGCACTCTCCATATTCTAAGGCTTGTTTCTCTCTTTCTGTATAATTGGGGCAGGTCAGCAACTCAGACAAAGTTCAAATTATCTCTGTGATTTGAATCTGCAGCTCTGTTTGTGTTCCCTATAAATCAGAAACCTTTCTCTATCTAAGGAAGCAGGGTCCACTGTGCAGTCTTGAGCTAGGACACTACTCGAGCTGTTTGTATTATTGGTTTGGACGTGACACTGTAAGCTGTCAGGGTGTGGACTATCTGGTTTTAATTAACTTCAGTAAGTGTTCCCAGGAGGTTGGACACATCAAATAAATTCAATAAACAATAAACTCTAATTTAGCACCTTTCATCCAAAAAGCTCCAAGCAGTCTATAAATATAAACTCATTATAGCACTCAGCAACTTTATAAGTCGGGCAGACAGTAAGCTTTGCTGCCGAGTAGAGGCTAAATCAGGGCTCTTCCATCTATTCCGAGGCTTAGAAAAAGCAATTCCATTCCAACTTTTCCCTTTTACATAGTCTTCAATGAAAGTCCCTTTAGTTAGATAAAACATAGCATTTTGTAATTAATTAAAATAATTTAGAATAATTAATAATCAACCTCCAACTTGATAGGAGAGAGAGAGACAAAGCAGAGGCATCATAGAGCCCACATGTGTGTATATCATCTCTCTCTGACCAGGTCTTTAAAGACATCTCCAAGTGTGCAGGGAGGTGGCTCAGAGGAGAAAATGCTGGCTGTGCAAGTGTGAGGACCCAAGGTTCAGGACCCATGGAAATGCTAATGGGCTTGGCTACCCACCTGTAAGTCCAGCTGCAGAGCCAGCTGCCTAGTGAGACTGGCCAGACCAGTGAGTTCTGCGCTTGACTGATAGATCTTGCCTAGCTGAGTAACATGTAAGAGATAGCCCAGATGACATCCTCTGCAGAGTGTAGACCTCCGCATGCCCAGGGCCACATAGTCTCACACATCAAAGCACGCTGCACAGAAGTGCGCACGCGGGGACACACAAACTGAGTGCAAAATCTTAGGCAGAAGTTGAGCTGTGCTCCCCTTCTCTCTACAGGCCTGACAGGGCCTCCAGCTTTACAAAAAGGTGCTGAGGATCCCGCTCAGTCAGGATGAGGCTCAGTTGGTAGCGCACCTTCGTAGCATGTACAAAGCCCTGCATCTGATTCTTAGCACCGCTTGTATTCCCCACATTTGGGAGATGGAGGCAGGAAGACCAGATGTTCAAGGTTAGCCTCTGGTACCTAGTGTGTTTGAGAACAGCTTCTGCTACACCAGCTCCTGACTCAAAATAAGACCACAAACGTAGCATGAACTGAATTTCACGCATGCCTTTACAGAGCTCGCCCTGAACTGACTTAGAGTTGGGGGGAAAGCTGGCTTTTGTAGGGAGCTCTTGTTATCTGGTCCAGCGAGGCAGTAGATGTGCCAAGGCCTAGAAGAAAGTCCTGGAGAAAGATTCAGAAGTGTGGGGAAAAAACTGCATTCCACCCAGGGAAAGCTGTAATGGCCAGGTAGCTCACGAAGACCAGAATCACATCAGGAATTCAGTAGTCACCTGGAAACACTCACAGTGGTCAGAGATAGGGTCACTGGTACAATGTGTAACGACATCGAATGCAACAGTGATGTCACTCACAAGGAATAAAACTGCCACAACTAGAACTAGGAACTAAATGATATTATGAAGTCAAGGGAAATAAAAAATAAAGCCAGGAGCTTATCCTAGCGTTGTTGTCCCTGTGCGCTTGCACATGCTGGGGTAGCCGCCAAAGCATACGCCCGGCAGCTGGAGGAGGCGGCCATGTGTATTCCTCTACAGCTCTTGCCTCATTCCCTTGAGACAGGGCATCTCACTGAACCCAGAGCTCCCTGATCTTGCTAGGCTGGTGGATAGAAAGCCCCAGTGACCACGCGTCTGCCTCACCAGCATGGGGGTTACAGGTGTGTATGGTCACACCTGACTCGCCCCCACCGTCCCATTACTTATTATTAGTTGGCTCTTCACAGGGCTGCCTAAACTTTTTACAAAATAGTTAATTTTTAAAATTGACCGTATAATGTTTGTATACACCGAAATTCTCACCTCAGGCTCTCTCTCTCTCTCTCTCTCTCTCTCTCTCTCTCTCTCTCTCTCTCTCTCTCTCTCTCTCTCACAGTTGCTAACTCTTGTGTCATGCAAACCATTCCCCCTTCTTCCCCTATATTTCTCCCACCCACCATCTCCACTCTTTCTCTCCTTTCTAGACTCCCTGTGGGCAGTCACGGCTGCTGTGTGTTTGTGATTGCAAGGACACTCTCATGGCGAGAAGACATGCCCAACTGTTCTCCCTCAGTTTTCAGAGTCTCGGTTTCTGTGGAGTGCAGCCGATAAGAACTCTGGTCCTGATGCCTGCACAGCAAGGGCTCTTGCCCACTGGGCCATCTCCAGCTCCAGCCTACCTTCCTTACATAATTTGAACACTGGCTACTTAAATAAGAAAATGTGAAAAAAAAAGTCTATTGGTAAAAGTAACCATTCTACCTGATAATGAGAGATATATAATAGAATTAGAATGTCACTATTTTGTACCTCTTATAAACTAACAGACCTGGCTGTCAGTCATCCATGACTGTTAACATGAAAATGTAAGGAATAAATATAATTTGTCTCACAAGAAGAGAACGCAGCACTGGGAGGCAGCATTGCTGAAACAACAAACAACAAATCCCACAATGTAATTCTACTCCAACCTCGAGTGCCAACCATCCACCTCCTTACAGGAAACTGGAGGATGGAGAGGACACTGCATGGCCCCAGGATGCTACCAGCAGATCTAGACAAATAGTTTCTTCACAGTGAAACTGCATGGGGTGGTGGTGGGATGGTGGGGTGGGGTGGTGGTGGTGGGGTAGTGGTAGGGTGGTGGTGGGGTAGGGGGATGGGGTGGGGGTGGGGTGGGGGGGGGGGGGGGGGGGGTGGGGTGGTGGGGTGGGATGGTGGTGGGGTGGTGGGGTGGGGTGGTAGGGTGGGGTGGTGGGGTGGGGTGGTGGGGTGGTCGGGTGGGGTGAGGTGGTGGGGTAGGGTGGTGGGGTGGTGGTGGAAAAGAGACCTATAGACTAAATGTCCTTCAAATAGACTCCAACAGACTGCAATGAACAAATCTTATTTGAACACTGATTTTTAAAAATCAGCTGTTAAATTTTGTTTGTTTGTTTTGTTAGGCATGGTGGCACAGACCTTTAATGCCAGCATTTGGGAGGCAGAGCCTGGTAAATCTCGGTGAGTTTAAGGCCAGCCTGGTCCATATACTGAGTTCTAGGACAGCCAGGGCTTCACAGAGAGACCTTGTCAAAAAAACCAACAACCAAACCCCAAAGAAACAGAAGAAATCTAAACCAGAAAACGCAAGTGTTATTTTTTTAAACAATTACAACTTTTTATCTAAATATAAGTATTTGAAGAAACTAAGGAAATACTATTTATACTATTTTAAATGTGGTGATTTTTTGGTTATTTAAAAACTCATATTTAAGACACACATGCTGCAACACTTCTGTGCAGTAAAGGATATTATTAAGATGGGTAAAGGAATTCATAAAATATGGAAAAGATATTTTAATTTTCATTTTATTGTTTTGTTCTACCAGCAAATATACCTGGGCATCACATATTTTCAATGCTCGGGGAAGTCAGATGAGGATAGCTGGTCCCCTAGATCTGACGTTACCGATGGCAGTGAGCCATCCTGTGGGAGCTAGGAATTGAATCTTGATCCTCTGGAAGAACAGCTGGTGCACTTAACTTCTGAGCCATCTCCTCAGCTCTATATTGAAAATATTTGTAAGTTATATCTGATAAAGTATAGTATCAAGACTTTATCAAGATCTCTTTTAAGGCAACAACCAAAAGATCCAACTTAAACATGAACATAAGAGTAGGGTGGCGGTGCGTGCACACTTGATAGGCCGAGGCAAGAAGATTGGAATGAGCTTCTGGTCAGCCTCAGGAAATTTATCTCAAAAACAGAGATATAACAATTCAACAGCAATGAAATAAATCAATGAAATGAAGTGAGAATGAGTAAAGAACTTAACGGACGTTTCTTTAAACATTAGAGTCTAATGAACATATGAAATAGCTAGAAAGGGCATAAAAAGATGCTGGCAACACCATTAGTCATGAGGAAAACATAAGTCAACCCACAATGAGGTCTCACAACACCCACAAAGATGAGTGTAACTTTTAACATGGAGATCAACTGGAACCCTCAGACATTGCAAATGCCTGCATAACATGGTGCAGTAAGTGCAGAAAATAGCTTGTGAATTCTTCAGCAACTTAAAGACAAAATCAACGTAGAATTCAATTGCTTCACTTGTGGATGTATACACAGAGAGCTGAAGACCGATGTTCAACGAAACCCACATAAGAATATTCGTAGCAGTAGTGCTTACAGAAGGCAAAAGTTGGCAACAGAAATTTCATCTACAGAATGAGCAAGTAGGTTAAACAAACTATGGTATGCCCATTCAACAGAATAGGACTCAGCCATGGAAAGGAATGACTGATACAACACGGGTGGATAATGAAGACATTATGCTAAAGAAAGAAGACAGACAGAAGTGGCCGTGTGAGATATGATTCCATTCCTATGAAAACTACAAACTAGATGACTCTCTAGCAATGGAAAACAGATCCAGAGGCTCCCTGGGTTGATGGGGCAAGTGGAGCAGGAGAGATTACCTAATGGAGATAGAATCCTGGGGTCAGGGAAGGTGAATAATTTTGGAGCTAGGGAGTGAGGGTCACTTTATGGAGCACAACAAATACACTGTTGTCTCTGGATTACTAATTTAGAAGTAGCTACAGTTGAAGTAACTTAATACTGCATGCATTTTAATAGAACAAAAGATGTATTTGATTTCTTTCAATGCCTGAGTGGGGGAGGCAGAGGCTTGTGTGGGAGGCAGGGATCAGACACTGGTGGGCGGCTGCCCAGGATAGTTTGGGTACATGAGTGCTTCTTACACTGCTTTGTCTACTTAGGTGTATTTAGAAGTGTCATTATGTAGAAAAACCATGCTACAGGCCGAGCAATATAGACCAATACCACACAATGGGACACATGGTAAAAGCATCTTCCCACGTGCACCAAGCACTCTGTGCTCTTTTTCTCAATCACACTTTGGAAAAGACATAGTGGCAAGACCTCCTGGGGTGCATCAACAGTTCCCATAACATTTGGAGAAAATGTCCTACTATTGGGCCCTGTTAGTTCCCAAATTGCAGTTCCCAAAGAGAGCAGTGGAAGCCAGCAACTCTAGCCTTTCAAAATTAGATTGGACAAAATACTTTCAAATATTCAATAAGAAACAACCTAGCTCTAGCCAGGCACTAATATCAGTGATTTCTATAATCTGCTTCTCCATTCAGCTCCCACAGAAGGCTGCTTGATTCTTTTCATCTCAATAAGGAACAAAATGATTGTTAAATTATGTAATGAGACTTTAAAGAAAGGAAGAAAGAAATTGAAAGAAACCAGAACTTGCCAGCCATGGGTTCCTGTGGCCACACAGCAACACTGATCACTACTGCCGCCACACAGCAGGGACCTTCCCTCCCCATAAGTACCTCCATCTTATTAACAAACAGACACAGAGTTCAGCATGTAGAGCCCAGCTGAGTGAGGCATGTCAAGAACTTCACGTCTCACAAGGAAGGCACAATGGACCATTAATATCTCCCCAGAAAGAAAGTTTTCTTGGGGCAATGAGACAAGCCAATACTTATTTAGAACTTAATGTGCTGGGTACTTACAAGTTGGTGATTTACAAATAAAACAAAAGAGTAAACAAAAATCTTTCCCATGATCCTCCTCTTAGTTCTGGTGTTTAGAAATGGAGCTGTTTATGGTCTGGAGCTGTTTATGGTTTTTGGCCTTAACCCATTAGGCACTCAGAGCAGGTTTAAAAACACATTATCTTAGCAGCTTTGTGGCCTTAGACATTGCGTTAGTTACTTCCTCTGTTTCTGTGATAAAATATCCTGACAAAAGCAGCTTAAAGGAGAAAGGGTTTGCTTTGGCTTACAGTTCAAAGGCACAGAATAGCATGGTGAGAAAGGCGAGTGTGGGAAGGTTGAAGGAGTAGTTTACGTTGTATCCTAGTCAGGAAGCAGAGGAAGACGAGTGTTTGTGCTCAGCTGGATTTCTCCTTTTTGTTCAGTCTGGGATCCAAGTGCATAGAACAGTGTTGCCATAGTGGGTTAAGTCTTCTATGTCAATGAACTTAATCAAGATAATACTTCACAAACCTGCCCAGAGGCAAACCTAGTCTGGATAACCCATCACAGACTTGGCCGGAGGATTTTCTGTTTGGTGATGCTAAATTTGCTTCAATGATAACCAGCACAGATATATCCCCTAGCCACCAGAGCCTCAAGACCATCCCATCTCCACTGTGGCAAAACGTAATGACCAGGCATCAGGGGTGAGGAAGAAGATGGCTTAGTGTTTGAGATGTTTGCCGTGCAGCATGGGGACCTGACACACTCTGCACCCAGGTAAAGTTGACCGTAGCACATGCACTTGTAACAGCAGTGCTGAGCAAGCAGGCAGGAAGATCTCTAGAGCCTTCCATCCAGGCATTCTAACCTAAATTGGCAACCTAACTAACTGGTTAGAATAAGTGATAGCCCAACTTGTGTGTGTGTGTGTGTGTGTGTGTGTGTGTGTGTGTGTGTGTGTGAAAACACCAGTAGTCAACTTCTAGCCTCCATGTGCTGACACACACATGTGTAGGTACATCGCACAAAAATTAATAGGCATACACACAAAAGCACAGACCTGATGTGACCATCAGTTTCACTAATAACTGGAGAGCTGAGAGTAGCCAAATCCCTCCAATACACATAGCGTTTACTTTCTGCCTTTCAGGGTCCTGTCACTCTGTTCTAGAGGCCTCCTTCTCTCACATGGTGATGACACAGGGTTGAAGAACTCTGAAAGGCACGAGCACAGATGCTTCTAGATCCTCTGATGAAAGAGTACCAAGTCATTTTGCTCATGTTTGTACCACAAGGCAGGGGGACAGTCCACCCTCCAGATAATGGGTCATCCTATTTGGGAAGTGGCAGTGATGCAAGAGTCAAAAGAGGTTCCTGGAAGCTCCTAGAAGAAACCTGAGATTTAAAGCTTGTCAACACCATCTGAACAACTGGGTCGGGAGCTGAAGATTATTCACACCACTTGGGAAGAGAGAAAGGAGGCTAAACTGTGAGGAGAGAAATGTGCAAAGGCAGATGGGGACTGGCGTGGGGCCTGAGGGATGTAGTCTAAAAAGAGCATGGTGTGATGTGGAGAGATTATAAAAAAGTGTTTGGGTTAATTGGGTAATTCTGTCTGTATAATTCTATTTTTTTTTGTCTGTATAATTCTAAAAGGTTGTTTACTAAGAACTGAGTGCTGACACATTCCACAATTCACATGGTCAATTGCTATAGATTTTTGTCAGTTGTCTTATATTACTAAGAAACACAATGTCGTCTCTCAGGAGTGTTGGGGTGGGGGTATTACTCAGTGGTAGAGTATGTGGGACACTCTGGTTCCAACATCTCTCTAACATATACACACATATGTGTACACACACACACACACACACACACACACACACACACACACCTGCCCAAAGTGCCCCCCCCCACCCCAGGACTGTGATTCTGTCTCCCAAGAGTGACAGAAGTATGGAGGCAGCCCTGACTTCATGCCTCACAAGGCACAGAGCCCAGGTCTTGGAAGAAAATCATGAAAGACAGCCCCCCTTCTCTTTACAACCCCAGCAACTTCTGAGAGGACTCTAAAGGTTACTCTGACATGATTCCCTTGGTCCCTAAAGATTCACTCACTTGCTAGTTAATTGTCTTTAGGTGCCCACTCAAGGAAAAGGCCTTCGGAGGGCATTTTAGTGCTGTAGGTACTAAGCCAGAATACCTGGACCGAAGCAACCCACTCCTCTCGTATGTCACTAGTCAGCTACCCACAAGAATAAACAACAATGAATTGATGCTTTTTTCTCTTTAAGGGTAAAGGGAGGGTCAGACTGAAGGGGTGGGAATAGGGTCAAGCAGATGGAGTTCTCCCTAGGATGAACCAAGCAGGGGAGCCTAACAAAAGGTTCAGAAGTGACTTCCAAGAACTCCCAGCCCTGCAAAGGATCAGCCTAGTGACCTTGAAGGCTTAAAAACCTCGGCGAGGCACAAGGTATTTTTATCTTACGTGGTTGGGAATGGCCACAGATCCCATCTGCATGATTTATGAAGGTGTGAACCTAACTCAGATTCAGCAGCTTTGCAAGAAAAAGCTGCTTCATTCACCAGAAGTTTAAATCTCACAATAGGAAGGAAATGTCTTTGTACAGAAGCACAAAGCCAACTTTAACAGCCTTGCATATTCACCTCTAAATGAGCATGTATTAAAGTAAAAAAAAATTCAATTTTTATTTTTAGAATCAAGAATTCTCAAAGTATAAATTATGCAAAGATAAAAGGATTGCCAAGTGTCTCAAACTTTGTTGATAAGGCTTGTGGACAGAGCTTTTGTTTTGGGAGTAACAAAGGCATTTTGAAAAAAATCTGAGCCAACTGGTATTTTTAGCAACCAAAGCCTGCCTACAGGCCAAGACCATGAGCCATCAGTCACCCATGCCCAGGCAGAGCCAGTGTGACAGGATTACATTTCACTAGTAACCGTTCAAGAGCTCCTCGTAATTTTTCTTGGAGTGAGTCATCACATACATACGAACTCCACAGATTCCAACAAAGGAATTAACCTCAAAGATATTAGAAATGTAGGCAGGGGCAATATCTCAGCAGTAATGAGCCTGCCCCACAAGCATGAGGAACTGGATGCCTGGAACTCACATAAAAACATGGGTAGGCATGCTGGGGAAACGGAGACACGCAGGTCCCTGGCACCTGCTGGCCAGCCAGCCTAAGCAGCAAGTTCTAGGCCAACTAAAGGTCTTGTTGCAAAGAGTAAGTTGGATGGCTCTTGCACAATAGTACTTGAAATTTTCCTCTGGTTTCCACATATAGCCCACCAGACAGACAGACACAAACACACACACACACACATGCACAAAATGTATGCATGCACACAATAATAATAATGGTGTATAATTCTCCATCCGAATTGCTAAACTCAAACAGAAAACTCAAGAATTAGGACTAAGGTTTTAGATAGGTTAAAAGTAGGGAAAGTTGAGCCAGGTGTGGTGGCATACACCTTTAATTTCAGCACTTGGGAGACAGAGGCAGGTGCATCTCTGAGTTCAAGGCCAGCCTGGTCTATGAAGTGAGTCCAGGATAGCCAGGACTACACAGAGAAACCCTGTCAAAACAAACAAGCAAACAAACAAAACCTAGGGAAAGTCAGGCAGGGGAAAGGTCTCAATACATAATAACAGCACTCACTAGGCTAGCAAGAGGACATGAGCCCAAATACCTAACACCTATGAAACCCCTAGGCTGTATGTGACTATAACCCAGATACTGGGGCACAGTCATAGAGGTGGATCATGGGAGACCACAAGCCATGTGTCCTAAGCCAAAAGGAGCACTGGGTTTGGAGAGAGACTTTGTCTTCAAAACAGAGAGAAAGCTGATTGAGAAAGAGCCTGGATGACAGCTCTGGCTTCTCCATAGTTGCATGTGTGTGAATGTACACACACTTCTGCACACTCAGTGCTCCTCACACCAAAATAGAAAAGACAAAAAGCAAAAAACCCTGGACTTCAAGTACTCAGCATGGAAGACCTTGACAGTGGTGGGCTTGAGAAGCGTGGTGTGAACGGGAGCATTAGGCCAAGTTAGCCTACGAAGGGGAACCAGGAGTTTTGGACAAAAAGGCCTTTTGTTAAGGTGAAATACAGTTTAAACAATTTGAATGAAATTCCTTGGGATTAAAAAAAAAGAAATTGGGTTTCCATCTTGTCAGCAATGCCTCCCCACCCCCAATTCATAAACACTGCACTCAGGGCTTGGGCATGAGATAGCAAATTGGGTGCAACTTTGACCACATTTACACCCAAGTCACTTACTTATATTAGGCCTCCACCAGGCACCAGGGCAGCCCCTTGGTCAAAGCCATTCCTCTGACCATCTTAGACTCCCATATTTACAGAGTCCCACCTTCGGAGATCTCCGCTCCCAAATAATGAGATTCATTTGCTTTCCGAGACCCGTGACCTAATGTATGCCTTATAAGGAACTTCTCTACTCATAAAAGCAACAACCAGTGATTAAAATGAGTTTCTTTTCAAAGAGAAAGCCTCATTGTTGATGCCCAGAACGAAGAGGAATTTTAATGACCCATGGCAAAGCCTCAGCTCCAAGCGGCTGACCATTTCAGCACATGATCCTCAGCATGATCGTTAGCTTCCAGGCTCCTGAGCTAGGGCAAGAGTCTTGTAGCCTCTATCTTATCCACTCTGAAATTTTGACCTGCCTTGTCTTGTCTTGTTCATGCGCACAATAGCCTTGTGGTACCCAGAATACTGCTTCAAAGCATTCCTTCCCAACTTTGGCTCCTGCAAACTTTCCACCTCGTCTTCTGCAATGTCCCTGAGCCCTGTGGGGATGAGGCTATGATGTAGATGTCCTCCATTAGAGCTTACATTGAAGTATTGGAATATCCCACATTGAATTGGGCATGCTTTCTGCCTCAATGTTGTAGCAATCTAAATTGAAACGATGGCCCATTTAGGTTTAGGTATTGTGACCAACCTGAGTACAGGCAGGTAAATCACATCATGCGTTCAATAATTTCAATATTTTATTCTATGATGATCTCATACAGGGGCTGGGTGAGTAATGCAAGGCATGAAGTTAAATATATAGAATAATAACAGGATCCAGGACCTGTGGTGCAGGCTGAAGCATCAGCTATGACTTCTGGGCAGCTGGCACATCTGGGCAGCTGGCACATCTTGGCAGCTGGCACATCTGGGCAGCTGGCATACTGCTTCCACATGTTGCTGCTATGTGGGATTTCAAGCCCAATATTTCTAGATCATGTCAGTATTTTCAAAACTTTTCAAGGACCCAAGGCTTCCATACCTACCTGTTTAATTTTTCTAATATTGACTTAATTAAACCATCACTACTTCATGGAGACCAAACTAAGTATATGTAGCCTCCAGTCTGTCAGCTCACAAACACACAGACCTAGTCCAATTACCATTTTATAAAATGTAAACTGTTAGAGAGGCTGCCTCTCATGCTGTTAGAAGCCAGATCCATGGATAATCAGGCCAGGTGGTACCCAACCATTAGAAAGATGCTCAGATGTATGCAATATAAGTTGTGGGCATTTCCTACATATGCACACATGTGCGGGAGAGCGTGTACCTGTGTGCTGCTGAAGGCATCTGCTCTGTCACCCTTCACCTTGTTTCCTGAATAGGGGCTCTCACTGAACAGGAATCCTCAGTGGTCCTCCCGTCTCCACCCTGAGGTTATAGGCCAGCACTCAGTTCCTCATGGTGTGCAGAAAGCAGTCTTCCCCACTGAGCCATCTCCCTAGATCCTCAACATAACATCTGAACTCTCGCTCTACAACTCCACATCGCGGCCATCTAACGAGAGGCCAGTTCTGCTGTTTCAGTCCAATTGTCTGTTATCATAGTAGACCTCGAAATTTCAGGGGTTAATTAGGAAAATATTTCCTCTCATGAGATATCTAGGTCTGTGATTGTTGTGACAATAGCAACAGGACAGCAAAATACTTGCAAATTCATGCTGTTATTGTTGAGAAATTAGTCCGTTTCATAGACAGTACCTTTCCCTCCCCCTGGTAGCTGAGTGGTTTTTACAGCAAACCCGGAGAGCCTGGCAGGCCTGGGAAGTGGGAGAGAGAGGTGGTGACAGCGCGAGTCAAAGCATCCGAGATCAGAATCTTTATTGAAAGAGCTCCCTTTTTTGATTTCCGGGCCAGGCCCCAAGTAGTTGATAAAGCAGAATTACTTGGCCATTATCAGAAGTGGATGTGTTTCTCCGGCGCTGATACCAAACCAGAGCTTATTTCTACAATAGGCCTGATAGAATTCATACAGATTATAATTCAATCAGAAGCCTGTAACTACACACGTGGCGAGACAGACCTCTGAACTCCAGCCATGGCCAAAGCAGCATCTGAGGAATATTTCATGCAATCAGGCTGAACTCAGGCAACGCATATTAGAAGGCACTACTCTTGGCTGCATAGTCTAAGTCTCTATAAAACACATTTTTATTCTAACCCAATCCTTGTAAAAATGCCAGTAGTCTGAAGAATCAACTATCTTTGACCTTTGAGATTATTTGATAAAACATTCCCAAAAGGCTTAACATGTCTTTCCACAAATGTATTTCTTATGCTTCATAGCAACATTATTAATAGCTGAGACATTTTTACTATTTTTTTGAATACTAAGGAACTGAGGAATAAAGATAAAAGGGGAAATCAAAGTTTTGTTTATTTTATTTATTATTTTGAGACGAGGTATCACTCTGACCTTGACTGGCCTGGAATTCACAGAGATGCCCCTGCCCCTGCCCCTGCCCTTGCCCCTGCCTCCTGGTAGCACCATGCCTAACTCTCAAAATAAGTTTATGGCAAGATAAAGCTCCAGCCCTACCAAGAACACCAACTTTGATGACAGAGCCATTTTTTTCATGCCCAAAGAGGGGGAAACACTGAGTTGAAGTGCTTAATTATGACGTCACATGGCCTGAAGTAAGCTACTTTATTGGCTTTGTTACTGATAGGCTCTGAGCCCTTGGTCAAGTCTCCTAATTTCTTGAGTCTAATTTCTTAATTTGTATAATGGAGATAGTAAGTTCTAATTTGGAAAGTGGCTACAGATATAATTAATCAATGTGGAAATGTTAACATTGTTATAACATTATGGTATACTAGCAGAACTTGAAATATTGATAAATAGGTGATAAGTATTGTAAACTTTTTTTTAATTTTAACTTTGTATTGATTCTTTGTGACTTTCACATGATGCATCCCAGTCCCACTTATCTCCCTGTCCCTCCAGATCCACCCTCTGCCCTTGCAACCTCCTCCCCATAGGAAAAGAAAATAAGAGGATAATAATAAAAAAAATCTTGTCCTGGAAGCTGTGGTCTGTCTCACAGCACACCCCTTTGCCCACACATCTTTACTTAAAACTGTTCATTGCAACGAGTCATTGGTTTGTTTCAAAGCCTCTGGCTTCGCTACGCTATCAATACTTGATGCTCATCAAAATCCTCTTGGATATCCTTCTGTTGCCCTGTGTCATGGAGGTCCTGCAGCTTAGGATTTGCAGGACCAGCCTTTCATGTGCTCCAGTAGTTCACAGATAGGGTAGATATTGGAGTGAGACAACACAAAGTCCTATATCTGGGCCCAGATGGTACCTGAGTTGGTCAGCCCACTGGGTCTCTCACCCCACACACAATTAGTGTAAACTTTCCAGCAATGCCCATGCTTGCTCACCCAGTGCCACAGCTGACAAGGGGCAGGGCCAGCTGTCCTCCCAAGCTCACCTGTGCCTTCACTACCAGGTGCAGAGCCCACTGTCCCATCTGCCAGCGGCTGTGAGGCTTGTAGTGGGGGAGGGCATCTCTCCTGTGTCCATGCCACCTCATGACAGATGAGTGGCGGGGCTAGCTCTCCCATGCAGGGTCAGTCAGCTCTACTGTGCTGCCCAGGTGATGTACAGGGCTGGCTCTCCCAAGTGCTGCTGCTGATGAAAGGCAAAACTATCTCTCTGCATGCCACAGTTGTAGAGGGACAAGGGAGGAAGGGCATCTCTCCTTCACCCATGCTATCCCATGGCAGACAAATGGTGAGGTCAGCTCTCCTGAACTCAATGCCCCCTGAGGCCTGCTCACCCACTACCCTGCCACCAGGGTCAGCTCTAAGATGCTGCTCAGACAAAGGGTGAGGCCAGTTCACCTTAGTGTGGTAGACTGATGAGAGGCAGGGCCAGTTCAACACAGTGCCTCAGGCGACAGTCAAAACCAAGGACATCTGCATGGCCTTTGCTGGTAACATGGGCCTGGGATAGCAACACAGACCCCAGCTGTGGTAGGACCATGGGTCCAGACAGCATGGAACCCCACTCCCCGGTGTCACTATGGCTTCAGGTGGCAGCACAAGCCACTCAGATCATCAGCATGTACCCCATGGCAGCATAGTCCTCAGACAGCCACATGGCCTCCAGGGGGAGCCTATACATCCGCATGGCCTTTGCTGGTAACTTGGTCCACAGATATCGACCCAAACCCCAGCTACAGCAAAACACAGACCCCGACAATGGCCCTTGGTTGATGCTCAGGCCAGGATGTCACCATGGTCTCAGGAGGTTGTGCAGGCTCTTCAGATCCACCTGTTACTCACTGCCATCACTGAGTCTCTAGCCCCACCTTCCTCCCCAGTGTACGAACCCCTTAGGTTCACATCTTCTCCCACTTCTCCACCACATGCTCCATCTTTTCAAGCTCTCCATCACACATGTACCTATCATAGCAGCACCCATGGGTAGGCACTGGGGTGTCTTCTGGACACCCTGGGCAGGCAGGACAAGGGTGGGTGCTGGAGTCCCATTTTTCTTGTTAACATAGAATGACCCAAATTTAACAAGGCGGAGGCCCTGGAACACGTATCCACTGTTACACTTTGTAACCAAATTTCAGTCACTATTATATCTAATATTAGCTTAAACTTTCCCCCAGTTCTTCCTAATTTTTTTTTTAATTACATAGACATGGAATTATAAGAATAAATTACACTCTTGGCTTAGGACAGCTTTCCTGGGCCGACCTTATTATGTCAGTGACAGAGATATTGTGAGAAGATTGCTGGTGGGGTGCTCAGGACAGTAGGGCTTCCCAAACCAGCAGGCACAGGCCACTGTCACTGTCACCCTGGACACCTGCCACTACTTCTTCCTTTACCAAACTCAAGAAAGGGGTTGGCTTACTGAGATGGCTAATCTTGGTGGTCAACTAAGCACACCTGGGAAGAGGGACTCTCAGCTGAGGCACAGCCTCCGTCACACTGGCTTGTGGGCATTTGATGTGTTTTCTTCATTGCTAAATGACGTAGGAGGACCCAGCTGAGCACGAGCAGTGCCATCCCTTGGCAGATTGACCTGGGCTGATCAGAAAGGGAGCTGAAAGTGAACCTGGGGGCAACTAGGAACTAGCATTCCTCCATGGCCTCTGCTTCTGTTCCTGCTTTCAGGTCCTGTCTTGAGATTGTCTTGGTTTCCTGGATACACTGCAACCTGAAAACCAAATGAATCCACTCTCCCCACAAGATCCTTGTGGACTAGTGTCTATCCCAGCAACAGAGATGCAAGCAGAACCCTTATGAAAATAGCTGCCTAACTGGTCCCACTTAGTCTGTTCTGAGCCCAGCAACCAAAGTGACTGTTTCTTTTTGTGCACCAGATCCTATGACTCCATCCCGGAAGCTCTCTAGGGCTCCCCACCTTCAGGTGAAACAAAAGCTGAGGCCTTGCCAATGTCAAGTAAGGCCACAGAGGGTCTGTTCTTGGGTCTCGTTACTGCATTTCGGCCTTCAGACTCTACATCATCTATTAGTGAGCTTTAACATGTGTGTGTGTGTGTGTGTGTGTAATTACCATATATACACACAATACACAATATATGCACATACATACACAATAAGGTACAACATATGGATATACTATATAAGGTATTCTATATGATAAATGTATATATTAATTAGCATATGAAGTATTAGGTTTAATTATGACATTTTAAAAAAACAGTTTGTTTTGTGGCTCTTCTTCCCTCATTCCTCCCATCTCCACCTGCCCCTCCTTGCTTCCCCCCACCCCCTCGAGACTATTTTGCTTTTCACGTCACCCACATGTGTCCTACTACTTTCCCCTCCCTTCTTCAGTGCCTCTTTTGGTTAAAAAAGTCATTTAGCTTCACTGGAGCCCAGAAAAAGAATATATGTCAATTTTAAAAGGATTGTTTCAACAATCAGTCCAATGCCTGTATGCAAAACATGTTCAATAAATGGCAGCTGTCTTTAAAAGATAAAAATAGTCAGGCAAGACTACACAGAAAAACCCATGTCAAAAAAATAAAAATAAAATTTAGGCTTTAGGGAAAATTGAAAAATGAGTTAACTCTACTAGATTATTGTCCTCCTTCCTTCAGTGGACAATCTGTAAAAAAATCCCCCAAATTCAGGAAAATCCATAGCCTGATCCATTCCCTCTCAAAAAAAGGAATAGAAACAACTGGATGGCCTCAGGTGCAAAGCTGGGAGGTGGCTCAAAACCCACATTCATGGTTATGCTTAAAAGCACTATAGCCCTGACCGCAGACTGCACTAATCTGCCATCCTTCCTCCTGTATTGTGAATAATACTTAAGAGAAGGGACATGGGCTAGCCTGGTCTACAAAGCGAGTCTAGGTCAGGAAAAAAAAACAGACCACGGATGTGCAGATGCCTCTTGGACATACCAAGTCCATTTCTTTAACATATACACAGACTGAACTATTACACCCCCCATAAGGTTTTCCACAATGGCCTCACTGACTGAGAACCCCACTGACAGTGTGTGAGCATTCTTGTTCTGAGAACCCCACTGACAGTGTGTAAGCATTCCTCTTCCTCCACGTCCTCATCAATACTATCAACGTTTGCCAGTTAAACCTCCATAGGCCTGCCAGAGGGAACCCTTTAAAGGGGTTGGCTTACTGAGATGGCTAATCTTGGTTGTCAACTATGCACACCTGGGAAGTGGGACTCTCAGCTGAGGCACAGCCTCCATCACACTGGCTTGTGGGCATTTGATGTGTTTTCTGGATTGTTAAATAATCGTTAAATCCTGCACATGGCAGTGAATTCCATCACAAACATGGAGGATGTGAGAGGCTTAGTTGTTCTTTCTGGGGTGGCAAAGAGGCAAGGGCACTCAGGGGCACCCCCAGAATCAGACAATGAACTGGCGTAATGAACTGGAGTGTCATTCTCTCCATCCACCAGTTGTAGCTCATGTCAGTACAGGACAGCACTAAATGCTGGATTCCAGACTGTTCAGACATTCTTTGGGACACAAAAATACTGTAGCACATGTCACCTCTTTATATGCCACTGGGATTTCAGGCTTTCAGGAAGCCACACTCAGAGATCACCCAGGCAACCAAAGCAGGCTCCTACCAGGGATGCTCTTCCCATTCACAAGCTCATATTGCCCAGGGCCTTCCAAAAACTGAAAGTAAAACAAAGACACAAAGTCCGTCCCTCCCCCCCCCCCCCCCCCCCCCCCCCCCGTCACTGTGAGGAGCTAAGACAGCCCCAGGAGAGGCAGTAAAAGAGGGCGTAAGCCAAGTGGGAGAGCAACTCAGCGGAAAGCAGGTGTGGAAGACAAACGTGTCTCAAAATGTGGGTGAACTGGGAACGTATAATACTAAATGGGATTATCCAATTTCAGAAAGAAAAATAGCACGTACTGTCCCTCATACATGAAACCCAGCCAATAAGAGACGCCATATGGGTACAGTCTACTACGAGAAAACAGATCCAGAATAAAGAGCTAAGTATCACGGGATGAGGAAGGACTAAATGCAGGTGAAGACATGAGTTATGAAAGAGGATATAAATCTCATTGTTTTTTTTCTAGCTAACTCTATCACAGATTTTTTTATATTGGTGGTGAATATGTGCATAACAAACATTCAATGGAGAAAGCATAAAACCCAACGTGAAGCTCCGGAGCGTCTATGTCTAGCGGCTACTCTAAGTGTATAGAAGTCACTAGGTCATGAGTTTTAGGGTCTGGTTAATTTGGGTGTGCAATTTTGTTTTTATTTTCTATTTTTTAATAATAACGTTTAAAATAAAACAAATAAAATAGCTAGGTGTGGTGGCGCACGCCTTTAATCCCAGAACTCAGGAGGCAGAGGCAGGCAGATTTCTGTGAGTTTGGGGCCAGCCTGATCTATCTAGTGAGGTCCAGGGCAGCCAGAGCTATGTACAGAGACCTTGTCTTTAAAATAAAACAATCAAAAGACTGAAATGATCCTCAAAAGTAAATGTTCTCCTTATCATTAGTGTATGTCTAGTCCAGAGATCTCAGTCAACATATATACAAACATATAGCTTTCTTTTCTTGTAAAAATGAAAAGATAGCATATTTACTTGTAACCTTTAAAAAAGACTTCAGAAGCTTACTGTAATAGCTAATGTTCATCCATTTGTAAGAATGAATCTATTTTTAGTTTAGTTAACTATATGGTTAAATTAATTTCTTATTAGTTAATTTATTTATGTAGTTATGTAAATATTTACTTTCAATAAATTTCTTACAGAAATACTAGTTCAAAAGTAAGGCATTTTCTTCGTAACATTTATGCATGATTGTACATATACATATAACAACACACACGTATATATCTATACTTGTATTTCTCTTTTTGTGTGCAGCGCGTGCGTGTGGTGTGTGTGTGTGTGTGTGTGTGTGTGTGTGTGTGTGTGTGCATTCGAACTGTCCTTGGGTTAAGTTGCAGCAGCATGCATTTCTATGAGATTAGGTATGAGTGGATAGGTACTGAAAATCATTTTCTCATCTCATAGGTAGGAAGTTGCATGACTTCTTGCTGGGATTTCTGATTTTATATTGTCAGCAAGAGAAACAATAAAAACATCTTTATTGGTAACTAATATCTAATGTTGTAGCTGCTACCTTGACCTTCACCGATCTTTTCTGTTAGTAGCTTCCTGCTTTTCCCTGATTGATTTATACAGACCCTTCATATCTGAAGGCTATTATACTCGCCTCATTATATTTGAATCAAATGTTTTCTCAGATTAGTGATTTACATCTCTATATTATTTTTTGTAATAATTTTAAAGAGTTACATAATCAAGTCCATCAAGATTTAATTTTGTAGCTTATCCCCTCAACATGACTCATCAGACTATGCATTTATTCTCTTCTACTTCATTTTCTAACTGTCACAGTCACATTACAGTGCATCTAGAGACTACAGTAAAAATTAAATATAACTTCAGAAGCCACATGATATATTAAACCACTGCCATCATGGTTGATTTGCCCTACAGTGTACCTTTATGCTAAATTTGGTGATATGTCCTATGGGGGAAAAATTCCAGTATCACGTGGAACGAAATCTCATTATTGCTTGAGCTGACATCATCACATCCTTTTTGGTCACTATTGAACAATTGAACACACTGAATGTTTCCCCCTGCCCATCTTGGTTGGATTTCAAATGTCATATGTAGCTTTTATCCAAGACTGAACCTAGAGAAGTGTCCATGCAATGCGTATCACTGGTGCCACACAGTGCATCACAACCTCTGGCATTTAGCAGACACCCACTCAGGGACCTTTGTGTGTGAGACACATAACTAAGGCCCCAGAAGATAAGCAAGGCATTACTTTTCAGAGTCATCAACCCAACAGCATCACAGGAGAGGAGCAAAGACTTAAGAGATAAGGAGAAGCAGATGAAGTGGTCCACCTCCCACTGAATGGGCTACACTTGAGGCTGACTCAGATAATTGGCAAAAGAGGCAAATCCCTTTTAATGTCATTGAACTGAGATGGTACTGTGCCCATTGAAGGGCTAAGAGAAAAGTTCCAGAGATTACAAAGGTGAAAAAAGACATTTGCATTGAGCACAGCAAACAGTGACGTGGTGGCTGTCAAGTACTGTCGGTGGGACGGGCACTCAGAGCTCTCTCAAAGGATGGGGGGGGGCGCCATAAAGCTACTGGGTAGGGTGCTCAAGGAAAGCAAAGCACCATTGCTGATGTCCTCTGATGGCATCAGACACTGTGTTAGGTATGTTAGCCACAGAATTGGAACTGCGATTTGGCCATCTACACATTGCACTACATAATCACCCAGAGCTAAGTTAGAGCTTGCTTCATTTCCACCACACTGACCTTGGAGCAATTGATTATAACAAAAATGCAGTAAACAATAGTCAATAGGTGAGGAGAAAGCAGAAATTAGTAATAAGCTTTGGTTATGGTCCACACTAATATAGATAGGAAAAGGCGCTGGGAAAATGGCTCAGTAGGTAAAGTGTTTGCTATGCAACCATGAGGACCTGAGCTCAGATCGCAGTGCCAGCATTAAAAAAAAGAGGGGGGAGGATGTAGTGCTTTTGTCTATAACCCCAGACATGGTGTAGTCAGCAGACAGGTAGATCTCATGAGCTCCCTGGCCAGCCAGTATAGCTAAACCAATGGACTCCAGCTAGGTCAGACTCCGTGTCTAAAAGAATATAAGGTGGACACTAACAGAGGCAGGTACTGGATGTTGACCTTTGACCTCAACATGCCTGGAGGCACATGTGAGCATCTACAAACACATGACCACCAAAGAAATGAAAAAAAAATCTATTTTTAAAAAAAGAGATAGAAGAAAGATTCAGAGATAATAAAAAATATATATTCAAGAAGATGGGAGAAAACCTTGAAAATAAAATGTTATGAAAGTCACTGGGCTGTTACAAATGTCAAGTCTGGCCATGGGGGTAGAGAAAAGCATATTTGAATAGTGACTACATACCCAGAGTTGGTCATCCATGCCTGGTGGGTTCTTTTTTATGAAAGCACCGTAGTATGTAGCAATGTTCCTGTGATGAGAATATTTCTTCAACATGTTAATTTCCTGTTTGATTTCTTCCTCTTCATCCTGTATTAGAGCAATGAACAGTAGACATGAAAATTCAGTTATTGGGAGAAGTCTATTCTTCAGTACTGTATTACACTGAGGTACTATTATTAGTCTTTAGTTGGTTCAAAAGGATCATTATGCTGTCTGGTTAAAATGAAAATGTTCACAACCTAACACATGGGTGGCATAAAGGAGCCATCTTTTTGTATAGCTAACACACAAAGCGTGCCCTTGCCTGGAGAGGCCTAAGAAAGCCCATCTCTTTGCCTGCAGGTTGTCAGTCAAACCCTCAGTCAGCTCCAGGGAAGCAGTGCCCTCTGGTGCTCCTTGACGGTCACATCCCCCTGGGGAAAGCCCAGGAAAAGGAACTGGAAAACACATGGCCGCCGATTTGCATTTTGTTAGGCTCAGTTTCTTTGAAGTGTCCTTTTACTGAAGTGCCTTGACTGAAGCCAATGGAAGTCAGACAGGAGAGGGAGCAAGGCAAGTTCTCTAGATCTGAAGAGGTTCACAAAGCAGGAGTCCTCAGCACCTTCAGGAAGCTCAACTTGAAAGGAAAAGGGGGGACACTGCGCGGACATAAAAAGACTCCTCAGAGTAAGTTTCCTGACACGCAAGTTTCATTCAGTTTCCAGTTAGAGTCTACGGACTTGATCCTGGAGGGCAGCTGTGTGCTCGCCACAGTCCAACCTTATGTGTGCATTTCAGCCAGACTGTCTGACCTTATGTATGGAATTCAGTCGGACCGTCTGACCTTATGTGTTTACATCGGTTGGACTGTCTGACCTTATGTGTGCACATCAGTCAGACTGCTTGACCTTAGTGTGTGCATCATTCAGACTGTCTGGCCTTATCTGTGCACATCAGTCAGACTGTTTGACCCTAGTGTGTGCATCATTCAGACTGTCTGGCCTTATCTGTGCACATCAGTCAGACTGCTTGACCTTAGTGTGTGCATCATTCAGACTGTCTGGCCTTATCTGTGCACATCAGTCAGACTGTTTGACCCTAGTGTGTGCATCATTCAGACTGTTTGGCCTTATGTGTGCACATCAGTTGGACTGTCTGACCTTACTTGTGTACACGGCGGTTGGACAGCAAAAACAGTATTTTCTGCTCCAGGACAACTGAAATAGCGTGGTAAGCAAGGGCTATCTTTCAGTGCAAGATGTGATGTTATCATGACTCAAGAAACCAGCCATGTGTCTCTGCACCTTTACCATCTGCATAGCCTACATGTGTGACATATTAGGGTCCTTGCAGAACCTTCTTCCCTTCTCATAACTTTCATGCGTTAATACTGATGAGATTTTATTTCTACTCCCCAAGAATGGATGTCTTCCTTGATCCTCTGAGGTGATGTCAGATCCACCCACCTCTAAGTCCTGCCATCTCCCCTATGACTCTGCACACATATGAGGTGTATGTATGTGTGAAACTGTGCTGTAATTGTACTGATACATGACTGTCTGTTCCTTAGATGTAACTGTCTTCTGCTTCAGACCTCAGCTCCAACTATACTACATGGTACATATCAGCTCCTTTAATTCTCTGTGTAGGCTGTGAGTGCTATTGCTCGGGGGACACTTCCATTAGAAAGAGGAAGAGCCATCCTGAGGGTGCTGGTGGCTGCTTCCATTAAAGGGGAAATTACGAAGGTAATGAGAGACATAGATCACTTTCCAGTTGCACCTGGCAGTCTCACTTTAGGCGTCACTTGAAAGTCAGGCAGGTTCTACTAGTATTTGCTGCCTGCCTCCTGGGTCCTTACAAGAACACAGGTGATGGATGTGCCCGCAGATGGCTTACCATGTCATGAAGGCAAGTTAAGCCACAGTGGCAGTCAGTACACAGCCAAATCTCAAAGAAATAGAATGGGGGACAGGATGGGGTCTGCATCACTCTGTAGAGGTAAACTGAGCCAATTATAGACATGAATATGGATAAATATTGAGCTTGTGGTCCAACCAGTGAGATGAGCAGTTGGGGTACATATTAAATTTGGAGCCCACCTTTTCTGAGCTGCAAGATATTAAAACTTACTCTTTTGGGACCTGAGTTTTCACAACAATGAAGTGAAGATATTACAAGTTTCTGTGCTAATGAAATAAGCACATGAATTTGTAAAGGTTACAAATTTAGATACAAAATAAACACAGTGGCTAGTCTTCTCAACGATGACAGCAAAATCAATAGACAACAAGGTTCACCCAGCAGAAGCGTCAATTACTGGAATTTTAAGTTTAAACTGCATTGTTTTCAAACACAATTATGGGCCTCTGGGTCATGGCTCTGTAGTTCCAACACAACCTTCTATGGCCTTGTAAGAGAGCATGGCATTTATCGAAGCGTCTGGCCTACGACTCACAACAGGAGCTCATGCCGCTCTACCATGAGCACTTCAGCCTCACACCATGTTCCAGTGAGAGCAAAGAGCCCTAATACCCCTCAAAAGAAGAGGAGAGACACCTAGGCTAAAACTAGACGAATGTGGTTATTGGTGCTGCTATTTGTTTGTGTTGTGTGTGTCAGTGCATACTTGCATGCGTGTGCATGGGAGGTCAGAGAACAACCCTAGGTGGCATTCCACAGACTCAGTCCACCTTTTCATATGGGGTCTCTCACCAGCTTGGAGTGTAGCAAAAATGCTAAGCTACATATTCAGCAAACCCAAAGGACCCACCTGCCTCTGCCTTCCAGCACTGAGGTTACATGTACATGCTACCACATGATTTCTGGGCACTGAACACAGGTCTGCATGCTTGCAACATAAGTACTTTACTGACTGAAATAGTCTCCTCACCCTCAGCCTCAACAGTCTCAATTGGTGGAACACTTTAGTTTGCAAATGAACTATTACACTGCAAGCCATAAGCACAGGGAACAAGCTCACTGAGAAAATATGTCCACCAATCACACTGAAGATAAATTAACAGCATCAAGGTGTCTCAACTGTAACGAGAAGGCACTCTGATAAGTCCATTACTTTATGAGGCTCAATCGCTTCAACCAGAAGACTTCAAAATCTAGTCTGGTTCATTGTGTTAACTTCAGGTACGGTATTTGAACTCTGCCAGCATCAGTTACTTTCAGCTATGGATGGGAATAGGACACCCATTTAAGCTGCTTCAGAAATGATGAAGCCCTTACCTGAGCATAGCTTTCCTATCAAGAGAAAAATCCTTTGGCCCCTTGTAATCAGAGGGGTCGACTTGGTGTTTAGTAATTATGGTAAACAGAAAAGAAGAGGCCATGGCATTCAGCTGCTCCTCATCTGGAGTCCACTACTCTTCTCCTTGAAGCTGCACCCAGCAGGGAGAGGACTAGTGTGGCCAACAGGACATTAGGAAATGTACACTGACAGAACCCTAAAGCCAGCCATTTCCAGCAGCTCCTAGAGGATTATGGTCCTAAAATTCAGCCAAACCCAGCATTATGCAATGTTCACTATGTTCCAAGAGCTGTGTGCATGCACTATCTTAATATTCACAAGCACATCTATGACGTATTATTTTGTTTTTTATTATTGGTATTAGTGATGGTGACAGTGGTGATGGTGGTGGTGGTAGTGGTGGGGTGTGTGTATGCATGTGTGTGTGTGTGTGAGAGAGAGAGAGGGGGGGCACGGGTATGAACACACCTGTGTCACTGCACACATGTGGAAGTTTGAGGACAACTTTGTGGAGAGGTTTTCGCCTTCTTCCCTTGTATGGGCTCCAGGGAGTAAAAATTTGAGCTTTTTCTCCCTGAGTCATCGCACTGGCC
This sequence comes from Acomys percivali, assembly GCA_907169655.1. NCBI lineage: Eukaryota > Metazoa > Chordata > Mammalia > Rodentia > Muridae > Acomys > Acomys percivali. The sequence goes on along the minus strand of OU015751.1, from coordinate 68,378,561 downwards.
CTAATGCAGTGTTCCTAATGACCCTCAGCAACTATATGAAGGAGGCGTTTCTAAGGCCTTGACTTTACAAATGAACTAAGTGAGACCCAGAGAGGTTAAGTAACCTCCCCAGCACACTCATCGTAAATATCAGGGCTTAGTTTCACTTCCAGATTTGTCAGGACTCCAAAGCCAGCGACCTTAATTTTATATAGAACACTCTCAAGCAGATGTGCAGTTACCCATGTTGACTAAATTAAACGACTAAATAGAAAGAGCTTGGAAACGTATTTCGGTTGAGTAGAGAGAACTTGCTTTTGCTCATCCAGTTAAAGGAGCTTGTTAACATACAAAACTCTTTACTTAGATTCCAAGGAATAATGGAGGGATTTTAATATTGCATACTTACAATACAGAGAAGCACTGCTTAAGTGTCTGTGTAATAGGATTTTAAGATGGAGTCAACAAAGTTTTCAGTATTCTTGTGCTCTAAAACAAAAGGATTTATCCAATGTCTAACTTCCAATCCGCGGAATAGCAATAAAACTGTACCAAGCCTATAGGGAATTAAAAATCACATGGATACATAAAACATTAGACAATCCAGACTGCTGTCAAAGAATAGGATACTCTCCACAAAGTATCCAGCAAGGCCCCAATTGCTGAAGACAACACCTATACATACCCCTCACTGAACACAGAGAGGTCAAGCTGGTGCCTACATAGAAGCATCACCCCTACATCCTACATCTGCAAGATACTGAAAAGAAACATAAACACCAAGCCAGGCACAAAACCTTTGACCTACATTCTGTCCTGCCTGCAAAATATGCTAGAGAAATGAATGGTGGCACAAAGCTTGTGGGAGAAACCAACCAATGTCTTAAGACCCACTTCATGGGATGGAATCCATACCAAACACTGCTTGGATAACCAAAAACAAGAGACTAGAATGAAACCAAATACTACTGGTCTGAAAGAGAAAAGGTGAAAACAAAATGAATCCTAAAGAGAGACACCTTGGAACTCTCAGCACTAAATGGGATGTCTCCATCAAATCCCACCCCTCAGAGCTCCTCTTCCAGACACAGGATTGATGCACACACAAACTCACAAAGGCTGTGGTAGCATTCACAGAGCCTGTGCATATTCAAGCCAGATGGTGTGGAGAGGGGGAAAAATAGAGCTCCCTTCCTTAACCAAGAAGCTATCTTCAACTGACATCCAATGGAGTCTCACTGGGTTTGGGTATATTAGCCACTCTTAAGGATAGGCCCCATGCCCAGCAGTGGATGGTCAACACAAAATGAATTTATTGGTATTTTTGGAGACTTTTTGTTTTATATTACTTTGGGCATTTTCTGTCTTAATGGTCTTTTGCTTGTATATTAGGATTCCTGAGATTGTGTTTTTGTGTGTGTGTTTCTCTTTGTTATTTTTTGTTTCTACTAAATTGTCTTCTGTTTGCTTGTTTATTTTCTAAAGGGAGAGAAAGAAGGCCTGGAACTGGGTGGGTTGTGGAAATGAGGGGATCTGGGAGGGGTTGAGAGGCAGAGGACCATAATCAGAATATATTATATGAAAAAATACCAACAACTACAAAGAAATGTAAAATTCAAACATGAAATTTAAAGTCACATTGCCTTTAGTGTCTTACTATCTTTTTTGTTTTGTTTCATATCTAAATATAGAAGAAAAGTTTACATTTCCATAAATAGTTACAAATGATAAAAGTTATTTTTAAAATGTTTGCCTGGAAATTTTAGTAGTCTTCATGCATAATAGTATTCTGTGTCTGAGTGGGGCTACCTAGCATGCCAAAAAGGAGACTGGCATTTTTTTTAGTATACTCAAAGTTGATGTGTAATATGTAGTTTGAGGGTTGCTTTTTATTTTTATCAAGAATTATTTTTTATGTAAAAACTCTGATCACAGTTTTTCCTCCTCAGTGATCCAACTTCAAACTCCATTCTCTTCCTTCCTCCCCTCTCTCCCTGTCTCCAAAAAGGCAAAACAAACCAAACACACACAAGCAAATACCCTTATGGAAGTATGCGGAAGTTAATCTCACTGGCTACAGAAACACAGGTTTGGGCTAAGTTAAAGACAAAATGGCAGTGACATCATTGATGGAGAGAAGGAGGAAGTATGGCATATGCAATTGGGAATGAAGTCATTTTTCTGAAATCATGTTTCCCAAGGTGCTTATGCTGATGGGGATATTCTATACCCCTAAGAGGCACCATCATGCCATGGAGAGAAAGATGAGCATCTGTCTGCAAGGGACACAGAAGTAATACTATGTCCACCTTAAAGCACTTGACTCTATTTATTTATTTATTTTTGGTTTTTCGAGACAAGGTCTCTCTGTGTAGCCTTGGCTGTCCTAGACTCACTTTGTAGACCAGACTGGCCTCGAACTCACAGTGATTCCCCTGCCTCTGCCTCCCAAGTGCTGTGATTAAAGTCATGCGCCACCACGCCTAGCTAAAGCACTTGACTTTAAAGTGAAGAGATTTGACCCTCAGCCTAATGGCATGAAGGAAGATGTACTCTTCACACTTCAAGGTGTAGCATAGAGAATATAGGCAATAGGGCCCATGGTGTCCTAAAATGTCTTGGCTAGGCGAGACTGATCAATTGTAGGGTTTTTCTCTTTTCATAGACTCTCGTTCAGCCCTCGCAATGATAACATTTGCTCAGTCATTTGGCTGTCATCCACTGGAAATGAGGTGCTTTGTATCCTCAAGAATCCAAGACCTGCAGTTCACCCAGCAGCTAAGGGAGTTGAAGTAAGTGCTTTTTCTACTAGGGCGAACACTGTCATTGATAACACCTTCTCTTTGGCTGTGGTTGTCAGAAAAATTCACTACCAAGGCTTTTGTGACCTGCAACTTGAATTTCAACCTGGTCTGGTTTTTTTCCTGTTCCTTGTGCTTTTGCTGGTCTCTTCTGTTTGCATCTGTGTTTTATCTTACGAAGCACCTACTACAATGCCAGGCTCTGCATTGACACTCTGTGAGTGGCTGCAGATAGGGGCAGCACACACTGCTCCTATGCCTCACTGGAGAACTCTTTGAAATCAGGAAGTTTTAAATTAAAAAAAAAAAAAAGGGATTTTCATGAGACGAGAAACCAAATACAAGATTCAAATCATTAAGAAAACATCCCAAACACAAGACTCAGCCCACAAACTAGAGAGCCCAGAAAAGATAAGGGGCAGAAATAGCAGCTGGAGTTGGCAGCACAGAGAAGGGGCATGGAGCTATATAAGATCAGGTGTTCACTAGTGAGGAACTTTCCCGAAGACCTGGATTGACAGCCTTGGCCAAGAACTCCAAGCCTTGAAAATTCTATATGCCAATTTTCTCATCGGCACACTTGTGAATATCATTAGAGAGCTAAGGGAAAGAACTAGAATTTTGATCAGCTGTTTGGAGGTCAGCAGATAAAAGGTACCATCAAGTACAAATCACCATGCAATTTTTTTTTTTTAGTTTGGAGGTTTAGACTCCAGGGGTTGATTGTGTGTCCGTACTCTCTCTGTCACTCTATTGTAAGCAATCTTTCTACCATACTGAGTATGCACACATGGCATGGCCCAAATCCAAGCCATACAATCAGCCTGCAAGAATTTGGGAAGAGACCCTGACACACACAAGCCACCAAAGGTTCATGTCTGTAGCAGATGAGGGCAGATGCTTACCTCCGTTTTTAAACTTTCCATGTTTGTGCATGAGGTACAAGGCCACAGTCACATCACAGGAAGTAGTTACAGAGGGAGAGGGAACAATAGAAACTGAGATATCTTTCACTTTTTAAGAGTTTCCATGATGTACTTCATTGCAATACACTGCCTATTAAGGACATCGACCTGTCACCCCTAAATGAGAGGTCCCCAGGGTCTCTCCTGCAGGGCAGCCTCCAAAGGGGCTTTCCAGGTTTGGGGTGATTCCATATACGGGAGTGTCCCTCCTGAATTCCTTTTCTTTTCTAACCAAATCCTTCCTCTACTGTGAATCTCACATAGTTGTCACTTTATCAAGGGACATTTTCTGCCTGCCCAGCTAGTTTTGTCTTGAGTTCTCCCACAATATTTTGTACCCTTCTTGAATGAGAATTGACCCTTGGACTACAGTCACTGTTTAAGTGTTAGTCTTTTGAGGGTGTTGGAATGTTAAGGTTCCAGAAAGTTGAGTCCATATCTGCCACTCAGTATTGGCACCAAAGGTAGCAATTCATTCCTTCTCATATGAATGGGTGGTCTCGGTGTTCAAGTTTTGGAACATGGCCCCGCCGTCCTTCCCGAATCTCACTGTGGTGCTTAACTTTGAAAAGAGGCTTGTTACTCAAGTTGAGACTAGCAACATAGTGACTTAGGTGACCCAGCCAGGCCTGAGTGCAGGATAGTCACATGTATGTCTAACCCAAGTATGGCACGCAGCTCACAGGACAGATGACTGTCCACACACAAGTACAAAATTCCAGTGCAAACTCTAAAACATCCTTCATGCTTACCCAGATCTGTGTCATGCAGTCAGTCTTCACAGGGCTAATTAAAATCGTGCTTAAGGAGGCATCTGCGCCATGGACATGCCATTTAGCCTCAAGCTGAGCCTGAGACATCTATATTCCCACCTCATAGAGGAAGCCCCTGAGTCCAAAGGCATTGGAAGTACCCTCCACCTCCTATCCTACGTAAGAAGACCAAGGGAAATGGGCACATCCTGAGTCCTGGATTCCAATCCCACCTCTGCCACTTACTATCTGTTGGGTTTGTGTGCAACTTACTTAATGTTTACAGTTGTGTTCCTTATTTGTCAGAAGAAAATAATAACAATTTCCCGATAAGAGAACTTGAGTTTTGTGTATTAAGAATGGTAGTGTTTGGCTCAAAGTAAACACTCAGTCTTAGTCATCTTAGTCAGCTATGGGACATGGTACTTAATATAGTATTAGTATGTGTTATACTAATAATCGTTCCAAGGAAGATCCTCCCTTTGGGAATAAAGAACCAATCATATTTGGAACACTGTGTCTCCTCGACTTTACCAAACAATACAAGATGACTTTTTTTTGGCATTTCAGCAGACATTTACTGAGCCCTTTGACAGTGTGCAAAGACTTCTACAGTGACTACTGGGGGAAAGCCTCCACTGTAGTCTTCCAGAAGAGATGGGGCTGGTCGCAGTCTGTACCTACAGGCCCTCATAAAGGCAGGAGTGGGACCCCAGGAAGCTGGCTTGTGCTGATCCTTCAAGTAGGCAAAGCACACAGCCACTCTGTTGCTCAGTCTGAACTAGGGCAGGACTTACCAGTTTCAATCCCAGTGTTTAGCAAGATGAAACCTCTTTTAACTCATGCACATGTTGTGTTTGCCTTAGGAATATTTGATAAAAGTGGTGTGTTGGGAAGAAAAACACTTGAAGGCCCTATAATATCCTTGTCATGGCAGTCAATCCTTTCATGATCCAATTTGTCCATATTTATCTATTTTTTAAAGATGCATTTTTATTTTGTAGTTTTACGTGTGCATGCATGCCTATGTGCTTGTGTGTGCGCTTGTGTTTCCCGTGTGTGTGTGTGTGTGTGTGTGTGTGTGTGTGTGTGTGTGTGTGATCTCAGAGTCAGAACCCCTAGACCTGGCATTACAGTCAGCTGTGAGCTGCCCAGCATGGGTGCTGGGAGCCAAATGTGGACTTTTAACCACTGAGCTATGATGTCTCTTTACAGATTATCTTGTAGCAGTTTCTTCTTGGTATTTTTAGACATCAAAACTAAATGGCGCTCAGATTCCAGAGCGTGCTGCCTCAGCCCTCGGCATACTCTGCAGTCTTGGTAGGGAATATAGCTGCCTGTTTGGTATCCTGGGTTTAGCTTCAGATGACTCACCCATCAAAAATGATGGACAACCTTATTCATGAATTTCATAACAACTTTGTTTGCAAACATTGGGGTAAGGTTATATTAGCATAAGGTCCTCTTCAGATGAATGGCCAAATTTTCATCTTTAAATTTTCATAAAGTAGTAGTGAATATCCATTAAATACACCAGTGAGAAAATATTCACCCTAAAATAAACAGTAAGTATCCTTCCACATTAATTGTAGACATATAGCTTATGAGATTAAAAGGGGTAATAAAAGGACAGTATTATATTGCATATCATTTTAATAGTGATGCTACATTGAGCAAGGTACTTAATATGGTTGGGTTCTACACCTCTAAAATTGGACAGATTAAAATAACTTGTTTTGTAAGTTATTGAGAGAATCATACATATATAATATATATACAAGTTTGCATACATATATGTACATATATGTGCATGTATATGCACACAGCACTTAAAATAGTTTGGGAAAATTTATACATCAATGTTAGCTACCAATATTATTTATTTTGGGTTGGGATATAAACATGTAACTAGAAAGACATTTATTGACCAAATAAGTATGAACATTTTCACTATGGTGCCATGGTATGGCATGACCCGTGACATGAACTATGATGCTTTGAAGTGAAAGTAATTCCCTGTTTTATCTATCCAACCTTCCTCCTTGCTTACTTCTCTATGGCCTTTAGATTCCCCTTTGAGGAATTAACCCTCCCTATAGGACTTTCAGAGGCAGGTATCCAAGCCAGATGTAGCTGAAAAGAACCAGGGATGGAGAGCATTGATCCAAGAGAGACCAGGCATACTCACTTCTGCGCTTTTTAAATGGAGACTCCTGCTAATGAGGAAATAGAGGAGAAAGTAGAGCCCAGAGACAGAACTCCCACCATGCCAGGTGTCTTTCTGGACCCTGATGCATTTTGTGAATGTGTGTGTGTGTGTGTGTGTGTGTGTGTGTGTGTGTGTGTGTGTAATATACACAAGATAATAAATTTCCTTTTCAGCTTCCTTCAGTGGGAATAGAGATGGTAACATATCTCAAAGTGTCTTGGTTACTGTAACCATGACTAGTCAAGTATAAAGGTGAATGCTTAGAAATTATTATTATTTGGTTATATCTTAGATGTACTTTAGGCTGTAACCATAAAGGGCTTAATTTACACTAATAATTTTAACTAAAAAAACGGGAAACATTTATAATGAAAGGTCCTTAGTCTCACACCCGGTAGCCAGAAAAAAGTAGATGCAAAAATCCCAGGAATGGAAAGCCCTATCTTTAGTAGTGTGGCATTGTTCTCTCTTTTTGAAGAGTCATTTGTATTATTTTCAGTGACATGTATACATATGGGTACATGCATGTGAATGCAGGTGCCCATGAAGGTCAGAGTCATGGGATGCTGGCTGGAGCTGACCATAATGTGAGTACTACGAACCAAACTCAGGTCCTCTGAAAGCTCACTGAATACTCTTAACTGCGGAGCTATCTCTCCAGCCCTAGCGCATCTCTTAAAGAACTCGAAGAAAAGGGAAAATCCAAAGGGATTCTACAATAGGGCTGAAACACGCATGTTCTGTGGACAGAAGAACTACTGAGAGTCCACTGACAGTTCACTGTGAGACTTTATCACTCACGCTAAAGGGTCTAAGCACTCTTAGCTCTTGTAGGGAAGTTTGGAGTTTCAAATGCAGTGGTGAAGGAATTTGCACAAGGCAAGGAAAAGAGAATTTTCATAATGATTTAGGCAGCTTAAAAGGACTGCGAAGCCCAAATGGAGTGTAAGCTGTAATTCTGAAGCCAAATTGGCAAATTTTGAAGTGTCTCGGTGCTAAAACTAGAAGGCTGTAGGCTCTGGATTTGGTCCTCTTTGTGACTGTTTCCTATAAAAGGAAGGATTCTAGGATAAAACCAAGAATTTGAAAATTAATTTCAAGTTTATGGTCTCGTCACTTTCTATGCACTAAACTGTGGTCACTTCGCAGCAGGTCACAGAACACAATCAACAAAGACGACCTGTGAGAACTCATCTCAGCTTTGAACAGAGCAGCCATAATGAGCGCAATTAAAATAATTGTTGAGAAGCGTTTGCACTGGACTCTGCGTAACACAAAAGAGAACAGGACAAGATGGAATCGATTGCTTTCTAAAGAGAACATCGGAGTTGAACAGAGGGAAAGCTGCTGCTGACTGTGACAGGCCGGGGCATGCTGCAAGGCCCCCTGGATCCCGCCTCAGACAGCATGGCAGTAATAAACCTATTTCCTGTATACACCGCATCTGCCTTTGTTGAGGGTCAGTGGTTAAATAACAGTCAATGCTGTGACTAAATCACAGAAACGCATCCAGCTTTTGTGAAAATGGGTTCTCCGAGAGACCAGCACTCATACCATAAAGTGCCTGTTTTATGTAATGGGCTGGCACTTTGGAACAAAGAGAATGGCATTCTCTGTCTACTAGCCTTGGGGAAAATGAGAAAAAAGCTGTCAAATAATTTTTCAAAGGCCTTACTTGCCAACAGAAACCCACTGGAGAAAGGCTAGCTGATATTTCTTAGAGTGAACATACATATGCCAGGATATATAACCAAGTAACACTTTTTTTAATTGCAAGCAAGGTAGCCCAGCACTACTAAGAGTGGTCTTGGAATAATTTAAAACCTCACTTAGAAAGCTAGAAAGTAGATGACGGCTATTCATCATCCTCAAGGCCCGTTTCCCCATCAATAAACAACTGTATGAATTCTCATGTATGCTATCAGTGGAACTCAGCTGTCACTGTGTGGAGACACGTATAGAATGTAACCCACAGTGTGGCCATCTTAGATCCACCACAACCATTAGGGGCCAAGCTGCCACATGCATCTTATTATGCAGAAATACGACTCAATCCAAGGATAAGAGACTACCATGACTTTAGCAAAGCTGCCAAACAAATTCTGCTTTGTTTTGTAGTTGAAGCTTTATAAAGGGCCTTTTATAAAAGTATACTTACTTTTATAAAAGTATAAAAATGTGCTTTTTAAATAAAGGCTCACAACTCAAGAGTTTGACTTTTGTGCCATATCCTGCTAATTCACTATTTATTCCAATCCCTACTCCTTTGATTCCAACTCCCAGGAGCTGTAATTCTTCCTTTCCTGTTGTATTTAGATCGCGTGCAGCCTAGTCATCTTCCCTCCTACTCCTTATGGACCCCTTAGAACCTTCCATTTTATTCTTTTAAAAAGTAACTTGAATAACTGAGAATTTTATACAACACATGTTGATGTATTCACCCCAATTTCTCCCTTAGCTCCTCGCAGATTCACTCCTACATCCCCACCTCCCACTTTGGTGTCCTCTCTTTAAGTTGTGCTGTGTTTGTCCTCCTGGATGTGAAACCATCCTCTGGAGTGTGGTCAGCCTACCTGGAGCCACACTCTTCAAAAAGCTGCCTCTCCCTTTCCCAGAGGCCATCACCTGTACATGGTCTCTCAGTCAGGGGAAGGGCTCATGGACCCCTTTTCATGGAACTGCTAGACAAAAAAAACCTTCATTGGAAGGGACTCTGTTTTTCTGCCACTTTATTGTCTAGTGTGTAATTGATAAAATCCATAGTTATACCAAACCACAAAGTGACACTCTTAGGTAGTGAGGCTGTGAATTAAACGACAGAACAGAAAGAGAAAACCATCTTCTACTTTACCACACTGCTGCAAAACGCCCCTAAGACTGTTGTCTTATTTTCTTTCCTAGTTGCTGTGATAAATACTCTGATAAAAGAAAACTAAGGGGGAAGGGGGCTAGGTGAAATCACAGTTCAAGAGTTCAGCCTGCCTTAGCAGGAAAGTCAAGGTGGCAGGAGTTTGAAGTAGCTGGTTACAGGAAGCAGACAGTGATGAACTCAGGCTCCTTCAGTTGGCTTTCTCGCCCTACGCAGTACGGGATCCCAGCCAGGGGAATGGCACCACCCAGAGGAGGCAGGTCTTCTCAGCTAAACTAATGTAATGAAGATAATCCCCCCACAGGCATGCTCAGAGGCCTGTCTCTCCACAGATTTGAGAGTTTTTTAAAAAATCATCTTCATAATTAACACTAACCACCATAAATGTTAACTTCCAGATTCTTTTTAACATGATGCCTTTTACCTTTACCATGCTAATCCTGTTTCAAGTGGCAGGTGATCTCACCAACTAATTGAAGGCAAATATTTGAATTAGTTTGCACCACTGAAATTGAAACAATGTGCTAAAAGACAGCAAAAAGAGACAGAAACCTGCAAAACTAGTAATAAACATTTTAGAGTGTTACTCAAGTGGTAATAACTATACATGAACAAGATTTTCCTTTTATTAATTTAGGCATAAAGTAAAATTTAGAGAAAAATTTACATCAATAATAAATAAAGAACAAATAAATAAATCAATATGACATGTGTTATTTATGGACATTAGTGGCTGGTCTTTTGTACAGCCTTACAACACATATTTACCAAACATAACAGACCCCGTCTAAACAATGTGACTTAATGGTTAAGTGCAGACAAACTGTGTATGTTTTTTAAAAAATATGTTTCTTGGTTATTGATATGTTTGTGTGACTCATTCACTGAATGACTGAATATTCAATATTTCACTTCTGTCCAAATGGAGACTTTGGTCTTTTAGCTTTTATGTACAGCAGTCAGACATCTTAGAAAGATTCCCAGGACAATAGACAATTATTAACATGTTTTTGATGTCCTGTGAATCCTTTAAAGTCTGATTTGCATTCTATCATCTTGAAAAGCTATTAAAACATTTGCAATTAGGCCAAGCACAAGGACTGGAAGCATTGGACTGCGTTTAAAGTCTAACTGGATATTAGATTGTTTTGATCATCCAGGCAGAAGTTTAGCTTAGAGTTGCTCTCTGGTAAGTGAGAATTTGTGGCTATGTGATTATTTGATCAAAAAAATTTTTTTTTTTTTTTTTAGAAAATGCTCTTGCTAATTGTAGTGTGCGGATCTTACAGCTTTCTAGGCTCCACACTTCAGTGTTGGGCAGCCATTAGGGGAACAGTTGGGACTCATCTCTTCTTTGTAATCTCAGTGTTATAGTTTTAATACCATACATCCTTGTTCTGCCTTCATATGCAAATATCCACGGTTATGTTTATGTAAATTATCGCACACATTATTCAAATTCAGTCTAAACCAAGGGCAGGCAGACCATAGTATTGGCTTTAGCTGGAGTGATTTATTTTGGCCTGCTCAAACGGCTGTTGTAGATTTTTTTTTTTTTTCATATGAATTACAAAAAGAAAAGGATCTGGAATAGTTAGGAAGATTACTTTTCTGACAAATATATTTTTTTCTGTCACTCACTTTTTCATTACAAATATATAGCTAATGAGATAACGGGATAAAAATGCCTTACCCCTGTGACATCCATAACCTTAATGGCTGCAAGCTGGCCTGTTTTGACATGACGACCCTGTAGAAAAAAATAAACAAATAAACATCATTCAATCGGTTTAGCTGTGGTGAACAATATAAGTTAACTAAAAACCAAAGCCAGCTGGCTAGACCTGCCATCAGCTGAGCATTGGTAAGCATGAGCAGCCAACACTTGGTGAGGAAGGAGAAACAGGCATTAGCACTTTCACCTCCTTTCATGCCCAGGAGCATATGAAGGTGATGAAGGGGAACAGTGTCACTGGGACTCAGCACACAAGGCTGGGGACTCAGCAGGCCAGGTCACAGGAAGATACAGTGACCATAGCACTCTGTTGGTGAGCCCAGAATGGTTGTCAGTGTCATGGAGGCCTGAGGGATACTGTGATGCCATACTGTCTTCAGGGAGAGCCCCACACCAAGCTTTAAAGACTGTCAACCACATCTTGAACAACGCTGTTGAGAAGGGCACCTATAGAAAAACACAAGGGTTCAACTTGATATCACCTAACTCATCTACGTTGTGGTCCTCTGAGTGGTCCCCCTGGGCTGGGTAAAGGCAGCCCTTGCATGTGGCTAGCAGTACTCTCCAAGGACTGGCCTCCTTTGTGTAAACCAGGTTGTGAGAGGCCCATTGGCTCTGATTTTGTTGTTTATCTATTTGCAGCTCTCTATTGTTAGTGTGCGAGTGTACGTGTGTGTGTGTGTGTGTGTGATGAGGAGGGGGAGAACTGTACTGGTGTGTGTGTGTGTGTGTGTGTGTGTGTGTGATGAGGAGGGGGAGAATTGTGCTGGTGTGTGTGTGTGTGTGTGTGTGTGTGTGTGTGTGTACGTGTGTGTGATGAGGAGGGGAGAACTGTATTGTTGTTAGCCTCTGGAATGGTCTGTCTTCTAGGTCTAGGATGCCCTTTGCCTTACTGACCCTGCAATCTGTCTCCTTTTTTTCTAGACTTAATTAAAATATCACTTCTCTCCCTGTCAATTATTCCTCACCTCTGTGTTTCCAAGGAACAAGTCCTTGTTCCCCTCATTGCACAATGCCTAAAGGATTATCATCTGCCTTCCTGACTCTCCCTGCTCCCCGACGGGCAGCATTTGTAGCACCACCCCTCACATCAAACCTTAATTGGAATATCCTGTGGTTAGGACCTCCATCATCCAAATCTAGACACACATTTTGAGTCCCTTTCTTCCCATGGAGGTCTGTGGGGGTACTTCTACCAGCACAGAATTTGAGACCCTATGTATGAGGTTTTCAACTCCTTTGGAATCTTCTTTGAGTGAATAATTTGTTACAAGGATACTCCAGTGTCCAATTAAAGAGCAGCAGCCGAGCAGATCAGAGTTATCCTACGGTGTGGTGCTGGCCTGAGGCCAGAGAACAGAGGAGAAAGTCCATCCCCATTAAATTTCACATAGAAGACACTGTCCCAGTCTTGGTTTGAAGTCAATAAAAATAACTATTATTTTTTAAATTAAGGGTAAATGACTTGTGGGGGGGCACTTTTCTCAATGTTCTCTATGACTGTAGAAAATGAAATAGCACCTCTACTCCATTTTATGTTTCACTTTCAAGCTGAAAGGATGACTTTTGGTGGGGCTGACACATGACTGATGTCACCCTGAGATGGCAGGTTAGGCTTAAAGGAAATTCTGCAAATGGAGCGGCCTTGCCACAGGCCCAGGCGAGGGCATCCTCATGCTGGAGCAGGGAGGCTGCTGAGCTGTCAAACTCTGATGGTCAGGGAGGACCCTGCTCAGCATTAGCTGCCTTTTCCATCACAGGAGGATGTCAAAGCTGGTTCCCATCGTCACTAAGGCAGACCTCCGGGGCATGGTTAGGAGCCAGCTGACTTCAAGATCATTAAAAACCTGAGGCACAGTTAGGACAGGGGCAGTTTTCAAAGAAACCACATCATAAAAACAAAAATGAACGAGTAAGAGCAGTCCTTATAGTGTACGCCCAAACAACCCTCCCTTTTTGGGGAGGAGGCCCAAGTCTCACAGCTGATGAGACCCTGGTACTAATCCCCTATCCCCCTCTGCCACCCAGAGCCTGGGTTACACGTCCTGACCACTGAAACCTGAAAGTGATTTCTATTGTGTTGTGCTATTGTGTCTACACTTTCCATCTGACCCCGGGGAGCAATGGGCTTACAGACGCATAGCCACGGTTGTTGATTTAAACCCTGGTCCTGCAGCATGAGTGACAGTGCTTTGCTTATGAAGCCATCTCCTCAGCCCTTGTTTTCTTTTTGAGACAGTCTCAGGTAGCTTAGGCTGGACCCAAATTTAATATATTAGTCAAGGATACCTTTGAACTCACGATCCTCTATATATCCCAAATGCTATGATTATGCTTGGAAAAGATGTCTTTTAAATCATATTTCACATGAGTTGAACATTGCTCTGTTTATCTCTGCTTCACATAGATTTTTTTGAAACATTGAAAAAATTTGGAGTGAGGATAACAAACGTGAATCTTACTACCATAGGGAAATATTGAAATGAAAATTCTATACTCCTAACAAATTTTGATTTATTTCTACTCTTAAGAGTAATTAAAATACAAATATAGACATCATTTAAACTTGAATTTAAATAGCAAGTCCAATGAAAAAAACTGAAAATCGCATTTCTATAAAATAGAAACAATCTTCTAAATGGGGACAAAAGAGTTAAATAAGATTCTCCACAAAGAATAGAACTGTCAGATTTTAGTTGCTGAGTCATTTCTAAATAAAAGTGTTATTTCCTCCTGAGATAGTCAACAGTAACAAAAGTTAGTGAACAGACTAAAATCTAGAGGAAAGAAAAAAACAGCTCTGACCAAAAGCCTAGAGCTAAATAATGTCCTGAGACATAGGAAAGCTCTGTCCCCAGGAAAGGGGAAGCTGGGCGCAGGGAGATGCCTGCAATGGTACCTGCGTATGAGCACACGGATCAGAATTCAGACCCCAACACGCACATAAGGAGAACCAGGCATCATTGCAGCACTGGCCTCTAACCCTGCGCAGGGCTTAGGGCAGCAGAGCCAGGTGGATGCCTCCGGGAAAACCCCAGTGTCAAGAAATGTGCAGACTATGGAGAAAGGTATGCCTCATGCAGCACTGACTATGGCATTACACATGCATGTGCTCATGTGTGCAAACACACACATATTGCAGAAGCCAGGTGCTGAAGCCTGCGGGTCAGACATAGTCCACTCTCCTCCCAATCTTCCTTTCTTCCATGTCACTTTATAGTAAAGAACTGTGCTGAATCTTGTTCCGTATAAAATAATTAAACACCGGAGCAAAATGGGACTCGCTCAAGCATGCTTAGGCCTTTCTGCTGTCTCCTCCCTGCGAATGCAGGGGGAAGGCAATGGTTTCCTCAGAAATCACTGTAGAGGCCTCACCTCTGTGTTGTTATTTTGTAAGGAACAGCAAGACAGCTGTGGAGCTGTTTGCCTGCGGCTAGCCTAGAAGAGACCGCTTTCATTTCTAGGTCACCAAAATATATTCTTTTCCCCAACGGAGCACACATGCCAGATCAGACCATCTCAGCGCCACCTCACACTCCCATTCAAGGCTGCACACTGAAAGAGCGGCGGCTCCTTCTCCTTTGAATTAGCTTGGAGACAATCTCCCCACTAAGGAGGAAAGCATCTTCAATTTCCTACTTGCAAACGAATAAGCTGCCTTTGTGTTTCCACAACATTCCATGCTAACCCCTGCTGATCCCAACCACTGCTGTGGTTTTCTTTTCCTTTTTTCAAATATGCATTTCCAGAATAGTCAAAACAAATCGAATCAGACAAATAGAAGAGCTGAAAAACTGTGGCTCGGTGGCAAAACGCGTACCCAGGCTGCACAAGGCCCTAGCGCCATACCAACCATGGAGGGGAAAAAGATAATAGTGTAGAACAGGTTGTAATGCAGGTGTTGTCTTATAGGTCAATTCTGGCTATATACATATACATATATATGTATGTATGTATGGATGGATGGATATATATGGACATATATCCATCCACCTGTCTATCCATCAATCACTGTTACCACAGTATACCATCAGCAGCAGTGGTTCTCAATCTTCCTAATGCTACAACCCTTTAACGCAGTGTCTCGTGTTATGGTGGAACATTATAAAATTATTTCATTGTTATGTCATAAGTGTAATTTTGCTGCTGTTATGCATCATAATGGAAATATCTGATATGCAGAGTCTCGGACATGCAACCCCTGTGAAAGGGTGGTTTGACCTTCCACAGGTTGAGCACGACCGAACTAGAAGCTCCATGATATACTGAAGGGGCCCAGGAAGCTGTCGAACACAACACACACACTGTCTCTCTAGGAACTGCCCTCAGCTGGAGGGGCTACTCACCCACCCACGGTCATGCTCTCATCACGAGATAACTGAAAAACCATGGCAACTTGGGCCACGGTGGAAGTGTTAGAATTCTAGGGAAGGGCAGAGAGTCTAGAGATAGGCAGAAGGCAAACGTGACAGGGGATGGGAAAAACTAAATACAGACTCCTTCCAAGTCTTCTGTAGTGTGTGATGGAGGAGGGACTCGCCCAATATTTGCTAAATGATGCATTAGATGAAGATGTGAGCTGTGAAGATTGTGTTCCCATTCTTGGTACCATTCCCACTCTACATCAATCTTCTCTGCTGGGCCGCCACCCGCCGTCCCCACCTCCCAACTGTATGGGACCAGATGAGAGGGAGAGGTTTCAGGCAGTGATTATAATTGCCTTGCTTGCAGTGAAGGTAAAAATGAATTTAAGTGAAGCTCCTTTAAACTCTCTGGAGAGGAGATCTCAGAAAACCTCTGCAGATCAGAGGGAAACAGAAATTATCTATTCATCTTTAGCTCTGTATTGTCACAGTGAGGACAAGGTTGTGCTCCATCTCCCACGCCCAGTTAAGATGAAGGCTTAGTTATGACACCTGCCAATTCACCCTCAAGATGTCAGGGCATCCTCAAGAACACGATTGTCCCGACATAAAAACATGCCTTGAGGGGGGCTGCAGAGACGAGTCAGTGGCTAAGAGCACTGCATGCTCTTACAGAAGACCACGGTTAATTCCCAGCACCCACATGGTGGATCACAATCATCCATAACTCCTGTTCCAGATGATCTGATGGCCTCTCTGGCTCTGAGGGCTATTGTATGCACATGGTGCCTAGCCTCAAACAACTATACACACAGAAATAAAAGTAAATGAATTAGCCAGGCATGGTGGCGCACGCCTATAATCCCAGCACTCGGGAGGCAGAGGCAAGGCGGATTGCTGTGAGTTCAAGGCCAGCCTGGTCTACAAAGTGGGTCCAGGACAGCCAAGGCTACACAGAGAAACCCTGTCTCAATAAATAAATAAATAAACAAACAAACAAACAAACAAATAAATGAGTTTGGAGGGGAAGAGAATTCTATGGGATAATTCCAAAGAACCTTAAAATCATAAACACTCATGGGACATTCCTGGTACAGGGTCCTACTTCTAGGCCTTCTTCAGGTCAAAGACAAACAGTGTGGCTTTGGTTGTCACATCATACTCATTGATGACCTTAAAGGCTCTATTTAGTAGATCAGCAGATGAGAGACCCGACACCCAGTCACTGTGGAACAATCCCAGCAATGTCCTAGCCCAGAGCTGTTCCCAGGAGACCAAGCTTTACCTGAGCATCACACAATGCCAGTCCTCTGCCAGCTCCTCCAAGGTTTTAAGACTACTCGGGGGTGGGCCCACTGAGAGCTGAGGCTTGCTTCCAGACTCCAGGAGGGGACAAGAGCCTGCCTCCCTTCTCTTTGTTGGAAACTAGGATGCCTTGGGTCTTGTGGCTGCCAGCATGGCTCGCTTTATAAGTCAAAATGGATGCTTCAAGGGAATCGGTCACATGATGGGTAATGTATGCAGATTCTATGGCAGGGAGCCGAATGTCTGTAAGCAGGAATGGTGCGCACAGATGAAGTGACAGCAGTGACAAGCAGACAAGCTGGTGGCCAGGAGAACTCAGAAGGCAGTAGACCCAGTCTATGCCCTGGCCTGAAGCCAAGAACACATTCCCAGCCATCTCCTCTCCATGCCCCCCAAATGTGCAAAGACTCAAGCATCTTCCATTTAATTTAACCCAGAGAGTGGCCCTGCCCATCTGTAATTGTCCTATGCTTACATCTGAGAGAGCTAACCCCTTAGAGGTGGAGCTAACCCCTAATCAAAGGGTAAGTATAGAGAATACTCAAGGACACCTCTGGCTCCCCCAGATAGGCTCTCCCACAATCCCTGCTGACCCTGCACAATCATCTTTTCTATTCTGAGTGAAAGATGGCACCTGGGGGACAGAAACGGCATTTGGGACCAGGACTTCAGTCCAAGAGGAACTTTAGGAACCATCCTCAACCAAATAAGGAAAAGAAAACCCCCATGGTGACTTACAGAAAACAAACGCTACCTAGTATATGTAGGTCTTGTTACTTAAAAAAAAAAGAGATAAGAAAATATCTACCAGTTAAATGCTAACTTTTAAAACTTAAGGATACAGAAAGGTAACAAGAAACATGTCAAGTTGGATGGAGACAGCCCATCAACCCAACACAGAGAACTACAGGCAGCCAGGGATGCTGAGTATGGGAGAAATAGTCCACTCTAGGGAAGAGCACGCCAACTGGTTATCCAATACCAAGTGGTCAGGCTTGAAAACCATACATATATATGTGTGTATGTATATGCATGTAACAACAATTACTGAAAGAAAAAAGAGTCCATGACTTTGAAAGAGAGCAAAGAGAGGTATATGAGAGGGTTGGACGAGAGGAAAGGGAAGGGAGAAATAACATAATTATATTATAATCTCAAAAACTGAAAAAAATACAATTCTTAAACGTTTAGACTCTATTTTGGCTTCTAGTGCAACCACTTGGGTTTCTGTCGTGTATGGTGTGACATGTGGACACCTGATGAAATCGGTGTCTAAGAAGTCATTTTCAAAGTAACAGAATATGGCGATTACGGAGAGCTGGCTAACTCCCTAAGAGACATACAGGGACGTGTATGCCCTTGGAACAGTAGGTCAGAAGCTGAGCGTGAAGCCTTTGAGTTCACCAGCTTACAAGAGCGCATATGAGCCCTGCAAAAGCCACCCTTTTCTCCTGAGTCCTACTACCCCATTGCCTCGGGCCTATGGACCAATCCTCAGGCTGCCAGCCTCTCCACCCTAGGAGCGGAGGTTTCTCCTTGTCCGTTTAATCTTCGAGGACAGCTTCTTGCCAAAGGTGGGTCGTAAATCACGCAAATAAAAGTAAAGCAGAATTCTAGGCTTAGTGAACTGGGTGCTCTGCTTCAGTCACCTGAGCCAGGAAACCAGTGAGCCACCTCGTCCTTAGCCAGGGAGAAGCATGTGGGGGGAGGCACTATCTGGACAGCAGAGAGCTGGCAAGGGAAAGACTTGCCATGGGAGGGGAGAGCCACAAGCACATGCTCTGAGGCAGTGGGGTATAGCAAGGCTTTGTTTCTGGTTTTGAGTGAGGTGCTCCAGAGGGGCTGCCATTTTTGCTCCTCGGTGTTAACTGACCAACTGAAGGAGCCCTGGAGGCTTGAGCAAGACTCGTCCCTGAAATTCACTATCTCATCATCTTCATGAAGGCTGGTCAGAGAGAGAGAGAGAGAGAGAGAGAGAGAGAGAGAGAGAGAGAGAGGTG
>OU015751.1:68317226-68359482 GCA_907169655.1 Acomys percivali | reverse complement strand
GGGAGGGAGGGAGGGAGGGAGGGAGGGAGGGAGAGGGGGAGCGGAGAGGGAGAGAGATGCCCCTGTGTTGCCTTCTTGCATGACCTTGCCTAGATTCACTGTTTACAACCAACACTGACCCCTGTAGTCAGAGGTATGCAGCCCTGTGGATGGGGGCAGGGGTGCTGTTTGTGACCATGAGGCATAGGGTGTGGGGTGTGAGGGCTAAGGAAGGCAAATGATAGTCACAAAGACAGACAGGGCCGCATTTCAGAAGGAAGCTGTCCACCCCCAGTGTGGCTCTGTCACACCCAGGTGTCAGCAGCAGCAAGCAGGCCTGGGCGCTCAGAGCTGTCAGACAGCAAAGGGCCCACAGTGTTCCCAACTCAGGAGCACAAATGGGGACCTATTTGACTCTCTCACGGCTGCTGCTGAATAAACCCTCTCCCACAGTGTCCTCAAGCCTCCAGAAGTTTTTTTTTTTTTTATTAAAACAAAGGAAATGTCAGCCCAGGAAAGCTCTGGAATATAATTAGGACCCACCAAATCTAAAGTAATTCAGAGTGGGAAAAAATAGGCAGTAATGAAAGGGAAGCTCTCTGGTCCTTACTGAGTCTGCTGTACGGCTGACACAAAAATCAATTTCAGCAGGCTTTAGCTGAATCTGAGCAGGAACAAGGGTGACAGATGAAATTTAGTGAGCGAGCTACTGGAGTCATAATGATTCTTGAGCAAGGGGGAAAACTCTAGCGAGGCCTCTTCTCAAATGTCTCCTCTGTAGGGCACGTGAGCATCACTGTACACTGTATTCGCTGTCTGTGGGGGAGGGACTTGAAAGCAGGATATGTTTTATCCTAATAAATGGCTACGAGTTAGACTCTACCTCAGACACTTTAAAATGGTGGTTTTTCGAAAGGCAATTTTGCCCCCTGGGGATATGTGACAGTGTCTGGACTTCCGATTGCTGTGACTGACCATCAAGGCTGGCATTTTGTGAGTAGGGCCCAGGTATGCTGTTAAGCCTTCCATACTGCAAACTCTAAAGACAAATTCTCCTTTGTCCAGCACACTATTATTGAGTCCCCAAATGCCAATGATGTTGGCATAGAAGTGGCCTGCCACCAGGTTGCTTAGAGACCTCTGAGTCATCACCTGCCACCACCACCAGGGACCCAGGATAAAAAAGACTCTTACTTCATCTCTCTGTCTCCTTCTCTGTCTGTCTGCCTGCCTGCCTGTCTGTCTGTCTGTCTGTCTGTCTGTCTGTCTCTCTCTCTTTCTCTCTGGTGTGTGTGTGTTTGTGTGTGTGTGTCTCCTCTTCCTTCTCTCCCCATGCTTCTACAGTAAATCTTATACCATGTACGTTGTGTGGCGCATATTTAACAAACGGAACCAAGGAAGAGATCTGGTCTTTAGAGTTTGACATTCAAAAGATGCTCAGCAGATAGTGAAGTCTATGGCAAAACCACCAGCTACAGAAAAAAAAAGAAAAAGAAAAGAAAAAAGACAAGATAAGGCTTTACCTGGGACCTCATGGGAACGGACAGGGAGAGGACAGGCAGGGCGGCACTGTCCGTTACTTGTTTAGCACCTTGCAAATAACTTTTTATGCCAAGGATATTACACTTACAAATACCTTATGCTGAGGATCTTAGGTTTGGATGGTGTGCTGCCTGTGCTAGCTAGTTTTATGTCAACTTGACAAGCTAGAGTCATGGGGGGGGAGGGAACTCTAACTGAGAAAATGCCCCCACCAGACTGGTCTGTGGGGAAGTTTGTGAGGCACCTTGTCTGATGTGGGAGGGCCCAGGTCATTATGTGTGTTGCCAACCCTAGGTAGGAGGTGCTCGGTTGTATAAGAAAGCAAGCCATGAGGCGCCAGCCAGGAAGCGCATTCCTCCAGGTTACTGCCTTTAGCTCCTGCCATGACTTCCCTCAGTAGAGGATGGACTGTGTTGGGGAAGTATAAGAAAAATGAACCATTTCCTCTTCAGGTTGTCTTTGGTCATGGCGTTTGACCACAGCAATAAAAACCCTAACTAACACACCCTCTAAAGATATTTTTATCCTGTGTTCACGTTCCCAAAAATGGAGTTCTTGATAAATCTTCAAAATTTGTATGTGTACCTTTTTCATCATCTCAGATGTTTATGGATTTTAATTGACAAGAATGCAATATATTATAATTTTAAAAAATGAGTCTAGAGAGATGGCTCAGCTTTTAAGAGTGTAAACTGCTCTTGCGGAGAATCTGAGTTTGGTTCTCAGGCCCCACTCTGATTTCAAAGGGTCTGAGATCCCTGTCCTCCCTGCTGGCCTCAGAAGACACCTGTACTACATATACATACCTCCATACAGGCATACACTAATTAAACATTAAAAAAATAATTATTTAAAAATAGTATATTCTGGTGTTTGATTAAAATATGAATCACAATTAATCCTCAAGCTAAAAAAAAGTGTGTGTGAAGGTGCCTTTGTCTAGTGTGAGTTCTTCAAAGCGAGAGTGTGCTGCTGACCTTGTCATGGCTGCATATGGCTTGTTACCTCGAAGTAAAGAATGCAGATTCGCAGATTTGGTTCTTCTTAGAAAAGCTAGATAAGCAATATTATTTCATAGTACTGACCATAGTTTGCCACCTTTTGGATATTTATGAACTAATAAAGAATTGGAGTTCCTCTGAATGACTCAAAGAACAATGGCAACCACGTGTGGATCCTCCAGAACACAGAGAGAAGTGATTATGGCCTGCAATTCTTATGCAGGCAATAACAGAAGACCCAAGCCTATGAAGGGGCAGAAATGCGTCCCAACCCCCGGTGCTTCCCATGTCAGGGCAGGCCACACGAGCCACATGCTTTCTAAACATTGCTCCTCTTACCATTTTGTGTATTAGGAGGGCAAAAACAAAAATGATACTGGAAAAATTAAGTTTGTGTTACTAATGAAAGATGGCGCTTTCAAAGTAAAGGACCATACAATCTGACAGCAGACACGCCTATATTTCTGAAAGGCTAGTCACCAGGAGCAAGGGCTCAAGTGCCACATCAATGTGTGCTCCCTACGAGACAGTAATCCTGGGAATCGATTTGCCTGGACTCTTGGGCGAGGGAACGTAAGTAAACCATGAGGACCCCTGAGAAAGAGCAAGGGTTCTTTTCAATAAGGAAGCCACACCAGGTTCTAGGGGGACCTGAATGGGGAGACAGCTGACGAGGTAGTAAACGCATTGATGGGCAGCTAAATTTAGCTGCAATATGACTCCTCTGCTACGTAGCTTCCCCTTCTGAAGGGTGAGGTTTCCCTGACTCCAGTGAAACTCTGCTTTCGACCACATTTTCATCCCACAGTTTGCTGACAAATCAGGATGGCAAGAAGAGGAGGAGAGCCGACTCCTAGCTCTCTGACTACCTTTTCTTCTCACACAGGACAGGAGACACTCATGGGTCTATAGTCAAAGCTTTGCAGGGCTTACAAAGCAGTGTGGTGGTTAAGAAAGAGGGATTGGGGGGTTTAAAAGTGTCTTTGGGTGAACTGAGTCTAGAGAAACTTTTGATTACAGGCCCCTTATCTATAAAACAGATATAGAGCAATTAGCTTACTAGTTTGCAGTAAAGATTAAATTAATATATGTAGAGGCAGGTGGTAGAGTGCCTGGGTATCCTAGCTCTTTCAATGTGTTATGGGACCTATTTATACCCTCTGCTTGCTGTCCTCAACTTTGAACCAATGTGCACACGTGGTTTCCTCTTCCTCCTCCCCAGATGTGCCGAGGGGCCTTTGCTTCCATACCTTCTCCCCAGATGTGCTGTGGGCCTTTGCGTCTCTTCCTTTTGCTGCGCCTGCCTGGCACTGCCTTTATAACTACACCTTGGGCTCCAGTGTCACCAAGAGTCCCCTCAAGATGCTGTAGGGAAAATGTCAACTCCTTGTAGATTCTTACCAATATTTTCCCTTCCCTAGGGGTCACCTCACACAGTGCACACTTTGCACTTATGTATTACCTATATAAGGCATCTTTTGTTCTCTAATGGGAGTGTGTGGAGAGCAGGGGTTTCGCTGGATTCAGACCATGGCTACATCTTCCACAGCACCTCACTGACAGCAGTGTGGCCATTCAATCGCCCGTGTGTTGTGGGAATGAATCATCTGGAACCCCCTTCCCCCTCACACATATCATAGAATCCCCTATTTGAAGACATAGCAAAACAGACAAAACGAGCATGATCACCAAACAAAGAAACTGAGGCTTTCCAAAGAGCAAGGCCTCTGCAGTGGTACTAGCCTTACAGCTTGACTTTACATCAAAGTAACGAAGCAGGACCGTATCACCTCCCTCTTTATGCTATTCACACACTTGAAGCTTAAAGAGCAAAATAAAGGCTTTATAATTAACATATATTTTCTATCCAGGGCGATTGATTTCCATAAATATATAATTATTTCATTTAAATGTTAGCAACATGGATATTGAAAAGTTATGGACTACTGAAAAGTTGAAAAGCACAGGAGCAGAGGTGGCCACACCCCCAAATTACATTCCTTCTGGCAGCAGCTGACATTTAATCTTTACAGGTAGCAATTAGGGATGAGACTGGCTTTAGAACCAGAGAGAACAGCTGACAACCTTTCCTTCTCCCCCCACAAAGGAAATAGAGCTTATTTTCAGTCAAACACAAGTGACCATAGCCTGGGAGAAAAGATTCAGGTTACCTTCAATCATGGACCCCTCTGTGCATCACCACTGTGTAGTCAGAAAACAAAATAATGTCATAAGTAACGCACTTGCCAAATACAACGGGAGGCAGGTTACAGAGATGTAAGGAGATCGGGTGTAGGCAGCCCTCCCTGACAGCATGAAAGGATGGAGGTAATAACTGCTTAAGTCTTTCAGGCCACAGTCAGCGGAGGCCACGTGCATGGACACAGGGAACCCTTTCCTACCCACCGCTCCCATGCCCGCAATACCACGACTGAGGAAGGAGACAGAAGATCACTGAGCTGGCTCACCACCAGCCCACCCTAACGGGTGAGATCCAGGTTCCAGTGAGGGACTCTGTTTCAAAAAAAAAACCCAAAGAGGACCACGCCTAAGGTTGGCTTATGATCTCTATATGCATGTACACACCAAAGTACCCAACACACATGTACACATACACATACTCACACATAGGAGAAAAGAAAAGAAAATCAATGTTCACTTAAGTAACAGAACTGAACAACTGGTCTTTATATACCAGGTCAGATCATCTACCATTCCCAATCTCCTAAACAAAATGCCTATCCAAACAAACAAACAAACAAACAAACAAACCTGTATTAGATGCCACAGACTAGGAATAGTAACTTAATGCCAGCAAGAATATGTATAGCCATGTATCAGCCATTGGTGGACATTCAACAGCTATAGACATGAATACTTAAAAATACTTGACATCTAATATAGGATACTTTTAAAGGCTGGAGCATTCTTTAAAAAAAAAAAAACAGCATCATGCTACTTTTACAACTTAAACAATCCCTTTGAGAAGAAAATAATTTCAAAAAACAAATTAGAAGCATACGAAGATGTTTAGAAGATGAATAGACGGGAGCCAAAGGAGTGAAAATACAATTTTTTTTTTCAGAATTTTGTTCTCTTTTTGATTTTCCAATAAAGCTCTAGGCAAGCCCTTTTAACTTTTGTAAAGAAGGGGAACAGAAATGCTTGGTATTCCTTTTTGCCTTACAAGATTCAAGCACAAAAAGGAGGGACCAGACATAGCAAGTTTCTATGCCTACCTCACCGGGCCAACATCTCATTGTGTGGCCCATAATGCATCTTCTGTTGTTTTCTAACCCTGACCACTCCTTTACAGGAAGGAGCTCACAACATATTGTAAATAGCAGTAAGCTGGCAATATACTGACCCTGTCTCAAGAAAGAAAGTGGGAAAAGGGGTCTAGGGAGGTGGCTTAATGGAAGATGGTTTGTCCAACATGTGCAAGGCCCTGGGTTCCTTTCATTATGTGGAGGGTGGAAGAAGAGAAAAAAAATCATGTGTTTTGTCTTTTAAAATGAGCTATTATTGCTCTGTATTAGTTGACACACTCTATTTAATATACTGCATGTTTTCTAAAACAACAACAAAAATAAACAGTGTGTATGTCAATGGACTTCATCTACTTTGAACAAAAATTTTAAAATTATTATGACATTATTTTTATAATGTGCAAGGAACATCATTAGAAGGGCTTATTTAAACTTTGCAAATACTGAAAACTTAGCCTTTAATTATACAGATAATAATTTATAAATCATTTATCTTTGTATTGCTAATACTCGTAGATATTCATAGGAAATATAGCCTGGGGAAGGTTAACTGGAATCTAGGGTCTCGCCCAGGTTCCTCTGCTCGCATTGAGCCTGAAGGTGCAGCTTGGACAGGGACTGGAGCCCAATGAAATGAAGGCTGCGGGCTCCACTCTTCAACAGGGCACTTGGGCGATAGTGTAATTGACACACATCCCACAACCTACATCAAAGCAGGAGGAGAACGCAGAGGAGAAAAAGATCCTATGAAGCTGAGTTGAAAGGGTGGCTGCTAAAACCCGAGGGATAAGCTGAGTAAAAACATGTGAAAGGCATCAAATCTAGGAATGTTGCCGGGACAACTGCCCCACTTATACAAAAATAAAAGATATAATAGATTTAAACCATAATTTTAAAAATTAATATTCTTATGTAAAGTTCTGACAAGTGGTTCATTAAAGCATCAGAATCAACAAGGGAGGCTGGGAAATCTTTTTACAGATATTTTTACAACAATGAAACTCAACCCTCGGTGTTTTGGTATTTAGTGCTATGCTTATGTAGCATGTAAGGGAGTCAGAAAGGAGGCTAGGTGTTTCCCCCTTGTGTGGTGATCTACAGCCTAGGACCGTCCTCCCTGTGCATCCTCCCCTCTGTTTCAGATCACTGGCTTCTCTACTCAAACGTGCATTCACTAACTAATAAATTCCTCTGTAAACGCAAACACGAATAACTGCTGTTTCTTGCCCCCATGAAAACTAAAGTCCTAGCCGGGCGTGGTGGCGCACGCCTTTAATCCCAGCACTCGGGAGGCAGAGGCGGATCGCTGTGAGTTTGAGGCCAGCCTGGACTACAAAGTGAGTCCAGGACAGTAAAGGCTACACAGAGAAACCCTGTCTCGAAAAACCAAAAAAAAAAAAAAAAAAAAAAAAAAAAAAAAAAAAAAAAAAAAAAAAGAAAACTAAAGTCCTGGCTTTCCTTTCCTGTAGGTTTTAAATACCGTGGATATTATAACGTGACAGTGACGTCTTGACAGAAATGGAAGGAAGGGAAGAGCTCTGAAGTTGGAGAGTTCAGGGACAGACGCAGGTGTGCAGGTGTTTAGGCAGAGAAGAAGGGGAGCACAGAACACAAAGACAAAGGGAGCTTGGACTATGCAAATTCAGGTTGAGGAAGAGCTGCTCCAGAGAGAGGGGATGAGGGAGGGACGGGGGAGGGGGGGAGGAACTAATGCTGCAGGAGAGACTTGACTAAGCCATGCTAGCCTCTTCTGCCACATCCTGAGCTGAACTGGCTGAGACTAACCTCAGCCCGAACTTCCCAAGTCCAGCAAACAGGTCAATCTGTGCAGTTACCATGGAAACAAAGATGGCTCACAAACTATAATAAATGAGATGCCACTGAACACTTGGATAGTAAAAAAAAAAAAACAAAAAAACACCAAATAACATGACTCAGTATGCCTTCTTCAAAACAACACAGATTCTAATTACTTCAGAAAAAACAGGAGGCTGGGAGTAATAAGCTGGGCAGGGTAATCACAGAAGACACAGGAAAGTGATTAATAGCTAATGCTTAGCACACCAGGCACTGTTCTAAGTACTTGATGTATGTTAAGCCATCATAGAAAACTATAAAGTAGCTTGGTGTCGCTGATATCCTTACTCTACAGACAGGGAAATAGGCACACAGATGTTAACTGTCTGGTCTAAATTTTACTTCACAGGAACAGACTCTCACTAGTGTTTATTTCTTGTCCAGAAGTTTCCATACCACTTTATGTAGGAACAACACTGCCAGGGGCTTTTATCTGACTGAAAATGTTGAGGGAGTTCACCTCTAGCCTTAATCTTTCTAGTGCTAGTTTCCCCTCAGAATCTTATGTTTATAACTGTGATTGATCACGAGTGAGTTTTAGGACATGAATCTGCAGGTTAAAAAGGGGTGTTATGGTGGGCAGTGCTCCACAGTTTAGAGCCTTGGAACCAGACTCGCCGACTCAGATAGGGGCAAAATGATACAAACATGGGGCTTTTTAGCTTAGACCAGAAAGACTAGCTCTTAGAAAGGCAAGGAAAGCTGTTAAGCCCCTGGGTAAGGCACTGGCCAGTATACCAGGGAAGGGTTTGCATCTGTATAAGGCTATGTGAGCTCACCCATGCATAGAGCAGAAGAGAGCAAGGCTGGAGAAGGAAGTGACAGGGCCCCCAGGCTCTCAGGACTTCAATAAAACATTCCCATAGGCTCATGCCGTGTGCGAGCTTGCTCTCCAGCTAGAACTGTTGCTCTGGGAGGTTAAGGAACCTTTAAAAGGTGGAACCTCGCTGAACTGTGTATCAGTGTGAGCAGGTCCTGAGGCTTCATAGCCCTGCTCCACTTCCTGTCTATTCTCTGCTTCAGGACTGCAGATGCACTGCGACCAATTGTGTCATTTTGCTGCCGCCATGCCTTTATTAACATAATAGACTTCTTCCCATTGAACTATAAGCCAAAGCAAGCCCGAGCTCACTTAAGTTGCTCCTTGTCAGGCATTTGGTCACAGGAACAGGAAAGTCACTAATACAGAGGTGAAGGAGTACATATGGAGGGCTTAAGACAGGAGTGTGCATCAGTTGGCATCTTAGATCAAAGCAGTCACCGTCGTCTTGGCCCCTTCGCCACCTCTGGATTCATCACCATCAAGTGCAGGACTCTTAGTTATTCATCTTTCATTGAGATCCAGAGTCCATTAAAAAAAAACTGAAGTGGAGGAGGATGGCACTGTAAAGGGATGGCAGGAGATACCAGGAAGAAAGAGGAAAGCCTTGTGCTGAGATAGGGTGGAGGAAAACACCATAGTGGGCAAGAAAAGGCCTGCAAAGAGTGTAGGGTGCTTCAGTGCACGTGGACACGGTCCAATGGTGTTACTTTTTTTTTTTTTAAGGCTCTGTCCCTCTGCA
The DNA here is from genome assembly GCA_907169655.1 of Acomys percivali. NCBI lineage: Eukaryota > Metazoa > Chordata > Mammalia > Rodentia > Muridae > Acomys > Acomys percivali. The sequence continues at coordinate 68,350,272 of OU015751.1, read as the reverse complement.
CAGAACACTGAAGTCAGGAGCTGAGGAGGGAGACAGGCTTCCAGCTCAGTGTTTAAGAGAACAAGCGAGGCAGCTGAGCAGGTAAAGCAGGCAATGTCAGAGTGCTGAGTGCAGCTATGCGGCTAGAATGCAGAAAAAGCCAGACGTCTGCGCTGTGCCTAAGTGACTGGTCTGCAAGGCAGAAGGTCTGGAGGAACAAAGGACGAGGCAGACAGTGCGTGTTGGCTACGAACGATTATGCTGAAGAATCATGAGGCCTAAGGCTGGAGAGACAAGTTATTAAAGTTTCATGAGGACCTAGAGAAACTGACAAAAGGGGCCAGAGGGCTTATTGAACATCAAAGAGCAGGTGTGCGGGGTGTGGACTATAAGCCAGAGGCATCAAAGGCTGCACTCTGCAGATTCATTCCCATTCAAACTCATAGGGGAATGGACCTGGGCCTCGCTAGGTTCAGAGAGTAGAGTGTCCTTCCAGGTAACACTCATCCGGGGATATTTCAATGTTTATCGTTGCATAAACAAGCCCAAAATCAGGCTGCTTCCTCAAAACGGCAGCTAGGTCACAGCGAAGCCAAAAACTGCTACGGGAACGGCTGCCAAATCTTGTGATCTTTTGACGAGCAAAATCACCATCTTACTGTTTTGTATTTGCAGATTGAAATGAAACGATACTAAATGAAGTGATTTTGCTTTCAGTCTAGGACAACGTTATAAATGAAAGAACACCACAAAGCTGAGATATAATGTGAGAAGAAGTGGCAGTTTTCTTTTCAGTATTACTCCAAGTATGGAAGCTTATAAAATTCCATTCAAGATGAATCTTTGTGTTTCGTTATCACATCTGCACTAAAGGCAGCTACCTACCCAGCCACACAACAAAAATAGTGAAAACTCATGGTACTGCACAAAACATAAGTCCAGCTCCAAGAGATGTGTTTTCTGTTATTTCTTAGTCCTGCCATCTTTCAAGTCCAAAGCATTGTTGGAGTGATTTAGGAAGCATAAAGCCATGCTAGACCACATATTTTTGAAGCAGGTATTTTCAGCATGCAAATGAGAATGTGAAATTCCTGTGGTGGTAAATAGAGCTGTCATTTTCCTTTGATTAAGAATCGCTAAGGCCCTCTCTCACCCATACCAAAGGAGACAGAGCACCTGCTGCTGATCTGAAGGGAGGAAGAGATGGAGCTGCAGAGAGGAAATGGCAGTCAGGAGCCTCGTTTGCAGCTGGGTATTGCTCTGCCAGTCTTGGGTAGCCCTTAGGCTAGTGCAGGTTTAAAGACACATTCAAGTGGAATATTGGATGTACACACCAGCAAGATTCTATCTGGAATAATTCATTACAAAAAAAAAAAAAGAAAGAAAGAAAGAGAAGGAAAGAAAGGAATAAAGAAGGAAAGAAAGCAGGCAGAGGCTGGAGAGGTACCTCAGCGGCTGGCTAAAAGCAGGCACTGGCTGATCCTCCAGAGGGCTTCGGTTCCTTCCCAGTACCCACATGGTGGCCCACAAGAGTTGATAATCCAGTCCTTGGGGGCCTGATGTCCCTTTCTGGCCTCCATGGGCCCCCAGAATGTTATACCAAGAGATACATGCAAGGAAAACCCATAAACATAATTTTTAATGGTAGATGTCCTATGGTAGCAGCGAGCATCATCTTTTATCACACAGTGCTTATGGGAAAGCATACTCTCCACACATGCTCAGGGACAAATACTCTACAGGTCCTAACTTCACTCACTTGAAGCAGGCAGGGTCCTCATCTGCCATCTAGGACTCATCTCACCCATCAAACCCACCCGAGCTCCTCGCTGCAGCCATGCTCCTTCTCCGTGCCTCCCATCAGCCTGGGAGGAGCTTCCTGCAACTGAATTTACATGTGCCAGGCTAAGACTCACACAGATCACTACATAGTAGTCACCATTATGCACCCCGGTTCCACACATGAAGAAAGCGAGGCACAGTCACAAATCACACTGTGACAAAGGCTAGACTATTGGCCACGCCCAAGTGCCTCTGCTTCTGTTGTGACTGACCCAATTCCCATAGCTGGCTTCAGGCTGGCTACATTGTCCACCCTGCCCTCTTGGTCTTCACTCTGGCCTGCAGGATGCTTGGTGGTGGCCTGCTCTAACACTCACTGGGTGAGGCTTGGAGACTCCCAATGAGTCTGTTCACCTGGGACATTGAGGCTAGTGGGACAGATGGCGTCTTGACAGAAATGAATTCCAGAGCTGGCATGCTGCACCCACCTTTAATGCCAGCACTCTGGAGGCAGAAAGAGGGTAGGGGTGGAGGTGGGGGGTCTCAGAATTTGAGCCCAGCATGGTCTACTTGAGTTCCAGGGCAACCCAAGCTACATAGTAAGTCCCTGCCTTGAAAAAATTAAAATTTAGAAATGAAGTTTTGCTTAGCTTCAGCACCTTAAAAATTGTGAGATATAACCCATGTGTATTCAACCTTTAGCCTGTGTGTCACCTAAGCTACATAGTAAGTCCCTGCCTTGAAAAAATTAAAATTTAGAAATGAAGTTTTGCTTAGCTTCAGCACCTTAAAAATTGTGAGATATAACCCATGTGTATTCAACCTTTAGCCTGTGTGTCACCTAAGGCAGCATGCAGCAACAAACAGCTATAGGAGTTACCCAACCCAAAATTATGAAGTGAGTTAAAACATTATGAGATTTGTTTTGATAATTCAATTGTATAGATCTTGAGTGTCAGTTTTGGAGACGACAATATAGCCTTGGTTTTCCAAAGTAGTTAGGTACAGGGAATTCTAGAATTCAGAGGTCCTGTCTCAAAACTAAGGTAGCTGTAGCCTGAGGGTGTTGTCTGGTCTCCTTACACAAGTGACCTCCACAAGCTGGCATGCATGCACGCACGTGTGCACACACATACACACACACACACATATACACATACGTGCATGTATGTGCTTGTGCCCTGATTTTTATATCCAAGCTAAATGATGCTTAATAAAAATGGCACATTCAGTTTTACTTAACAAAGCCACCAGGATTACACTCAAAATGGATTGTGTCTCTAGGCACTAATGCTGTTGATGCTTAAGACATTTTGAAATTGCTATTATCACATCTCTCTGAATATTGAAAGGAAATTATGGCCCATCTGTTAGAGAGCATTTTTTATTTTTCTGCATTTGATATCACTTAAACTAGCACAGAAAGGGCAAGAGGATCAAGCTTGAAATATCCATTGGAGAAACGTAAAATGGTAAGAGACCAAAAAACAACTTTGTGGTTTGTACATTTTGTCACCCAAAGAAGACAGAACCCAGTTTGTACGGCTATTGAACACTTACTATTTTGATCTTTTTCTAATATGAGTATGTGCAGGAAGATGCACAGAGGGATGCCAGAAGAGAGACTCAGACCACCTGGCCTGGAGCTGTCTGATCTGAGTGCTGGGAACCACCCTGGCCTCTACTTTCCAGCAAATGCTCTTAACCACTCACCAACGTTCTTATTTTGTTTTGTTTTTAATGTTTTTTCAAACCTCTCACCACAACATTTTCAAAGAAGTAGATGTCTTCAGGGCACCTCTGTGCATTCCTCGTCTGTCCATATCATATCTGTCCGTCCATAGCAGCCATGTTAGCCATGGAATAGGTACTAAGAAAGTGACTGATTAGGATGCAAACTTCCCTCTACTTAAATGTGTTAAACATGAAAACTAGGAACTATGGAGATCACTTATAAAGGCAGGTGTGATTATTGAAAATAAACTTGGGAGCCGAATGCAATGTAATCCCAGCACTGAGGGAGGCAGAGGCAAGTGGATCCCTGTGAGTTCGAGGCCAGCCTGGTCTACAAAGTAAGTCCAGAACAGCCAGGGCTACATAGAGAAACCTTGTCAAAATAAAATAAAATAAAATAAAATAAAATAAAATAAACTTGGGAGAGGCAGAGTGAATTAGGGGATTGAAAAAAAGCATCAAGACACCTGATAAGGACACAGCATCACTTGAGAATGGCATAAACTTCCCTTTCAGTGTTAAGAGGCATTTTCCTGAGAAATCAAGACGGGGGGGGGGGTGTATGCACTGATAGATAAACACCCCACCTCTGGATAGCTCTCCCCATTTAGAATGAAAAACACTGAATAAGCACCACGCCACCAGCATGAGGTAAATTGGAGTGATGTTTTACATACTAGGCGTTCACAATGGAAACTTTGGTATGAGCAGGTGGTTAGTGCTATTTTGTTGAAATGAGTTCTGCATAGCTGAGCTCCAGCTAAGATGGCTTCAGAGTCTTGTGGTTAATTGTTTCGAAAATGGCCTGTTTTGCAAACACCGGGTTGCATATTTTAGCTATTTTTCTAGTTACTACCTAGACATCACCTACTCAACAGATTCTAAAACATCTTGCAGAGGCAAATTTCCAAAAAGAAAAAAGTCTTTCTAGGTATCCAGCCAACTGCCTACCCACAATATTGCTGCTTCAAAGGAGACTGAGAGTAAACATGCCGTGGCCTAAGGAGTCAAGAGTTAGTTAACACCAGGTCAAGCTGAAGTACCTATGTCTTTGCAAGAGACTATTTCATACCACAGGCTCAATATTGGCAAGTGTGTTGTACGTATATATGCATGTATGTGGGGGGTATGTGTACATGTGTGCACACATGCGAGTGCTCATGTAGAACAGAGGCCAATGTAGGGTGTCTTCTCTATTGCTCTTCCACCTTTCTGAGGGGGGGCACAGAACATGGAACTGGTTGGTTCAGTTAGGGTGGCCGCCAGTGAGCTCTGGGGATCTACCTTTCTCATTTTCTCCAGTGCTTGGTTTTCTTTGTGGGTGCTGGCATCCAAACTTGGGTTCCCAAGCTTGTACAGCAAAGCAGTCTACAAATTGGGACATCCCTCCCAGCTTCAGCTATGGTGACATGGCTGCCATTCAGTATTTCAGAGCTATTTAGTGTGGGGTGGGGTGAGGTGGGGGAGATAAGAAAGCTGAGAAGTTTTAATCACTGTGAGAGTTGTCCTATGTCTTGGGGTCACTGGCCGCAGTATATACTGGTAACTGGTGGCACGGGCAGTATCTTGGGGGAACTAACAGAAGGGTAATAGCATAGAGTTATACAAAGGTTCAGAGATCCAATAAGACCAGTGTTTACTAATGCACACCCAGAAGATATAGGAAGAATACTGGAGCTCCCAACTGGGCAATGCAGAGTGTGCCCAAGGTTTCCTGCCTTCTCTGCTCTGAGCACATTTATTGTTCAAGGGCATGCCTGAGATTTGTTTCTTCCTCCAGTGTTTATTCTGCCTCTGCCTATGTCAGAGTACTTAAAGATAGAAAGAAAAGTATTAGACATCTCGCCCTAGCAGAAATTTAACAAATGGCCCCATCAGTCCCAGAGCCCAGAGAAATTCTATCTAGCTGGGAAATAAACTAAGGGGACATATAATCTACAAAGAGGCTTATTAGGCTGGAGAGAGAGCTCAGTCAGTAAACTGTTTGCCAAGCAAGCCTGAGCACTTGAGTACGTACCCCTAACCCCGACATCACAATACTAGAATGGCAGTGTGCATCTCTAATGCTGGAGCGGGAGAGGTGGAGACAGGGGGCTCTGTCTCAAGAAGCAAGGTACACAGTACCTGGAGAACAGCACCCAAGGTTGACCTGTGGCCTCCCTATGCACGTCACCCCCTACCCCACACACAGACAGACAGAGAAAGGAGACAGAAGAGGAGGAAGGGTATTTCTTTTTCTTTTTCCATGGTGTGTGTGTGTGTGTGTGTGTGTGTGTGTGTGTGTGTGAAATCACACACATAGAGTCTTATAAACACATACAATTGAAAACCAAACTTCTACCCTTAGCAACCATTAGCCCTGAATCACCTTAGTGATCTAGTCTAAGAATAACAGCTCCCTTCTCTGATAGGAGTTGGGAGAACATCTGTGTGCCAGGTGTTCATAAAATGGTTAACTATCCTGGTCCCAGTATCTCTCTGTTAGTTGTATTTATAATAATCACAATGCTGCCCTTGATTTGGCTACTTGGAATAAATCAAGGACATTCAGATGACAATAGAGGCTTGGTAGACATGTCAGATACTCTGGGGCCCATTTCGCTTACAAAATGTTCAGCTAAGGTTTCCAGGAGCTGGTAATCTCCAGGAACACCAACTGCATGTGACACCCTCTCTGGAGGCCTTAACTTAGCCTTCATGGCTGGCACCAGCTAAGCTGCAGCTGATGTGGCACCATAAAGTGGAGGCATCGCCACTCTTCCATCGCAGCGCAGGGCTGATCACCTTACACTAACAGGGAAGATGGGGTCCCGACTGTGTACTGCTGAGGGGATCCAGTTCCCCCAAACATCTGAATGCCGATCAATGGCTGAGGTTCTGCCTCCTTTGCTGATGTATCTGATTGCCAAGGGAAGGGAGCCTCTCTTTGGTTCCTTCCTGTGTACTGTCACAGGCCACCACAGACGAACTTATCACCTTATGCTTGCATTCCCAGTGCTTTCTTTTCCTGTTGTCTTCATTTTTTCCAGCACAGCCATGACTGATACGCTGCAATCTCACGAAGAATAATGGCAGCAAAATGAAAAGCATATGTGTCATCTCCAGGAAGACACATGGGCAGTAAAATATAGCTGAACCAAGCTTTGTGGCTATAACTCTTACTGTCTTTGGGCAACTATAAGCACTCTTTAAAAATCTTTTGTGATTAATATTTTATTGAGAATTCCCACTACTGTGGAGAAACAAAACAAAGAAAATGAACAATCCTCAAATCTTCACCAGCAATAAGTAAGGGACCCTTAAGAACCCCACTCTGGCCCACTAATGATTTTCCTATTGACAGAAAGAGCCCTCAGAGCGAAAATGCCGATAATGGGTACCTAGCAGGCAGGAAGATGACTCATCTGTTTAGCCCTCTAGCTGTTTTCTACCTCCCCTTGCCTATTTCCAAGGTCCCCTGTCCATCAAAGAAAGATGAGCCAACAGGAGACCGGTTTTCAAAATAACTACCTATAGCAACTGCACCGGCCATCCATGGCGCCATTAATGTTGAGCGAAGTCCAGGCTCCTCTTGGCTGAGGTCAGCCAAGGGCCAAGTTACAACAGATTTCAAAGAAACCTCTTCCATGCCAGGCCCTTTACGTCTTATCTCCATTTTTTCTAGGGAATCCATGCCTAGACATGTGCCCTCTTCGCAGTCAGCATGGCTCTCAGGTCTCTTCCTGTCCACTTGGCCTCCCTGGGAACTCTGGGAGTCTTGCGTATCTTCCTGGGAAGGTTTCAGTGAAACAATCAGGTTAATTATCATAACCTCATTACAAGTTAATAAGCATCTCTGTTTTCTTATTAGATGGCTTAGGAGCTTGTATGTTCTCTCCCTCCAGAAAACACACACACAGTTACAGATGTGTACACTGACAAAAACTTGCAAGTTGAGTTTGATTTCTCTTTTGGAATGTATGTTGGTGATCTATGTTGGTGATAATATTTGCACAGTTCATGTCCATCAAAGTCAACAGCTGTATGCTTACACAGGAGCATGTGTGTGTGTGTGTGTGTGTGTGTGTGTGTGTGTGTGTGTAATAAATATTGGAGCTAGGAGATTCAACCAGAGGCCTGACAGAAGTGCTAAAGCTTAAGTGTAACCTTTCCCCTCTGAGTTTTCAGCAGTCCTCAGAGGAAGCTCTCTTGGGTGATGGGACAAGGCTCACGTTTCAGGGTGACAGGAGAACAGACAGTTTTTAATTAAGTGTTTGACATCCCTGCCTGGTGGCTCAGAAACTGAGCCTGCCAACTAAGCCGTCCAGTCCCACCAAACATAGGCAGATGCTGGAATCCCAAACTGCTGGGCAAAGGCTGAGGGTACTCGTGCACCTTTTGTCTGGTTCTACTACCCCATGCACGAAAAGAAATTACTCAAGTGCCTGATAAGCAAAAAGAGCGCAGAGAAACAAGTTACCTGAGAACTTGTTCATAGCCACGGCTCAGAAATGCATGGAAATGATGGGGAAATCTACATTACTGACCACCAAGGAAACATGCTCACTGCATATGGGTGTGAGTCAGGCACTCCTTACCAGTTCCTGCAATCTCGATTCTGGACTCCCATTTTTCCTTGTTATCCTTAGCCTCACCCAGAGCGCTTCCAAAGGTCTGATCCAAGTATGGCTTGCTTTGCATTCTTGATGCCCTCACCTCTTCCTTCTTGTGCCCAATAACTAAAACATATAGCTTGGTGTCTCACACCATCAAGTAGGAAGATGTGACAATGATTCTTTTCTTGTTCATGAGAAGGTCAGGCTTCAGAACTCTTCTAAGCACATCTGTGCACTTCTTCACAGAACTCTAGTAAGTGTGGTCCAGCAGAACTCTTTATTCTGGGCATCTGTCCATCTTTCATGGCTAATCATGTTTCTCAACCTCTGTCTTCCCTACCTGTGTCTTATCACCTTGGCTTACCACTCATATTTCCATTGATGCCATTCTCTCTTCTGTAAGTTGCCTGTGCTATATTCAGAGACTGAGGCAAATCATGCTCCTGTTTGGAGAAATTGTGGTAATTACCATATCTTTACTGATGGTCTTGACTCACTAAGGTTTAATGAGCACAAGCCAATAATACATTTTTTAAATGATTAAAAGACTAAGGAAGTTTTGAGGAGATGACTCAGTGGATAAAGGGTTCGAATCCCCAGGACTCACATAAAAATCCAGACATGGTGGCATGTGCCTATAATTCTATCTCTGAGAATTAGATCCAGGGACTTGCTGGCCAGCCAATCTGAGAATTGGTGAGCATCAGTCAGGTTCAGTGACAGAATATCTCAAAAAATAAAATGTAGAACAATAGAAGAAGACACCAAATGCCATCTTCTGGCTTCTGTGAATGTGAACACACACACACACACACACACACACACACACACACACACACACACAAATTGTTTTAAAGCTAAGATGGAATGAGAACTTGGATCAACCTTTGTCCTTCATGCGCATGTGTATCCACATGGACAAGAACACCTACAGGAACATGTACTCACATATACATGCACAGCACACACAGAAGACACATGGAGAAGAAGAAATATGGAGAATGATAGATTTGAGCAAATGTCTTTCTAAGACATTCCTTAGAAGAATATTTGTTGTACAAATCCTTCTCTAAACTGCCTTCTACCCAAGGCTAAGAGAAACAGTGGAGGCAGGTGGGAGCTTGGCAGGCAAGCATATGTAACTTTACTTGAAGTTCCATTAAATCGAAATACTCACAACTCTCTGTCAGTCTGCCCTTGCTTCTCCACTTGGAGCCTACAGCCTCACATATCCTGGAGAACCATCTAGTTATATCCCAGCACAGTTTTACCTTTGGTTTTTATTTTATTTTTTTAAAGATTTATTTGTTTATTACATATACAGTGTTCTGTCTGCATGTACACCAGAAGAGGGAACCAGATCTCATGATAGGTGGTTATGAGCCACCATGTGGTTGCTGGGAATTGAACTCAGGACCTCTGGAAGAGCAGATGATGCTCTTAACTGCTCTTAACTCCAGCCCCTACCTTTGAATTTTAAATAGGGCCTCAATAGGTTTCTTGAGTAGCCAGCATCACAAGCCTACACCACCCTGGTAATATTTTCAGCTCTAAGAAGATGAGAAGTCAAAGGAGAATCAGACATGTAATTGTTGAATTCTTGGACATATTTCTATACGTCATCCCCAGGGACACTGTAGACCCCAACGTCCACAGGTGGTCTAGCTGCTGCCTTTGTTTTTCCTTATTGGAGCAGAAAGCCCAAGGTGCTGAGCATCAGACAGTTACTAAGCTATGGGGTCCTGGGATATTAGTTCACTCTGTGCCTCAGATCCTCTTCTGTGCTTGGTCCTCAGAGCTCATGAGCTGAGATGCTCACAGACAGTGTGAGGCATGTCTTACTCAGTACTAAAGAGGTTCACCTTCTTATCCTCTGTCCTTCGGTCACTTCAGTCAACAACACCATTAATGATCACAAAATTATATAAAGGCGGGGTTTCTCTCTGTAGCCCCGCCTGTCCTGAAACTCACTTTGTAGACCAGGCTGGCCTTGAACTTAGAGAGACCTGCCTGCCTCTGCCTCCTGGGTGCTTGGATTAAAGGTGTGCACCATCACCACTCAGCCACAAAATTATTTCTTGCAATAGTTTTGATATTTTGAAAAGGTTTTTGGTTTTGGTTTTGGAGGTCATGATAGAAGCTTAGTTACTCTAAGAAAACACAAGTGCATATTCCATACCTGACCCAGTTACTCCAAAGTGGACTAATCATCTTTCCCTTTCTCATCTCATTACATCACAGCATAACCATCCGAAGTAGGTGGCACAGGTGCCAATGCAGGCTACTCAAGGGCTGTCTACTCAGAACCAACGGAGCTTCTCCTGAAAAGTCTTGCAGGTAATTCAGGGCTAGATAAATATCCAAAAAGAATCCTGTCTGTAACGGTTAGCTTCAGTTGTCACGGCAACCCAACCTAGACTCATCCAAGAAGAGTCTCGGTGGGGACTCTCTATATTGGATTGGACTGTTGGTGTGTCTGTGGGGAGGATTGTGCTATAAAGCCCTAGTTAGGTTAACTGATGTGAGAAGAAGACGTTCAGTGCAGGGTGTGTGTGTGTGTGTGTTTCCTGTATTGTCCTGTGTACTATATAGGAGGGGTGAATTAGAGCTTAGTACAAGAAATTAACACACATGCATACATTCCCTAATGTTATTGACTATGGATGTGAGTGGCTTTAAGCTGCTGCAACTGTGATGTCCCTGCTGTAATCGGCTGTGCCTGCAATTGTAAGCCCAGTAGACATGTTCTCTCACATGGTCTCTCTTTTTTTTTTTTTGTCACAGGGCTTAATCTCAGCCACAGAAATGAAACCAGAACACCATCTCTGAAGCAAGTCATTCTTAGATCACACATATTAGTGTTTGTTCCATTATCATTTCTAACTTTATTCAGCAACTCAGAGTCTATTCCGCAACACACGACTGGGGAAAACACTGACAGTTGAACCTCCCATTTGTCATAGGCAGCTGAGGCTCAGATGCCACACTGTCTTTCTTAATTGGATCAACTTAGCATAAGACCCTATTTACAAATGTCACACCACAAAGTCAGTAAGTAGTCTTCTAAGATTCTATTTCAAAGTAAATGCATGAATCTTAGTTCACAAAACTTCAGCAGAAGATATCTCACCATGATAAAAAGAAGCCATTAGAATGCTCTGGATCCTTGTCCAGTCTCTTTTTTACCTCCTGTTCTACTTTAGGCTTATGAAAACACCCAAGCCTATGTTGGGTAGAGGCCATAATGGCTGTTCACTTCCCTGTAGAGGTGGATGAGCCCAAGCAGGTTTCAGATCTATTAGTTCACTCCCGTTCTTGACTAATTCAGTAGACTTCAGGGTGCTAAGCTCCTCCCCATGTTATGGCACTTTACTTCATAGTAGTTCCACGCTGTTAAAACCATTTTAATTTTGTCAACCCACAAATTAGTAATCACCACTACTTTTGTGTCCCTCTAAAACTTCCATTCTTTAGATGCTAAAGTCCATCTCAAAGGCACTGAAGAAATGGACTTTAGAGTCCCTGTAGCTGGGTGTGAGAAGCCATGAGTCACAGCAGGTCTACCTTTGTGTGATCAGTGTATTTTCATTAATGCGCCTAAAGTACAACTCTGATAGTCATAATGACTATTTTAAAAGCTTCCCAATAGCTCTTCATCTTTCTTTTGTTCTTTTTGTATGTAAAAACAAAGAGCATTTATTCTGCAGGAACAGACTGCATTCAGGGGTCAACCATCCATACAAAATGGCGGCACCCCCAGCCAAAAGGCATGCAGGACTTTTTATAGGGAACTAAGGAACTTTTAAAAAAGTTTTATTAAAAGATTTATTTATTATTTATACAGTATTCTGCCCACACGTATGCCTGCCCACCACAAGAAAGCACCAGATCTCATTACAGGTGGTTGTGAGCCACCATGTGGTTGCTGGGAGTTGAACTTGGGATCTCCGGAAGAACAGATGGTGCTCTTAACCTCTGAGCCATCTCTCCAGCCCTCTAAGAGGGTGTGCTATCTTCTAATTTGATTGGGTGGACTAAGGAGCAATCACAGGAGAAAGCTGATAGGCCGGGGCAGAATGGCTAGTCACTGGAGATACAGTCCAGACCCATCAGGCCATATATGGTCACAGTAGCAGCTAATTGGCTCAGATCTTTCCCACTCAGCCTTTCTGGGACCAAGAATACCCTGTTACTAACTCTAACTGGGATTGGTGGGTGTTGGCCAGTACCTGCGGGGGCTATGTGTCTTCTGCCAGAGCACCATGGGCCTGGGGCTATGTGATTATCTCCACGGGACCTTTTCATTCCCCCTCTAGTATTGTTCCATCTCAGTCCTTGAGTAGGGTTTAAGGGTTGATATTGGGGTGTTAACACCATGGGTTAAACAGTAGAGATCTGTTTGGGGTCACTCAGGCTCTTCATTCCCCCTGTCTTTATGTACCTGAATCGAATCTTATACAAGGGGGTTGCATTGTGCCCTCAAAACCATAAGTTTGACAGCATTAATGTTGTCTTGGGCCAAAATGAAATAAAGTCTATCACATTAGGGGCACAAACAGGAACAGGAGAAACAGAACAAAGAGCCTATTTTCTGCTATGTCTGGTAGCCATTTGTCCCTATGCCAGAGAGTTTCATAGTTCTTCATATTTCATGGATAAAAGTCAACATTTTCAGCATAATATATATCTCCTCCTCCAAAGAGTCTTCTTCTTAGGCCTAGCTTTGACTTTGGTACCATGTTCCTTTCCTCGCCTCTATCTGTGACCATTTGTGATTATAGAATCTCCCCCAATAGAATTTCCTTTTATTCTGTGTCATCTCTTTATACCCTACCTCATATGAATTTCCAATCAAGACTGCTCTCTCCACTGTCCATCCCGTGCTTTTTCTCTGGTCTGAAAACAGTCACATATCTTTTCACATCTAAGACTGAGCTTCACACTCTATGAACAAGTCTTATCCTCAGGTAGAATCCGTTATTTTTCCAGCCCTTAGGATGACAACCCTGATAGTGATATTTGAATACTCACCCATTTATATGTTTGTCTCCCTTACCAAATGCCAGCCGACTTTCAAACTAAAAAGAGCCTCAGTCCTAAAGAGAGATCCTAAGGAATAATGAAGAAGTGATGCTTGGTTGGATCAGTGGATAAATGAGTATCATTTTTGCCGACGTCAGGGCAGATGGCCACGTGAAGGTCCAAGGTAATCCATCTTAACTTCCACTGTTATTTGCTTAAAGTATGACTCATAGCTTCAATCAACATCTATCTAAGGAGTGACTATCCTAAATGTCACACTGGACCAATGGGTGAGACAGGAAAGGTCTCTCTTTTTTTTTCAAGAATTTTTTATTAATTTACTCATATTACATCTCAATGGTTATCCCATCTCTTATATCCTCCCATTCCTCCCTCCCTCCCATTTTCCCCTTACTCCCCTCCCCTATGACTGTGATTGAGGGGGACTTCCTCCCCCTGTATATGCTCATAGGGTATCAAGTCTCTTCTTGGTAGCCTGCTGTCCTTCCTCTGAGTGCCACCAGGCCTCCCCATCCAGGGTCGTGGTCAAATATGAGGCACCAGAATGAGGTTTAAACATGTTAAGCAAACAAATGAAGGCTATCACCATTCTAGGTGATGATATGTGGTGGTCAGAAAAGCACAAAGTAAAATTGTAAGGGCAAGATGGTCTGTGGAAGGGGATACAAAACTTTGCATGGGTATAGGTAGGAAGTGCCAAGAGATAACTTTGAGCTGGTTTCTGGGTAACAAGATGCCAGGTCCTAGGAATAATAGAAGTATAAATACTTTTTTTCAATGCTAAGATACCACAGGGTCAATGGTAATAGTGGGCAATTACAGAGCTGGGGACCAGCTCATCCGCCATAGGCCTTTCCAAGGTATTTTTCAATAATGTGCTAATCAACCGCCACATAACAGCAGCAGGCTAACCTCAAGGTTCACATTTCTTTAGTTTTGCTTACAGACCTGCCTGTTCTGCTTGATTTCACTGACCTTTTAATAAAGCAGCCAGATGAGATTCAGCTTCTGTCTGTCTTTTTCATGCCTTCCCCATCCCACCCCACCCCACACACCTCCTGATGAATGCCACTCTTCATCACTTTCATCTGGACATTGTCAGAAAGAACAAAAGTCAGTGTTTTACATCTCAATCTGCCTGCGCCCTCCCTCCTGCCAGGCCCACAAATAAAACAAACAATTCTACATGACTCCTTAAAATACCGTGGCAGATGGAAGTTCAAAGCCTGGAAGTAAGTTGAGGGCAAAGGCCACCAGTCAGAGACACAGTCACCCATCTCTAATCTTGAAGTTCTTCCTAACGTTGCTCAGATGCACAGTTAAGACATGACAGTTCAACCACTACAGACATGGAGATCTCTGAAGAAATTCAGATCTCCCTAATAGCACTCAGGTGATTATCAAAAAATTATTCTCCCTTCTTTCTTGAGAGGCGAAAGGCACATTTCTTCTAAAGTTGCAATGACTGGTCACTGCAGTATGTGGTGACCTATCATGATGATCTCAGCCTCCTCACAGACAACTGGCTCAATATGGCTGTGGCATCTCTCAGCCAGTTAAACATGTGTAATCATTTGAGGAAGCCACTGGGAAAGTTGCCTCAGTTACAAAATCCTCAGCTACATCCTGAGTCTAGCAGACCCATCTGAGGAGAAGCCGAGAGCTAGTAGACAGGCCCTGCCACTGGGAAAAGTCACCAAGCTACTCCCAGTCTTAAACATTGGCATGGTATCAGAGGAAAGCCTGAGAGAAGGGAGAGATGAAGAAGGTGTGGTGGGAGTGGAGGCAGGATGCTGGGAACTGGAGAGAGGAAAATTGGAGCCAGGGTGCATGAGTCCGGCTAAGGAGTCTGAGCTTTTCTTAACACTCAGAAGAACTTGGAGACAGAAGGGGCTGTCTACAGGAGCCCCCGCTCATCTAATGACCCTGTTCCTGATCCCTACTGCCTTCTCGTGGCTCTCAGTTTGCAAGTGGTCTCCCCAATCTAGCTTCTGCTATGATGTGACTGAAAGAAGGAAGGCAATTTAAATTATAATTGAGTACTTTAAAGGGACACAATCCCTTACACCTGAAACAAATAAAGATGAACCTTGGCGGCTGTTTTGTGGTAATGGCATCTCGTTGACATAGGCTAACTTTAAGAGATATGGGAACAGGGGCCTGTGAAAGCTGTTGAGTGTTCTACAAGGCCATTTCTGGAATTTCAGACCTCTACCAGGATGGAGAAGGGCTATTTTAGGGACAACAGTGACAGAGGTCCCGCTCTGTTGGCTGTCAGTGGCAGACACTAGGCTCCCTTACTCTATCTCAACCAGAGGTCCCATAAGGACAGGACAATGTGTACTCGGCATGGTGTGGCACCCAGGCTTGGCACCATTAAGAATTTAGAGAGAGATCAGAGGTTACTGCTGTTTCGTGTGCACTTTTTGGAATGGGAAAACATACCTGGGTCTTGAGCAAAGGTAGCAGACAAAGTAGACTATAGTACATGGGATGTATTTCCAGTGAGCCACTACTGAATGACAGTGCCCAGGAAAGTCAGAACAGCTGGTTGTCACTGAAGAATAAAAGAGTGAGAATACATCTAATAATAGAATGAAGTCTAAAGAAATTGTGATATGGAACCAGTCTGGACCGGGATTTCTAAGTTTATAAAATTTTGTTTCAGAAGATATATAAGGGCTAGAGCTATGTGCCTCAGCAGTTAAGAAAACTTGCTGCACTTCCAGAAGATCTGGTTTCTATTTCTAACACATACATGGCAGCTCACAACCATTTGTAACTCACACACACACACACACACACACACACACACACACACACACACACACGCATGCACGCAAAGACTTCTTTGTTGTTGTTTTGTTTTTCAGGACAGGCTTTCTCTGTGTAGCCTTGGCTGTCCTGGACTTGATTTGTAGACCAGGCTGGCCTCGAACTCACAGTGTTTTGCCTGCCTCTGTCTCCCCAAGTGTTGGGATTACAGGCATGTGTCACCATACCCATCTCACAGACAAAGATTTATACACATGAAATAAAAATAAAGCCTTTGAGGCTGGGGCATAGCTCAGTAGGAGGCCCAGGGTCTGTTTTCAGCACCCACATAGAGTCTCACAGCCATCTGCATGTGCAACTCCAGGAGATCCAATGTTTTCTTCTGACCTCAATGTGTTCTACACATGCATGTATGATGCACACAGGTAACACATTCATATACATAAAATACAATAAATAAATCCTTAAAAAGAAGATACACATATGCTCATTCTCTTTCTCTATCTCCCCGAGTGTGTGTGTGTGTGTGTGTGTGTGTGTGTGTCTGTGTGTGTCTGTGTCTATGTGTGTCTGTGTGTGTGATGTAAGTGCTCATGTACAAGGAGAACTGAGGTCAATGCTGAATGTCTTCTTTCATTTCCCATGTCCACTATGTCTATCACTAGTTCTGAGTCACAGACTGGACATGCAAGCTCCTAGCATCTTTTGTGGATGCTGGAAATCTGAAAGTGGGCAGTCAGTTTACCAACTGAGCTATCTCTGCAAGTCCAGTGTCCATTTCCAAAACCTCCTCTGCTCCTCTCAGAATAGCCACAGGGTAGCATACCCCTGTGGAAACCAATTCTTTTGTTTTTATGGAGAAAACAGGTCTGTGTGGTCCAGACAGACCTCCATCCATCCTGGCAGATATACATTTCAAAACGGGGGCAGGGGTGGGCTGGACAGTCTTGGCATGTAGTTTACTTGAAACGATGCTTACCTGCCACCCATTTCTCTCTGGGTTTCATGTGCAGCATGGGGCAGAGAGATACCTACAAGGCCAGCACTAATGAGACAGAAGTGAGAAGTCTGAAGGTCCAAGGCCAGCTACATAAGTTCAGGACCAGCCTGAGCTACATGAGACTCTAGCTCCAAAAACAGAAACGGAAGACAACAATTCCTTATGTATTTACTTTCTTAGTCTTTGTGATTCAAGTAGATGTTCCCAGCAAACACATAGGTAAGATCAGCTGAAGCTGCAAGGTAACCAGGACAACAGGAATTCAGCTTTTCCAAGGATACTGAGGATGTCATAGCCAATGTTACTTTAAACAAGGTTGCTTGGCACATAGAAAATGGCAGACGTGGAGTCTTAAAGGTGATTGGCTGGTCACTAGTTGCATTTATGCGCTCTCCCCTACTCCTTTTATAAAGCCAACTACAAGAGGAATCCTGTATTAGTCTTTCATTCTCAAGGGCATTAAAGGGAGTAGGAAGCTGGTGTTTCATTTGGTGGAGCATCCCTATACTACACAGGCTGAGGCAGGGGGATGGAAGAGCTTCAAGACAACCTGTGCTCCACAGAGAAGTGGCTAACTACAAGCATTTCCCCACCTCGCTTCCTCCCAGGCAGCCCTGTTTCTGTCAGCCAGACACACAGAATCGGCTGGAATGTTCTTTAGCCGAGTGCCTATCTGGGCCTCTCTCCCCCTCGTTACTATGGCTCGGTTGACTAGAATTCGGCCTTCTCCCTCCCACTTCTGACGCGTGCCAAGTGTCTAACGCTGTTGTGCAATCTGGACACTTTCATGGGAAAACTTGGGCCTGAGAAGGAAAGAGAGGACATTTCCCACAAAGCAAACCAAACAGAAGCCTGGAAAAACAACCTGGGAAAAATGATAGGCGGCCTTGACAGAATCATCTGGTCTTTGTGAAGACACCAGAAGCCAATGTCTTCCAAGTTGAAAAACCCGTGCAGTTTCAGCTAAACGGGTTTCCTTCTGTTCCCCCAAAACGTCATGTGGGACTGTTCTCACCCAGAGTCTGTTCAGAACAGCCTGGCCAGTGCAAACTCCAAAATCATTGCATTCCACTTTCTATATACTTCTCTTATAGAGGAGCCCAGATATAGAAAGTGGCATTTTCAATATACTTGAATTTTTCTAGAATAGATGATGAATCCATGCTGTATTCCTTGGGATGCACTTTTAGAAAAACATGAATTTAAAAATTATTCAGGGTGTAAACTGAAAGGGAGTTTTTATCAAACCACCTTGGTTTTCCAGTAGCAGACACCCCGTGGGGTAGGATGAATCACTGGTAAATATAGAATCTACAGGGTGCGGCGTGTGCCAGGACGTTCTCAGATACCCAGCCAAGGCGCCTGCTGCCGGGCAACACTCTTCACCCAGTTGTGTTAGATACAGTACCAGCGAGCGCCTGGTTCAGCAGGTTCTGAGACAACACGGCCAACACTCTCCAGACTGAAATAAGATCCAGTGAAGGAGTATACTTAATCTAGCTGAGCAGAGGGCTGAGACTGAAGGGAGCCAGATGTGGATCGCAGATGTGCCCGAGTCTGATGTGTGTGTCCCTCCGTGGTTGTAGCTTCACTTTCTGGCAAGCTCAATCTTCCTGCCAAGGCACCTACCTCACTGCCCTGATGATCCAGAAGTGGAGCAAAATGTTTCGTCTCCAGGTTTCTAATTCCAGAGACTTTGAGTTTCTATGATACTCACCATAATAATCATCCGGATAAATTATGGCACCTCTCCATAATGGAGAGGCCCATGTATCATCTAATGACCACAATCTTGACAAAGGGCAAAACCAAACAAACAATAAAAAGGTATATATCTAATATATATATATATATGTATGTATATGTATATGTACATATACATATATGTAAATATATGTGTATATTAGATAAAGTAGGAAAAGGAACAGAGCAGAGCTCTCCAACCACCCTATGTGTCATACTCTTCATCTGCAAACTCTTAGCTTTTTTTTTTTAATCTAACACCTAATTTTGTAAACTATGGGTCATTAGCAAATCCAGGATTACTGAGCTGAATGAGGAGGCCCCACGAAAACTTGGCAATAATACTAAGGGTTCTGAATGTTCAATCGCTAAAAAATTGTTTCAAACTCAAATGGGTACCACACCCAAGGTAATTCTAGAAGTGCTTGTCCATGCTGCATCGTGTGACTTCACTGCAGCCTGGGTTCTGAACACACAACACTCACGTTGCACCAGGCAAGCCATCACACCACGCAGCTGGAATTCTGCCTAGAATTCCTCAGCTTAGACTTGAGAGTATTGTATGGTATGAATTTCGCTGATTTCATCTTATATAAAAGTTTTCTACTCTTCTAGAGACATTAATAGTTTAATTTTGGAAAGCAAATATTTAATATTTTTCTACTACCCTTCCTTCAGCATGTATCAAATTTATATATCTTTTGACTATATTATGTTAGATTGACTGATTTTTAAAATTGCTGTTTAAATTGCTGACAAATGTCATGAAGAATTATTAAATAAATTTGCTTGAGATCGGGGCTGAATGTTCAATTATTTCTGAAATGGCCCTGAATACACTTTGGTCAGTTTTTCTGCATATTTAATGTCATGTAGCAATCTCAGCATTTATAATTAAAAATCAAAATATCAGGTTTGAAAAAATGGTAGACTCAATAAAAGGCTTCCTTCCCAAACATGAGGGCCTGAATTTACGACCCCAGCATCCACACAATAACTGGACACAGTGGTGGTGCACACTTGAAACCCTAGCTGGAGGATGTAGCAGCATTTTTAAAAAGACAGATACACAAAGCTCATTGGTTAGCTAGCCTAGCTCAACAGATGAGACTCAAGATCAGTGAGAGACCCTGACTCAAAACCTCAGGTAGAGAATGGTCAAGGGTTACACCCAGGGTTGACCTCACACACACGCAAACGCACCTTTATACACACATGTTCACACCTATATAAACACCCTCCTGGCTATATTAAAGTATTAGTCACACTAATGAAATGAAAAAAAAGCTGAAGATGCTCTATGTCCTGCAAAACAACTCAGTAATGATTTAATTCTTTGTATAAAAACAGATATACACATATATCTCATTAATATGCAACATTTCTTTTTATCACTAATAAGTGGCCACACTATATGCATACCACAGAATTGTTTTGAAATAAGATTTTTTTATGATCGATTGTCAATAAAGAACAATTTGTATATCCACTTTATACATCTACATGCCTGGGGTCGCAAAAACCC
This sequence comes from Acomys percivali, assembly GCA_907169655.1. NCBI lineage: Eukaryota > Metazoa > Chordata > Mammalia > Rodentia > Muridae > Acomys > Acomys percivali. The sequence continues at coordinate 68,330,096 of OU015751.1, read as the reverse complement.
TCTGCCATGAAAAGCAGCCATGGTGGAAAGGTATAAAAAACCCATGATGCATCAGTGCTAAGCTCCCAGTGCTTATGACAAGCTTGTACTGAGTGGAGAAGCTTCTCCAGGATTCAAAGAAAAACCATGAGATTCGTATCCATTCCATGCCAATTCTCACTCTCCGTGATGGCCCAGGCTTCAGCATCCCTCTTCTTCAGAAGAAGGCCTGGCCGGCTTCCCCACAGCACTAGAGCAGGCCTGCGTCCCCCATGGTCCTCTCAGAAAGCCGTCTCAAGCCTGAACCTCATCTGGATGGAGTGTTCCACATTTAGAATGTTCCTCCTCTCCTGGAAAGCTCACGCTTATCGGGAGCTCTTCTCCACTAAAGTGCACACGGGCTCCCAATTCCCTTTCCAGCTAAGTCTCAACTCTGAGCTTGAATGTCTGTCTCTATGCCACAAAACTAGCCTGAGTCCCACCAAATGGGCTTAGGTAGACTCCTTTACCCTTTGTGATTGATGACTCTCTTTGTTCTCCGCCATCCTCCAGGGAGCATCTGTCCACCAGAGGCCGCCTTCAGCAGAAATCCTCTTAGGCAACTTAACAAGAAATTTGCCTCATCTGACCTCACTCCCTCTGCTCTTTGAGTAAAAGTCTCCCACCTTCTTTGTTGTGTTCAAATCTGAGCCCAGGTCATCCCTGGGGTCTCCTGTCCCCTGATACAACTGTGCTGAGTAAAATCTGTTTTTACTGCATTAACTACTGTCAGGCTCTGGTTTGCGTAGACGCCAGCCACGCACACCTGTGCACAAATTACTCGTATTATCCCATGGGATCTAACTTCAAGCAGAGACCAGCTAGTGAGAAGGAGCCGGAGTTTCTTTTGGGAGAAAGGGATACAAGAAGGTGATCGTTACAAGTGGGCGTTGGCTGTGGAGCGCACAGACAAGGCACTGGGCGCATCAAAGTCCAGGAGGGAGGAGAAAGGACCAGTTGGATCAGGCTACCAAAGCAAGTGTGGGCAGCTCTCAGAAGTGTTTCCAAGGCCCAAAACATGGGGACTACATGGACTGATGCAGACACAGACGCAAGGCTATGTCACAGCATTTAACACTCTGCGAAAGTGTCTCCACCATGCATAGGAAATCTATTTTGTCTCTCACTTTAGAGTAACTCAAATTTCACTTGAGGTAGCCCATTTAAGTAACCAAAGGTTTCCCCATTAACAGCTCAAATGCTCAGGAGTCTTCAAAGCCCATTAAGAAACTTCAAGGAAATTGTAATTAAATGCACAAAATGGTAGCATTTTAGCTACTTACAAAAAAGAAAAAAAAACCCAAATTATAATTTTTCTGAGAATAAAAGGGACTAGTACTGCCTATAATTAATTTTGAGGCTCTAGTATGTTGCAGACATGCATATTAAACACTCTCCATTTCATCTCATCTGACTAAATGAATAAATACATTATGCCATCCAGACACACAATTGAAACATTTCCCCAAGTATTCTTTAAACACAATGAACAAGATTGCAATGGCATCGTGGCTGATAAAAATGACAAAGACACTGTTAAGCAACCGAATACAAAGCAACAACATGAATTATTTATGCCAATAATATTTGTAGCCATACAAATTATGTATTGGTGCTATATTGGAGTGTTTAGTCTTCCAGCCAGCATACACCACACAATGTCCCCATCCCCTAATTTAGTGCCCGTGGATAGATTCAATTCAGTGTTACCATTCGAAGCAGAACCGTAGACAAGATACTTTTTGTTTCTCTCGTAATATTATTTTTCTGCATTATGAAACAGTCAAGCCACAGACTGTGACCATGACTAGAATTCTACAAAAATGTGCTATTTGAAGGGCCAGTGGCACAAATTTCTTGTAGGAGGCTGCTATTATCCTTGCTTTCACCTTCACCGAGAATATAACCTGTGGCAGCCACTGCTGTAATGACCTTGCCTCAATTCTGCATTATGGCTGAGTGAACGTATTCTGTGGGTGAAGGAACCTAAGGTAATTCTTCTAAGTTAAGGTCCACAGGGTTTTTCCATTGTTAATTCAATGTACATTTTAGAAAACTTCAGAAATTTCTGAACGCCTATGAAAATTTTATTTCTCTCTCACCTGTGAGATTATTTACACTCATCTACACTGGCACATGCACACACACAGTAACACTTCTGTACAACAGCTCAACTCCTGGTTGGACACTGTTGGTGGTCCCTGTGTTTCCTTGGCTGGCCACTTCTCCGTGTTTGAGGAGGCTCTATGGGTGCTGCCGTGGCTGGGCTAGAAAACCTCTGAATGGTAAATTCCTCGAAGGCTGAGGACAAAAGCCACAATCATACAGTATCGTCAACTGTCTAAAATGCCATTTGAGGGGCTGGAGAGATATCTCAGTGGTTAAGAGCGCCACTTGCTCTTCCAAAGGTCTTGAGTTCAATTCCCAGCAATCACATGGTGGTTCACAACCATCTGTCATGTGATGTGATTCCCTCTTCTGGCTTGCAGGTGTGCATGCAGGCAGAACATTGTATACATAATAATAAATAAATCTTAAAAAAATAAAAATACTTCTTTGTATTTAAAAAAATTAAATAAATAAAACGCCATTTGATGCAAAATTCCGGCTGGTTCTTTATGAATGATGAAAGAGCTGAGAAAAGGCTAAAGTCTAGCTCTGGACTGCAGACCTCAGGGAAAGTGCGTCCAGTCCATGGAGAAGAAGAGCAAGGTGCCATGTAGAACATCATCAGCATTAGAGGGAAGCCATCCAAGAGGAAAGCCCAGTAACCTCCTTAAAGACGAGCCATCCCCTTAATGCCATATTCCCAGGTCCAGTCCACGTCCGGATGACATGAAGCTCACCCGTGCCTACACATCTCCCGGATGTTTCCCAACCTACGTCACATGTTAATTTCACTTCCTGGATACCTTTCTCCACTTGTCTGGCTTCCGTCCATCTCGCCCTGCCCACTAAGCCAGCTGTCCTGACAGGTACAGTTTGACAGTGTGAAGCCAGGTTCAAATCCCTTGTTCCTCTATCGCCAGTTAGGAGATCTAGGGGGAAACTGCTTCATGTCCATTGCCTCAGTATCTTCCTCATTGCCAAAATGATAACTGATCTTGCCTCAGAGGCCCATCCAGAAGAGGAAGGGAGTTAGAAGGTGTAAAATGGTTGGCCGCAGCACAGCCTGATCTATACAGTTTCTAAAGAATCCTTGTACTTGTACCTGTGAGTTGATTCCACAATTGCACCTTGCCAATGGCTTCATAAAAACGTTCATTTGGCTACCTGTCTTCTCCTGCTCTCAAGCTGAATGCATGGACTACTTCCCACTACCCCGAGTCTTCTGCACAATGTCTGGAACATGCTAGAAAATCTACACACTACTCTGATAGGTCTTTCACAGTCACACCCTGACTTATTTTTTTGTTCTTTTTAAAATAAATTTATTTATTTATTTATTTATTTATTTATTTATTTATTTATGTACTTACTTATTCACTTTACGTGCTGGCCCTCACCGCATCCCTCCTCACCTCCCAATCACACCCTCCTTCCATCTCCCCCTCCCCGACTATTCCTTAGAAAAGGGGAGCTCCCTCTTCCCATTCACATCAGCTTATCAAATCATATCATAAGTGAGCATGTCCTCTTCCTCTATGGCCTGGCAAGGTAGTCCCACCAGGGAAAAGTATTCAAAAATCTGGCAACAGAGTCCATGTCAGAGACAGCTCCCGATCCCCTGACTAGAGAAGCCATATGAAGCCTGAGCTGCCCATCTGCTACATCTAAGTAGGGGGCCTAGCTCCAGTCCACGTAAGGTCTTTGTTTGGTCCTTCAGTCTCAGCAGGCCCCTTGGGCCCTGGTTAGTTGGCTCTGTTGGTCTTCTTGTGCAGCTCCTGTCACCTCAAGGTCCTTTTCACCACCACTTTTCTACAAGGCTCCCTAGGCATCACCCAATGCTTGTCTGTGAGTCTCAGTGTCTGTTTCGAGGTGCTTCTGGGTAAAGCTTCTCAGAGGACCACTCTGCTAGGTCCTGTCTGCAAGCACAGCAGAGTACGTCAGGGGTTGATTCTCTTCCATAAGGTGGGCCAGGCATTGGTTGGGCATTCTCTCCATATCTGCTCTATTTGCTCTTTCTTTATCCCTGCACATCTTGTAAGCAGGGTAAATTTTCCATAGAAGTTTTTTGTGAATGGGTTGGTATTCTCCTCCCTCTACTAGGAGATTTGTCTAGTTAGAGGGTGTCCTCTTCCGTCTCTACGGTCCCTGCTACTAGGAGTCTTAGCTAGAGTCATATCTCTCCAGAAGCCTACCATGACTTAGGTCTCCAGCTTGTCACAGAGAAGCCACAGCCACAGTTTCTCTTTTCTGGACAGGCCTTTTGTCCTGCCGATACCCTCTCCCTCAGTCAGATCTCCACCCTCACAACTCTCTGGGCTCCCTCTCCTACCTTGTTCCCTCTCCTCAACCACTACCTCTGGGAATTCTATTTCCCCTTCTGAGTGAGATCTAAGCATCCTCCCTTGGAGCCTGCTTGTTACTTATCTTCTTTGGCTCTGTGCATTTCAATGTGTTTATCCTGTAATGTATGACTAAAATCCACTTATAGGTGAGTACATACCACCTTTTTTGGGTCTAGGTTACCTCATTCAGGATGATTTTCTCCAGTTCCATCCATTTGTCTGCAAATTTCATGATTTTTTTTTTTAACAGCTGAGTAGTACCACATTTTCTTTATCCATTCTTTGGTTGAGGGACATCTACATTTTTTCCCAGATTCTTGCTATTATGAGTAAAGCTGCTATGAATATAGTTGAGCAAGTGTCCTTGTATGGTGGAGGGTCTTTTGGGTACATACCCAGGAATGGTATAGCTGGCTCTTAAGGTAGCACTATTCCCACTTTTCTAAGAAAGCACAAGATTGATTTCCAAAGTGGTTGTACAAGTTTGCACTCTGACCAGCAATGGTAGAGTGCTCCCCTTTATCCACAACTGTGCCAGTATGTGCTGTTACTTGAGTTTTTTTTTATCTTAGCTATTCTGATAGATGTAAGATGGAATCTCAGTCGTTTTGATTTTCATTTCCCTGATGACTAAGGACATTGAGCATCTCTTTAACAGCCATTCCTCTGTTGAGAACTTCAAGCTATACTACATAGCGATGATACTGGCATAGAAATAGACTGGAATAGAAGGGAATCAAGTTGAATACACAGAAATAAACTCACATATGGACACTTGATTTTTGACAAAGGCGCAAAAACCATACAATGGAAAAAAGTTGGTCTAACTGGATATCTACGTGTAGAAAAATGAAACTAGATCCGTATTTATCACTCTGCACAAAACTCAAGTCTAAGTGAGTCAAAGACCTCAACATAAAACCAGATACACTAAATCTATGAGAAAAGAAAGTGGGGATCAGCCTTGAACTCATCGGAACAGGAGACAACTTCCTGAATAGAACATCAACTGCTCAGGCTCTAAGGTCAACAATTAATAAATGAGACTTCTTGAAATGAAAAAGCTTCTGTAAGGCCAACCACACTGTCAATAGAATGAAACGACAGTCTAAAGATTGGGAAAAGATCCTCACCAACCCTACATCTGACCAGAGGGAAATTATCTAAAATATATAAAGAACTTAAAACATTGGACAGCAACAAACAAAATAACCTGATTACAAAACAAGGCACAAACCTGACTTATCTTTTCAACTTTTGCCCACAGCTTGTCTGACATACATCTGTCTGTCCAGGGTTCAAGCCTAGTCTATACCCTAAAAGTGTTCACGTCTACCTGTCAACATATTATTTCTTGTTAAAGATCAATCCCAAATGCCAGCTCCTTCTCAAAAGTGTTTTCTTTGAAAATCAATTTTTACTGTCGATTCTCAAAGCACACTTTTCAAAAACAACATTTTCATTAAAAGTATCTGTGATTTTTTTTGTCTTTCATTACACATGCACATGTGCACACGCACACACAACACAAAAAGGATTGTTTCTTAACCATATCTTCATCCAGTGCTATTCCTCAATCACTGCTCTACAGCCACTGTAGATAATTATTTAAGTTGGATCAAAACAAGAAAAGATAATTGACATGTAGAATGCTACAACTTAAATTTGTGACATGCAAATTCAATTTTAATTAATTAATTAAATTTCAATTAAGCTTCTTTCTCAGAATTACCCTTGAGGGTTAAGTACTTGCTTTAGCTCCAATATTTGAATATAAGCTTCAAAATCTCCCTTTTATGTCCTAACGGATTGTGTGTACAACAGTGCACTCAAAACACATTAGTCGAATTTAATTTTTGAAGTGTTTCTCTCTAGAAAAGTTAGGAAACTAGATCAAGGTAAGGGCTTCAGTTCCTTGGGATGATGAAGATAGGACATGATACTGAGAGGAAAGGAAGGAAGACTAGCTCCCTTTGCTGTTTTCTGGTTGTCATGAGAACATAAGCATCACTTGCAGACCATCATTGGTGGTCTCCCATCCCACTTCCTGCTGGGATCAGTATATCAAGGTCTGGATGCTCACAGATTCACTCCCAGAGAAAGTAAATAAAACATCACCCTAGAGGTGAGGCCTTCAGCAGATGGGAAGGAGATTTCTCTTTCTGAACTGACAGTGGAGTGCTTCAGCAAAGAGACTTCTCTTAAAATGTCATGCTACGTGGCAAGAATGGAGCCAGGGAGGGGAGTCCCCGGAGACTTTGTACTTGGAATAACAAAGTGGGAAGCAGACCATTAAAAAAAATCCTTTAATCCAAAGTATATTTGATTCTTTTAGATTTTTCTTGGTTGGTGGAGCCTTTGACAGAGTGTCCTGCCACCTTCTAGGTGAGTCTCTAACGGAGAACTGGGGAGTAAGCATCCAGTGGTGTGATGGGAGATGTTATCACCTGGCTTTCCAAGGGAAGATGCTGAGTATTATCCGTCCCTATGATGTTAATACTGTCATGCGGTCAAACTGACTGTCAATAAACTCAAGGGTGTGAAGAGATTCGAACCCTCAGCAGGACTAGTACCAGCTGTTTTTTGGAGTATCTCTATGCCTCCCACAGCCTCCAAGAGAGGTACTGTCAGCAGATAACATAAAGGAACAAGATTCGTCTTAAGCACACATTTGCTTACCTGAAGCTTTATAGTTATTATAGAAAGTAGCATGCACATAATATATATATATATATATATATATATATATATATATATATATATATGTGCACATACATGCACATGCGCACACACGCGCACTCTAAAGGAAGGGGAAGCTTGATGTAAGAACCAAGCTGCGAATTATATAAATATCTACACAAATCTGCATTCTGTCCACAAAGCTCAAAAACACACAAATCTTGATAGAAGCTGACCGCATGCTCTGCACCTGCACTATATGGAGACTGCAACAGCTTATATCTTTGTTGGAGAGATTAGTCATCCATTTCTATACAATCAAACCTAAACAGAAGTGAAGGGCAAGGCACTCTTGCAGTCCCTATCAGAAATCTCTGCTGCTGTGCTTCCTCTAGTTCCTGGCCTAGACTCTTCCAAAGGTTGGATCCAAATGTGTGCTGCAAGATGTATTTTGAAGATGGCAAAGCCCCAGGATGGAAATAGTACCGATCCCCCAGGCATCAGAGGAAGGCTGATTTTTTTCTACAAGAAACTAAAAAGAATGTCTGCTCAGAACTGACATAGACAAAAAAAAGTACAATTATAGGTCAGGCATGGTGATTCATGTGGATCTGGGAGTTCAAGGCTAGCCTGTTCTACACAATATGTTTCAGTCTAGCTAGGGCTACATAATAGCCCTGTCTCAAATATATATATATATACATATATATATATATATATATATATATGTAACCATATATGAACTATTAAATTATTTGCTTACCTGAGCATTTGTTCTCATAACTGGAGTTAACTGGTACACTTGGAATTCCTGCAGTGTGCTGGGGCTCTACTGGGAAGCACGGACACTCTGGGAGAAGCTTATGTGTCCTACGTCTGTACTAACGAAGAGTGAAGACCAGGAGCTACAGAAGTGTGAGTCAAGGTAGACGCATTCTCCTTTATTATCGTTGTAATTTATTCACGTTGCATCCTGGTTGTTCTCCACTTGCTTCTATCTTCCTGTTCTCACCCTCCCTCCCTCTTCCCCACTATCCCCTCCCTTAGACCTCCCACAGTTGGTGCCCTCCTCCCCCATCTTCTGACCACAGCCTATCAGGTCTCTGCCAAGGGGAAGTGATCAAATCACAGGCGCCAGAGTGTCAGAGGCAGTCCCCACTCTCCCCCAATCCCTTCCCCACATGGAGAATGAGCTGTCCATTGGCTACATCTGAACAGCGGGTCTAGGTTCTCTGTATGCAATGTCCTTAGTTGATGCATCAGTTTGTGCAGGCTCTCCATGGACCAGATCTGCTGGCCTTGATAGTCTCTTTGTAGAGCTCCTGACCCCCACTTTCATCCCCCACCACTCTTCCATTCAAATCTCAGCACTTGGTCCAGAGTCTGTCTCAGTATCTGTCCCAATCCCCCATTGGGTGGCGTCTCTCAGAAGGCATCTATGTTGGGCTAATATCCACTTATAAGTATGTACATACCATTCTGTCTTTCAGGGTCTGGGTTACTTCACTGCTGATCTTTCTTAGTTCCATCCATTTGCCTTCAAATTTAATGATTTGTTTTACTATTATTCCATTGTCTAAATGTACCACAGTTTCTTTATCCATTCGTTGGCTGAGGGACATGTAGGTGGTTTCCAGATTCTGGCTATTATGAATAAAACCGCTATGAACATAGCTGTGCAAATGTCCTTATTGTATGGTAGGGCATCTTTCTGGTATATGCCTAGGAGTGGTATAACTTCACTCTGACTTGGCTACAATGTAGCCTTTCACTAAGTGTTTTTGTCCTGTTTGTGTATTCTCTTTTACATTTTAAAGGATGGTCTTCACAATTGGAAAGAGGAAAAAAAGATTCTGAGAGATCCAGAGGATGAAAGCAATAACGTGTCTTTCCCATCATATTGAACCTCTGTGTAACTAGAAGACAGACAAACTAAATCCCTTCTCCTTTAAGTTGCTTTCTTCAGAGTATTTCAACTAAGAGAAAGGATGTCCCACAGCAAGAGAGAAGAAGGATGCACATACGTGTGTCTTTTGTAGCCTCTCTTCTACATATAAGTATTAGATCCTGAGGCTCTACTTTAACTCCCTGACCTAATGCTAATCCAAAGAGCCCTAGAAGGATTCAGTTTCCTAGTTTTTAATACTTTACTATGAGAACTAAATTTTAATACATGATGCCTTGGGAACCCAATCAAATCATGTTCAAAGCATAGCACTCACTGACAGTAAAAATAATAACAATAATATATTTTAATTACACTTCATTGTATTCACAAGCTAGAACTCTTCATCAAATATCTTCAAGACATATTTTAATGTTCCCAAATCTTATTAAAATAATTTTATATTTATTTTCCTAAAGATGATAAAACTAAGCTTGGCATAGAACAAACTGACTTGTCTTAAGTGTGCCTCAGTTTGCAACATAGTAAAGTTAGAATATTTCCACCATGTGCTATATATATTATAATTATATACCATAATATAATTAACATTAAATGATTATGTTATTTATTATACTTGTGCTGTATTAAAGTTATTTTCACAGTCTGCCAGTATCTTCTTGCCAGTGTCCTGAAGTAATTGTGACCCATATTTAAGTCATACTATCTCATACAAAGCTATCTTACTGTGGGCAGAGGAGTGTCCAATGAATAAGTAAATGCATAGGAAAAGTAATTGTCTTGGGACGAGTTGGGTTGTATTTTTTTGTTGTTGTTGTTAGTGTTAAACCTTTCTAAACACCTGATGGCCGTCTTTTTCTTTCCATATACAAAGAAGGACCTACTACATCCAGGGCCACCACAGCAAGCCATTTCCGGGTTGCAGAGTCAACAGTATTTTTTAATGGAGATCAACTTTTAGTGCCACACCACAGGAGTAACTTACTGTGAGTGTAAGCTTACAGCAGTTGTCTCTTTCTACCTAACTTCTTATTTCTCATTGGAATTTTTGATTAATAGCCACAGAGTATGCTGTTTGCTCAGAGAGCCTCCTCTGTCCCTGAGAAGTGTCCTGTAGGAGCAGGAAGCCATGGAGCAGTGACCGGGGTCATCTCCTGGAAGCTTCCTCATGATGTTCACATTCTGAGAAAGGTCTCTGAGCTTCCCAGGTATGTCAGGACCCCTGAAGACAAGTTAGCTCTTCAACACCCCAGAAACGCACCCAGGAAAGTCCTCAAGAACTGCAAAGGCAATAATGAATGATGTTCTCTTGGTCGTTTTTCCTAAGTAGCAGACGTAGATGTAGAGGAATAAGAATCCCACACTCAAACACAAGTCACTGTGACACAAGGCCTGAGAAAACACTTCAGGGAGTAGAGACCTATTTTGGCCACTGTTTCAGTATTTTTAGTTCACAGTCTCCTGGCTTTCTCGTTTTCAGGTCTGTGTTGAGGCAACAGTTCGTAGGCAAGAGGAACATGTGGAAGACAAATGCTGCTCTCCTTACAGAGGCTGAAGCTGACACACAGAGAGATCTATGAAGCCTAAGTGTTCCCTTTCAGGGCATTCACCAGCTGCCTTATTCCTTCCACCAAGTCCCATCTCAAAGTCCTACGCCAATATGTCACGGGGCTGTGATCAAGCCTCTGTCGATAAGTGTTGGGGACACTGCCTATCTAGGCTTCAGCAAGCCAAGGACTCAACCAGAATCAGAGGAAGCAGCTTCAGTGTCAAACGTCACTGTGAGTGTGTCATCAGGGAAGCCTCATGGGAGCCCTGTGTTAGACATTTCTCAAGCTATGAAAAGGCATAGACAATTACTCTCACGTTCGTTATTTTTACACTTATTTATTTGTGTAATTTGTATGTTTGAAAAGAGCAGGTGTCACACATGGAGGACAAAGGAAAGCATGCAGGATTTGTCTGTCTCCTTCCACGGTGTGACTCCTGGGGACCGAACGCAGGTCTTCACACTTGGTAGCAAGCTCCTTTCCCCATTGAGCAATCGCATAGGCCCTAAGTTCAGTTTAGAAAAACAGAAACCAATAGCTTATTAATAACCCCTTGACCCTGGAAGCCTCACAATGTACAGGCACATGCTGTGTGGCAACAACAGCAGCCACCACCTACCACACCACCAGTCTCAGAGAGTGAGTGGTACAGGAAGGGCTGAAAAGTTTCCTGACAACCAACAATGAGCCACAGAAGTGATTTTGTTTTTCCAGGAGGGAAACCAGAGTGAGTAAGCCTGTGAATTAACAGCTTTATTTACTTTAAAATTTCATGAAAAAGTCTGGAACATGAATAATTAATGTCTTCTTAAGGAGCTGAACACATAGGCATGAGCACCCAGTTTCCCCCTCTTATCTTGCAGAACAGACACATACATTCATACGAGAACTGAGTAAGCCCCTATTTTACCAATGCCTATTTTCTTGTTTCCAATTAAACAAGCACCTCAGGGACCAAATTTCCACAGGGAAACCAGCCAAGAAACCTTCTTTAGCATACAGAGAGATGGAGAAAGGACACATAAGATACAAAGATACTCGCATCGCATTTGTCTATAATTTCTGAGAGGGTTTTTTTTTTTTTGGAGGGAGGCATTGTCTGAAATTTGATGGGCCCAAAACAAACAAACAAACAAAGCAAAACAAAAAAGCAAGACATGGGTCTTGGGAGTTAAATCAGTGATTAAGAATATTTGCTGTTCTTTCAGAGGACCCATGTTCAGTTCCCAGTACCTGCATAGTAGCTCACAACTGTCTGCAAGACCAGTTCCAGGGGATCTATTGCCCTCTTCTGGTCCCCACAGGCACTGCACACACCTGACGCACATAGATAGATTCAGGCAAACAATCATACACACACAATAAAAACAAATGTAAAGCAGAATAAGATATAATCATGTGGAGACTACTCCGACTTACCAAAATACAACTTGTTGCTGTCTATGGGTGAACCGAGTCTCTGCCTTCCTCAGACTGGATACAGGAAGCCCTGTAAAGCACCTTGGAAGCAACTCCCACCTCCTGGCTACATGCAGAACTTTGTGCCACACCCTCCAGCCTGCACTAGCCAGGCATCACACACACCAAAAGAGAATTAGAAAAAGAGGTGGCAAGGGAGTGTTTAGTGCAGGTATAGCATATCAGTAAGTCTTCTTTCCTTCAATTAAAATCAATTTAGTTTCACTAAAATTAAGAAGTTGGAAAGGGCATAAGCACCCAGTTAATTATGAATAGGGAGCAAGGATCATCAGCCATATGAGGAAATCCTCCAAGAAGAATGACCATGAGAAAGGTCAATGAAACCAATCCTAAAACAGTGTGGTCCAAAGAGAGCTGAGGAATCATATCAGACTCCCAAGAGAAAGCCTAGAAGACGATGCAGCTCCCCTGAGAAGCTCCTCCTGCCTCTACCCTATCTATACCACTTAGCCCTCAAATGTCTGTGGCAATCAGAAGGGTGATACTTTTCTCCTAAATTCAATACCCATCTATCCATCGAACACTTCCAAACAGTCAAAGGCTAGAGAGATGGACATCATACTAACCTGCTGCCTGAAACAGCTCAAACTGCAGCCACAGCAAAGTGTGGTGACTGACTTCTGAGCAATCATACAAGTTGAGTTGTTCTTCTGCCTTCATACAACCTTGCTAAATTAAGACACTAAAAATCATAAATCTCACAACAATTGAAATAAAAATACAAGCACACACACACACACAGAGAGAGAGAGAGAGAGAGAGAGAGAGAGAGAGAGAGAGAGAGAGA
>OU015751.1:68304992-68315610 GCA_907169655.1 Acomys percivali | reverse complement strand
ACACACACACACACACACACACACACACACACACACACACACACACAAATCTCCTTTGCTGGGAACAGGTGAGCCATGCCTCAGGATGTGGTGTCTAATATTGGCTCATTTGGAGTGTGTCAGTGGTATTCATGGGCGCTTGTCTCCACTAGACAGAGATGGGCAGTGTGTCTGTATATGGTAATCTTCCGTCCATTCATACCACAGTCAGTTCTAAGCCCTTATATTTCTACACACTGGGATATTTTCTGGGAATAAGTAAAGAACATTTTTTTACACGTTCACATTAAAATGAATGTTGCCCAGATCTCAGCATGGACGCCGTGGCCTAGCAAGAAGATTCAGCAATTCCAAACCAAAGAGTAATCAGAGGGGACTACAAATATTCCACCAGTCCTTGTTTAAAAGAAGAACAGATACACCAGCCCGCGTGCCATGCCCTTCGTCTTTTCGTCACAATCCTTTACATTCTGTGAAGTGTAAAGACACTGCTCTGACCTGAGGAGTTTACTCTCCAGGATCCACATGGTAGTAGGAGAGAACTGAGCCCCACAAGCTGTCCCCTGACAACCCCCCAATACTCTACCACATGCACACACAACAGAATAAACAAAATTATTATAAAATTTAAAAATAAACAAGGAAAGTGCATCAAGGTAAACTCAATTTCTGGAAAGAGCAGATGGGAAGAAGCTAACTAGTGGTGGGCCAGGGAAGCCATTTTCAGAAAAGCAGTCTTCCTCCTCACGGCCAAGGGCTGACTCTGCTCAAGGCAGAGTTGAAGGTTAAACAGCCAGTCTCAACCCTTGGGTGGTCTTCTCTGTAGGAGAGAGGTCGGCCAGCATCACCCACCGCTTCTCAGCCATTTATAGCAAAGGTTCTAGGAAAAGTCTAGAAAAAAGCTCCACCCCCCATAAAGATGAGTCGTGAAAGTGGGAGCTCAAAGTGGCTTTAGGAAACCAAAAGCTGTCTATGAAGATGTTTTCCTGAGAGCTGCTTTATATATTTGTAGCTTGCTCTCTCACTTGTTTACTCTCAGGTTTTCTGTCCTCATAGACATGATGCTCTGTACACTTTAATGTCCTTAATCACCATCCTTGGATGACATGGAGGCATTTGAGTTGTTTCTGCAAGTAGAGCTCCTACATGATAGAATGTGTGGTTTTTTTCACTGTCTCATTTAATTGACACAACAACCTTATAAGCTTTTTCCTAAAATTAACTTCTCTATTTTATAGATGAGTATACTGAAGTATTGAGAGAGATGTACATTGTCCAAGCCTGCCAAAATCATAAAGGAAAAACTACAGTCTGAATCCAGGCAGTCTTGGTTTATAGTCTTTCAGAATCTGTCTTATCTCTTAGTCACTTTTCTGTTGCTTTAATGAGACACCATGACAGAGGCAACTTATCACAGAAGTCACTGAAGTGAGGGCCTGCAAACAGTTACACACTCCCAGCCTGTCAGGAAGAGCGCTGGCAGGCAAGCCTGCGTGGCAGGAGCTTAGCCACTTATATCCTGGGTCCACAGGCAGGAGGCAGCAGAGAGAGACTGGGTGTGGCCTGGGTTTTTGAAACCTCAAAGCCCAATCCCAGGGACACGCCTCCTCATCCTTCTTAAATAGTCCACCAGCTGGGAAGCAAACATTCAAATACATGAGCCTATGGGGGCCACTTACATTCCAATCACCACACCTCCCAAGACACTGTACAACCTGGTGACCACCCACGTACTGTAATGAAAAAGATCCACCTCGAGATTAAACAGAACACCATCTATTATTGATGTCCCCAGGAAAGGATGTGAAGTTCCAGAGAGGCCAGCTTACGTGACTGCAGTTAGCCAAGAGTGCTCTCATCCCGAATCTGTTCTCTTTGCAATCAAAAGCTATGTCTGCTGATCTCCCCAGCACACGTGGCGTTCATGGATTAAAAGGCATCTCTTCCCTGTATCACACCAACCTGCCACTCCCTACACCCTGTGTGTCTCGGGATGGCCTTACTCCTGCCCAATATCAAGATAGATCACAGGAGCCTTAGCAGTTCTCACAGCGGAAGTCACTGTAGATGAGAAATCTGGTCCAGAGTGATGGAGTCTTAAGTGCTGAGAGGTAAATGAACAACACATCCAAAGCTCTGGTTCCTTGGGTCTGTTACTTAGCAATGCGGGCTCGTGGGTAAGACATTTAATCTCTGTGAAACTTAATGTTTTTATCTGCGAAGGTAGAATGAAAAAAAATCCTTATAACAATCCCTAAAAATGCACAGGGCTGATATACGGGTCTAGACTAATGAGCTTAGCAGAGAGCAGGGAAAATGGTAAATCTTTGAAAAATCGAAGTTATTATTTTCAGATGTGAAAAATGTTAGCTTCTTCCATTATTCCCATCTGGCAGCATCTTGAAAGTCAACATGATTTACAGTCTAAACTCTCTTTTAAAATTACCTTCGAAAGCATAATATAAAGATGTACCCAAAGATGAAATTAAACACATTCATCCCTTTAAAGAAAATCGATGCTAATACACAACAGTATATAAAATGTTCTTAATATCACATCTGTAGACCTTAGGGAAATGGAGTTACCATGAATAAGAACTAATGCTTCATTATTTGTCATCCAAACATGTCAATTATCAATATGAATATATTTCCAAATATTGACCACAATATTAGTGATTATAGCTAATGTGTATTTCAACAGTAATTCCTAAATAAAAACAAATAAACATCTCTCTTGCTATATGTTGTGAATATGCTGTTGTGTTACTATAAGGCTAGCTATGGTTCTGCAGAAGAAGCTAACAACTTCTAGAACAGTCAGAAAAATGGTGCGAATGCAAAGCCCTGAGTGTAGGGTCAGGAAGGCAGGACAGCTTTCCCTATACATTCCATATGAAAAGACCCAAAGGTGGTGAAGGGGACCAGGGACAGCACCACTGTCAACAGTCACAGTTCTGAGCACATAATGCTGCAGATTCAACCAGGAGCAGCTTAGGCTAGTGAAGTATAAGAACTTTGCTTCCATTCCAGACTGACATGGGTTCAAATCTGATAGTAGTTACCAGCTGAGGAATAACGACCCAGGCATTTGTATCCTTTTCAGTCTCAGTTTTCTAATCCATCAGCAGAGAATTCACTGCCTGGGGCTGCCGCTGCCCTAAGGATGTGATGATCTTGGGTACGCACAGTGCTTAATTATAACACATCTGTAGTATTGATATCGTCCATATTTCCAAAGTAAATATGAGAACTGTACCAAGTGTACACTGTTTTGCTCCCTCTCGCATATAAACACAGTTTGTAGGCATCTCAGATGGGGTTCTTAATGTCAGCATCCCAGTGGGTCAATAGGACTGTTGCTCGCTGCCAATGCACAACACAGCTTTCCACCCACGATCTCCTCTAATGAACTCTCTCCCCTACCCACAGCATATATTCGGCCAGAGAACGAGTTGTAGGGCTAGAAGAAATCCTCTTGTCTATAATCAGCATCTTCGATTCTAGTACAGAATAAACTCTTTGGCTATCATCAAAAATAACATTTTCCTCAAGGCACTGGTCCAAGATCTCCACAGCAGAGATTCACAAGGAGGAGGAATGGAGCCAGCGTGCATATTTATAGGTCACTGCCTTGGTGCTCAGCCAAATGGATTTTTGTAACCAAGATCTCTGCCAAAGGGACTATCTGTGGGTTTTCTTAATGGTATCTCAAAACCTTTTAAAATAATAAATAGAAATGGAAAAAAGAAAAACAGAGGCATCAGACTGGTGACTCCGAACTCCCTGAAGTTTGTGAACCAATGCTGTACAGCCCAGAGGATCAGAAACAACTTTCTGACCTGAAGAAGATGCAGAGAGAAAAGTTAGAACATAAAACTCCAAGAAAGCAAGGAGAGCAGGACGGTGGCTTTGGAGCACTGGGGTGGCTAGAGCCCTGAATTTAAAACAGATCTGCTCCTAAGGACACTAGCAGAAGGACCTAGGCTGGCTCTTCTAAGGCTGGACCTCCCTGAACAAAGTCCGTGGTACAGACAGGCACAGAAATTCCTTTTTCTGACACCTGGCTGTTAAAAATTAGCAAGCAAAAGCAAGATAAAAGAAAACAGTGCTCTTGTGCCTGCCGAGTGTTCAGCAGTTAAGCACCCTCACTGTTCTTTCAGAAGACCCTGGTTCACTTCCCAGCATCCACATGACAGCTCACAACCTTCTGTAACCCCAACGCTGGGGATCTCCCATCCTTCTCAAGCTACAGAGTATAACAGGCACATGTGTGATGTGCACACAGAAACATAGGCAAGCTACTCATAACCTATATGTGCTGAATTCTGTCACCACCATGTCTGCTATTCAGAGAGTAAGAGAGCTTCACCTGGGAATTCCATCATGTTCCCAGTTTCTCAGCCACTTTCTCCTTCTATGCGTCTGGAGCTATGGGCAAGAGCCCCAGCCATTAGCGACTTCAGGAGGCCACAAAGGAAAGCCACTCAACATTCCAATATTCAACAATAGCACAGTCTTGAAAAACTGGCCAGTAAACATTTGGTGGGCAACAGACAGGTGCCGGGGAGACCATCTCCCACCTTCAAAGATGTTTGCACCCCGCAATCTCACTTAACAACAACCTTTTGTTTAACAAGCTCCCTTGCACTCAGTCTTTGTAAGGAAACACTCTACTGCACCCAGTCCAAACAAACCCACCACCTTTGTGGTTTTACCAAGTCACCAACCCTTGAAGGGCCTGTCTTATGTAATTCTTACGCCATGTAAAGGATCCCACAAATCCTCCTTAGAATCTAGCAAATGTAGCCTCTCAGGATTCTGGGAGCAAGCTTTCAAAAGAAGCAAAGTGTGGGTTCCATCAGATTCCCATTGTGGGGGAGGGATGTGTGGCTCAGAGAAACCCCTATTTGAGAGAAACCTAGCAGAGCCACAGGGGACTGGTCTTGAACAGATGCCTAGACTTAGTGGCTCACATACAGGGAGAGACATGGGGAGCAGAGAAAATGACTTTCAAAAACCTTCTTACCTTGAAATCGAAGTTAATCACAGCCCTGCTATAAAGGGTTACCCCAAACCTCATGAACAGAAAGCACAGGCAAAGCAGAATGGTCACATGAAATATACCTTTAATAAGTGAAAGGTTCTATCTTCCCTGGAGTCACCTGTCCTTAATCATAAGACTCAAATAAAAGTTTACATTATTCATTTAGTCTTTGTGTCCATAGAGTGTGAGAGTGGGGACATGCGTGTGCCACGGCATATGTGTTGGAGGTTAGAGATTTATTTTATATTTATCTGTCTGTGTCTCTGTGTGAGCCTGTATGTGTACACATGCCCATGGAGGCCAGAAGGGGGCACCTGGTGCCCTGGAGCTGGAGTTACAGGTAACTGTGGGTGCAGGGAACTGAACTCTGGTCCTATGAAAGAGCATCAAGTGCTTTTAATGTCTAAGCTGTCTCTCCAATTATATATATATATATATATATATATATATATATATATATATGTATATATGTGATAATGTGTTATTTTTACCTGAGACCCTCACAGTGATTAAAATGTCCCAGCCATGCTCAGGCCACTGAGGTTGTTAGCAGTACTGAGACACACTAGCCTCCCTGACTTCAACTGAATTTCCTCAAAGACAAATGGCTGAGAATACAGGAACGCAGAGGTGGTGTGGAAGAGTGAAAGAGATGGACTTTTAGGAAAAAAACTGGAATGAAAGGGTTGCAGCTCCAGTTTCATGACTAAGCCCCTGACAGCCAGCATTGTCTCTTCCTTTCGAAAGCAAGGGCTGAGGTAAATGAACACTGTGAATGGGCATGTGAACACAGCACCTGTGAAGCAAGGGATGCTAAAAAGATCATCAGTTACCAAGAAGCACACGTTCGCTTCTAGTCTGTTAGTAAATGAAGCTGCCCTTTTTTCTTTGTTCATTATTTGGCAGACTGTAAGGCTCTGTCATAGTAAATCTAAACCTTGGCTTTACATTAGAATGTTCTAGAAAGGTTTTTTTCTTTTTCCTTAACTGCCATCTAGCCACAAAACAACAGGATCCTAGTGTCTGGAGATGGGCCTCACAGTAGCTGTGGTCTGATGCACTGTGAGCTCTGAGACACAATATTCCAGGTGTTTTTTGTTTTTATGAAAATTGAGTTGGAGCAAACTGGTTCTATTAGGTAATGGGCATTTGATGGGCTGCTTGATATATCTTTTAACTTCAAGAGTAGAAGGGTGCAGCCTTAGTCTGTCTTGGCATTCCTGGGAGATGCTTGGTATCCCCTGTGACTACAAGAGAGAGATAAACAATTTGATATTTCCCTGCTTTCTTTGCTGGGAGCATGACAGAGAAGGTGTCCAGGGATGAAATACTAAAAGGCATTCCGGAGTTGACTTGGAGTACAGAGACAAGGCATACACAGTAGATTAGCTAATGATCCTGAAAACCTGCCTCCTTCATTTTGTGCTCCGTCACTACAGTGACACACACCTAAAAGGCCCACATTACAGTACTTAGAACAAGGACTGTGACTAAGAGGGGTAAAAAAATAAAAAGTCTTTGGTTGTTACAAGAAAGCCCGTGGGGACTTGAGGTCACAGAGCCTGTGGATGGCTCAGCCATCTCCGGAAGAAGCCTCTTTAGTTTAAAATAGGACATTAAATTCTGTTACCCATGATCCTTTTCAAATACATTGTAT
The DNA here is from genome assembly GCA_907169655.1 of Acomys percivali. Classification (NCBI taxonomy): domain Eukaryota; kingdom Metazoa; phylum Chordata; class Mammalia; order Rodentia; family Muridae; genus Acomys; species Acomys percivali. Next base: position 68,308,906 of record OU015751.1, on the reverse strand, counting down.
CTATAATTCAATGTGTCTAAATTATGGTCTTAGATCAATCTAATCAATTACTTTTCTAGCTGTTCTTTGGTTTGGTTGGTTGTTGGTTTGGTTTGGTTTGGTTTGGTTTGATTTGGTTTGATTTAGTTTTTGGAGACATGGTTTCTCTGTGTAGCCCTGGATGTTTTTGAACTCATTATGTAGACCAGGCTGGCTTCAAATCCACAGAAATCCATCTACCTCTGCCTCCTGAGTGCTGGAATTAAAGTCATGAGCTGCCACCATCATCCTGCTGTTCTTTGGTTTTAATCCAGACTCTAGAATAAGAATTTGTAAGGTCACTTATGCTGCAGAGAACTAAAATTCAGTAGCACTCTTGACCTTGTTGGTTGTAACCTGGGACAGCATCTTTAATTTGCGATAGTCGCCTTGATCTCCCCTAAAAATATATGCCATGCCATGCATTATTATATAGCTTGGAACCTGACGAGAGATTATACTGAATTCCATGATAATACTGCTGTTAAAAGATTTTAACCTTTGATTCTAAGCATATGTAAGGAGAAGCAGGTGGATGGGGTCTGGAATGCTTAACATGTGAGCCACTCACCGGTCACTGGACTATTTCACAAGACCCAAGTCATGCAGTTTCTTCCTTTATGTTCCTTCCATTCTTCAAATTCATGAATAGTCTTTCATGATAACATCTTCCAAAAATGGGGCAGCAACTTAAATTATAACATGCACATTTTTCTCTACAGCACCTCTTAGGAGCCACAAGCCAAGAGGCATAAAAGGAATGCTCAGACAGAGCTCATGAGAGAAAAGAGAGACTAAGATGTGCTGAGCTGTGCCCCCAAATGGGAGTTTGGATACAGTCTTCGGACATTGTGGAGACACTAAGTGCCCTCTGGCATGGAAAACACCTGTAAAAAGGTGACCCGAGACCAGTGGTCTCTAAAATCACATCTTCACAAAGCAGCGGTGGAAGAGCCTGACATGATGGTGCACACCTACAACACCAGAATGTGGGAAACTGAGGCAGGAAGATCATGGGTTTGGACCAGACTGGGCTACAGCAAGTGTGGTCCAGCTAAAGCTAAAGAGATAGACTTTGTCTTGGAAGGGAAGGAGGAGAAGGGAACGAAGGAAGGAAAGGAGAGAAGAGGGGAGGGGACTACAGTATATCCTTGGGAATCGGTCTTTAATCAGGTCTTAAAAACCCTCTACCTCTCAGTTAAACTGTTTGGTCTCCTGTAAATGTCACTACCAGTATGACTTCCTGCCATGACATCCTAGCCAGAGCTGGCTGGTGAGCCTCTATTCTCATCCTCTCACTAGCCTGACTTTGCCACTGGCTGGCTGGTGAGATTCTATTCTCATCCTCTCACTAGCCTGGCTTTGCCAGGAGCTGGTTCAGTTCTGGAACACTTCAAAAATATGTCTTTACCACTCAATGTCTAGAGGAGAGATTCAAATTTAAAGTGTAAGGCGAGGCCTCAATTTTTGAGCCCAGAAAAGGAGCTTCATTCCTTCAATAGCATTTACTTGGACCCAAGTTTACTCTTCTATCTAGCGGAAAATAACCAACCATGCTGGCAAGAGCTGTCAGACTGGGGGCTGATGTTTTTAAGACAGAAGAAGAAGCGGATGGGGGAGAAAGTGCCTCTCACTTTGGGCTCTTGCAAAGGCCTGCAGTATCCTCATCATTTCCATAGGAGCCTGCATTCTGAAACAACTTGCTATTGGGCTGGTGCTCGAAGAAACCTGTGGACAAATGACGCTGATGATGAAACAAGTGTTAAGACTGACATATGATAAATGTGGAATGGGAGGAGTCATGACACTTGGGAAAGGGACTCGAATCTAAGGCAACCTGGATTCAAATCCCCTCACTACCATGTAGCTCCGTTGTTACCTGGTGGCGCTTGCTTTTCTCAGTAGCATTACCTGAGTACTAAGTGGTACCTGTCAGCACTGGCACAGGCAGTACCAGAGAAGTGATAGAGAGGACTATGAGTCAAATACGAGCTTTACTCTGAGACTTAGACTCCATGTGTTCCTTCTAATAACATCTGATACAGCCCCAAAGCAATCTCTGGCTTTTGATGCCCAGAGTCTTATAAATAAGAAAAGACGGTCTCTACCAAAGACACAATGTAAGTATTTTTCTGCATCTGAAACCTCAAAACCCTCATCTTCATCCATTTTGGAGGAATCATATTATAAACACGAAATACACAAACTTGAGAGGCATGAGAAAACAGTGTTATCAGCATCCAGGCAGCACTACGGAACCAGTTAATTCAGTAAAAACATCTAGAAAGTGAGAAGGGCAGTAAAACATCCATGCGAAACCCAAGGGACCAAACACCCTACTGTCCTTCTGTGTAAGGCTGTCTGTGCCATGAGCACTTGGATCTGCTTGGATCTGTTTGTTGACATACTTGAGACTGGAGCCAGGGCCCTGAACATGCTAAGGCAGCACACGATCCCTGAGCCATCCTTTCAGACCAGATCTTATAGAATTCTACTCAGCTTTACACACTGTCATTTACTACACCTCTTCCTATTCCCGTCTCTCAGTAAGTACTGCTGCAGTGATTGTGGTTTTCATGCTTAACCTTTCATGCTTACAAGACACATGCTCCACTTCATGGGAAACCGTACAAGCAGACATGCTTACTACCACCCTGGTGTTGTGCTTCATACTACAGCAGCACATTAATTACATCTACCTACATGATTAACTATACAAGATATTGCTGGGGTTTTTTCCTGTAAAGCCTCAAATTTACTTAAAATAACCCAAGAGAGAGCATGATTGTTCTGCATTTATTTCTCCTCTCTCTCTCTCTCTCTCTCTCTCTCTCTCTCTCTCTCTCTCTCTCTCTCTCTCTTGTCCTCTCTCCCTGCCTCCCTCCCCCTGTGGTATGTGTATGTGTGTGTGTGTGTGTGTGTGTGTGTGTGAGAGAGAGAGAGAGAGAGAGAGAGAGAGACAGAGACAGAGACAGAGAGAGACAGAGACAGAGAGACAGAGACAGAGAGACAGAGAAAGAGGCAGAGAGAAGGAACAATACAAGGAATGAGAGAGGGAGGGAGAGAGACAGAGCTAGAGAAAGGCAGAGCATAGGGAAGAGAACCTGTGGGTGCTAGTGGGTGTGCCTACGTGTGAGTGTGTGGAGGAACAGGTAACCCTGGGTCCCTTTCTCTGCCCTGCTCCTGTTTGCTTGTTTGAGCAGGCCTTTCGCTGACAGGTTAGGGTGGCTGACCGCCGAGGCCCTGGGGTTTTCCTACTCTACCTCTCAGCGCTGGTGTTATAGGTACAAACCACCATGCCTGCCTTTTTGTGGGCTTTACCTCCTCTGACAAACAGGCATACTCAAGGGCACACTTGAACTAATTTTCATCCTTAGTTAGCACCTCGGAAGTCTTGACCCCAAGGGAAGGTACCATGTGACTGACAGGAACAGATGGTTTCGGATGGCGGAGACACTATATTAAACACCACTGAACCGCACTAAAGTATTTTCAACCCTTCTGATTCTGTCAAGGAATAAATCTCAGCTTGGTGCTAATATGCCTTTAACACCTTTCTAATAGTGCCTAATTTTCTCCTTTCGAACAGCAGCGCTCATGTGAAGAAACTTCTCTGGGCAGTAGTATCTAGATGGAGGGGAGTAGCAGCAATTGGCTTTTATCTATCTTTAGTTCCCTTCTATTTGTAATGTTACTGCTTTCAATTCATGGTGAAGATAGACAGTTTCCTTTCCTTAAAAGAATTAGAAAAGGTGAATTGATTTAAGAAAGTTCTAAGTGAGGTATAGGCAAAATGGAGATAAGGCTAGGGGGAGAATTCAATAACATAGATAATTCTAGTTCCTGGGACTGAGATACACACACACACACACACACACACACACACACACACACAC